>OZ007592.1:83544225-83966725 GCA_963931845.1 Maratus michaelseni
CGCCAAATGTCGCCAAGTTGGCGACGGATTTGGCGACTTTTTGTGCAACCACACCCCCCTTATACCTATACATTGGGATCCTTTCTTGCTTGGGTTCTCTATCGAAAGTTAAAGCACTTTCTGGTAATTTCTAGCATCTGAAGGCTCTGGAATAATCTGGAAAGATCTCTGAAACCTATATAAGGACCTCCATCAGTTCAGTTAGTTAGTTGTCTGTCAACTGCGATTGAATTCATACGAGAGGCTTTGCATTGAGAACTGTGTTTCTCGGATCGATTTTGTCATTGATACGTCGTATTGAACGCATTGTTTCTGTGTGAAATTTTGCTGCGCTTTTATTGGATTTGAAGATTACTGAATATCTTGTAATTTTCAGAAGATATTTGTGATCGTATTGCACTGTTTATAGTGAATAAAGCCTTTTTATTGTTCTTATATATTGGCATCAGTCCTTTCGAACCCCGAGCTCACAACATTTGGTGTCAGGAGTGGGGTTGAATGCCGATCACCAGAGCAATGGAGGCGCAACTGACTAAATTATTGGAGAAATTAGGGGAGATGGATGAGAAAATGACTGCCAACCTTGCTGAGTTGAAAGAAGAAATGAAGAAGGAAATGACTGAGAATCAGGCTGAAATGAAGGAAATGTCGGAAGAAATGAAGAAGGAAATGTCAGCGATAGATGAGAAAATGACTGCGAACCAGGCTGAAATGAAGAAGGAAATGTCAGCGATAGATGAGAAAATGACTGCGAACCAGGCTGAAATGAAGGAAATGTCGGAAGAAATGAAGAAGGAAATGTCAGCGATAGACGAGAAAATGACTGCCAACCTTGGCGACTTAAAAGATGAAATGAAAAAGGATATGTCAACCAACCTTGGAGAGTTGAAAGACTTAATAGAGGATAAAATAACATCTTTAAATGACAGAATTGACGGCGTGGAAGACAAAGTTGAAGGAAGATTTCAAGAAATAGAAGGAAAGGTAGAAGAAATTCAAATGACAGCGAAAACCGTAGAAGAAAGAGTAGAAGAAAAAGTTCAAAAGATCGCCAAGACCGTTGAAGAAAGCATAGAGAATGTAAAAAAAGATTTGGAAAAAATCAAGAAACAGAAGATAACTGCCGTAAACTTTTCCGAAGATTTCAAGTATCCAGATATGCTTCCTCGGGCCTTTATTAAACTTTCGACCTATGACGGCAAATCCTCCTGGCCAGTTTTTAAGACACAATTTGGGATCGTAGCGGACGCCAATCGATGGGATTCCCAGACAAAGACTTGCCAGTTAGCTGCTTCTCTACGAGCTGATGCTGCCGACGTCTTACAGACTTTGCCTGCAAATGAACCGCTGGATTTTGAAACGCTCGTCAGTGCCTTAGAATTGCGCTTTGGCGAGAAATGCATGAAGGAATATAGCAGACTCCAGCTCAAATCTCGACAGCAGAAATCCACTGAATCCCTGCAAGAGCTTGCTACGGATGTCGAGAGACTTTCCCATCTTGCTTATCCTGACTGCCCGACTGAAACTAGAGAAAGTTTAGCTCTGCAGCATTTCATCGATGGTGTGCGTGACTTTGAGATCCAGAAACAACTCCGGATTGCAGATCTCAGTGACTTAAAAGGGGCTTTAGTTTATGCCCTGAAATTCGAGGCAGCCCAGCAAGCTACAAGGAAAGATCGGCACTTTGTGCGAGTAGCCAACATACCTGAGACGTCGGATACAGCTGTGGAACGTTTACAGCAGCAGATGAAGGACGTGATGAGACATATAAACTCCTTGATGGACAACAAACCTGGAAGAAAGATCAAGTGCTGGAAATGCGGTGGAGAAGGCCATATTCAAAGAAACTGCCTAAACCGACCCAGCACAGAAGGTAATAGCTCCTCACGAACGGCGGAGCAGGAAAACTAATTAATGGCCATCTCGCGGGGCGGAGGTTGCCAGATTTTGTGAAGCCCCATTATCAAGTGTGTCAAATTTCTGCAAGAAGTTGCGGCGAGAACGGAGTTTTTATAGTCGGGCGTGTGAATGATTTGCCCTTTAATATGATCATCGATACAGGAGCCAATGTGACCATCGTTCGGAAAGATCTAGCTCTGCGGCTAAAAGAAAAACTCCTCTGGACCCCGCCCCGTGTTATCCTTCAAACCGTGACCGGGGATAAGATTGACATACATGGAAGAATGAAATTGAAAATAAAGTTTGGGAACGCCGCTTACCATCATACAGTCTATGTGGCCGATATTTCAGACCCTTTCATACTCGGACTGGACTTTTTAAAAGAGCATGGATTTACACTGGACTTTAAGAATAATGAGTTACGCTCTGCTCAAGAAGATGTCACTATTTTCAAACTTGGAAATGAGTCCGGGTCTATTCAACGGATCACAGCCAAGGCAGATGTTATCATCCCTCCTTGGACCGAAATGATGATACCTGGATTAACTGGAAACGAAAGAATTTTCCAGTATGGCTTGACTGGATATCCTGAGAAGAGCCCAAAGGGAGTGCTAATAGCATCAGCGCTGGTAGATCTGTCGAGAGATGTGGTACCTGTGAGGATTGCGAACGTAAGTGTAAAGTCTAAAATTATCCAGAAAGGTGAAGTGCTTGCAACCTGTGCTCCAGTCACCTGTGTTTGCAAAGACCCGAGCTTGACGTTATCGGAGCCGCCTACAAGTTTAACACCTGTAATTGGACGAAATGAAAATTTATCTCCTGAACAGAGACATGCCGCAGAAAGACTGTTCCAGGAATTTAAGGATGTGTTTTCACAAAACGAGAGTGATATAGGGCGCACTTCACTGACACGTCATAGAATTGATACTGCCAACCATCCACCGATTAAACAGCATCCAAGACGCTTGCCGTTCGCAAAACAAGAAGAGGTTTCTAAGCTCTTACGAGAGATGCAGGATAGTGACATCATCGAACCGTCATCAAGTCCGTGGGCCTCTCCCATCGTGTTGGTCCGAAAGAAAGATGGCTCCACAAGATTCTGTGTGGATTATCGTAAACTTAACGATATCACGAAGAAGGACAGCTATCCTCTACCAAGAATAGACGACACGCTAGATACTCTTTCAGGACATAAATGGTTTTCCACGCTGGATTTGAAGAGTGGATATTGGCAAGTAGAGATCCATCCTGATGACAAAGAGAAGACCGCATTTACTACTGGACAAGGACTTTGGCAATTCAAAGTTATGCCGTTCGGCCTCTGCAATGCTCCAGCAACGTTCGAGCGCCTCATGGAGACAGTGTTAAAAGGCCTGACTTTTGAAGCTTGTCTCATCTACCTAGATGACGTCATCATTGGTGGCCGCACGTTTGAAGAACATCTTGGAAATATTCGAAAAGTGTTAACGAAGCTAAGAGCGGCGAATTTAAAGCTGAACCCTCTGAAATGCAAGTTCTTCCAACGCGAAGTAAATTATTTAGGACACATCATCTCAGCTGAAGGTGTTCGAACAGATCCTGAAAAAGTGTCTGCAGTAAAGAACTGGAAGCGTCCGGAAAACGTCCATCAGTTGCGAAGCTTTCTGGGACTATGCACTTATTACAGAAAGTTTGTACAGGGGTTCTCCAACATCGCAAGACCCTTGCATAGGCTCACTGAAAGCAAGCAGAAGTTTCTATGGACACAAGAATCCGAGAATTCCTTCCAGCAGCTGAAAGAAGCTCTCACATCCTCTCCAGTCCTAACCTATCCACACCCCGACAAACAATTCATTGTGGACACGGATGCTAGTCATGAAAGTGTCGGTGCTGTACTTTCCCAAGAAATAGATGGCCAAGAACGAGTCGTAGCATACTGGAGCAAATGTTTGTGGAAACCAGAGCGGAATTATTGCGTCACTCGTAAGGAGTTATTAGCTATAGTAAAAGCCATAGAACACTTCCATCACTATCTCTATGGCAGGAAATTTCTCCTTCGTACTGATCACGCATCCCTAACATGGCTGATGAATTTTAAGAACCCAGAGGGCCAAGTAGCCAGATGGATAAAACGACTCCAGGAATACGACTTTGACATCAGGCATCGCAAAGGCTCATCGCATGGAAACGCCGATGCCCTATCAAGAAGACCGTGTCCCGAGAGATGTCGCTATTGTTCCAGAGCGGAGAGCAAGTATAATCCCGAATATGTCATACGCCAGACGAAGACTTCACTATTGACGCCACCAGATCCCTGGAGTGATGAGAAGATTCGAGAAGATCAAATGGCAGACTCTGAGATCAAACCAATCTTGGAGTTATTAGAATCTTCTAGCACGAAGCCCAGTTGGAAAGACATCTCGACTTACAGTCCTACGACAAAGCAATATTGGGCTCTTTGGAACTCTCTCCACGTCAGGAATGGTGTCCTGTTCCGAAAATTCGAATCGGAAGATGGGAAGACATCTCGGTGGCAGATGGTACTTCCTCGATCCCGAATACCAGAGGTCCTCAAAGAATTACATGGCAGTCCCACTGGTGGCCATTTTGGAGTCATGAAAACATTACATAGAGTCCGAGAGCGCTTCTTCTGTGGAAAAGCGAGAGCTGACGTCGAACGATGGTGCAAATCTTGCGATGCATGTGCAGCTCGAAAAGGACCAAAGAAACGTAGCCGAGGAAGACTACATCTCTACAATGTAGGAGCACCTTTCGAACGCATCGCCCTTGACATCCTAGGCCCTCTGCCAAGAAGTGCTGATGGCAACAAATACCTCCTTGTTGTCATGGACTACTTCACGAAATGGCCTGAAGTTTATGCCATCCCTGATCAAGAAGCTTCTACGGTTGCGGATGCCTTGGTACACCAGTGGATATCAAGGTATGGAGTCCCCCTTCAAATGCATTCTGACCAGGGGAGAAATTTCATCTCTGCTGTGATTGAGGGTCTCTGTCAACTTCTCGGAATGGACAAAACTAGGACGACGCCTTTACATCCACAATCGGATGGCATGGTTGAGAGATTTAATCGTACCATCCTTAACAATCTCTCACTGCTAGTCTCAAGAAACCAACAAGACTGGGACCAAAAACTTCCCTTGTTTCTTCTCGCCTATCGCAGCGCCGTCCATGAAACAACCGGCTATTCCCCGTCTCAGATGCTTTTCGGTCGTGATCTTCGTCTACCTTGTGATCTGATTTTTGGTCGCCCTCCAGATGCGCCTTCATCGCCAGAGGGATACGTGCAGAATCTCCAGGCACGATTTGAAGACGTCCACAACTTGGCTCGAGAGCGGATCAATATACAGACGGAGAAGATGAAGACCAGCTACGACACGAAAGCCACGGGACATCAATTCAAAGAAGGTGACAAGGTTTGGTTTTATAATCCGACTCGACGTAAAGGACTTTCTCCCAAACTGCAATCGCACTGGGACGGTCCTTATACAGTCCTAAACAGACTGAACGATGTCGTAATTCGGATCCGAAAGTCACCAAGTTCGAAGCCTAGAGTCGTTCATTACGACAGGCTGGCTCCATACTATGGCCATAGTACTTAGTTCATTTATTGTGAATAGTGTAATGTAAATAATGTAAATTAGTATGACCATGGTCTTGTATATAAATTAATGTAATTATTTATTTTGCTTAGCATTATCATTATTATTGTTATTATTATTTAAATACTTGTATGTAATAATGTCTATGCTTTAATTTAATTTTATTTTTAAATAAGTGTATATTTTGTATAATTCAGCATTATGAATGTGTTTTGAATAGTATAGCATTTGTTGGTAACGGGTTTGCTTTCCGATCAAAGGTTGAACTGCCCGGGACGTGCAGTCCTTGAGAGGGGGGCAATGTTATGAATTTTGTATATATCTGTAAATATTCCATTTGTTTAAATTTATTTTATTGTGAAAATTGCAGTATTATTAATGTATTTCCTATTGAGCATCATGTAACTCAATGCTAAAGGCCTCAGGTGCTTTGCAAGAAAAACAACCTTACACCCCCATCGTTTTTAAAATGTAGTCTATGGGAAAATCGCCAAGGAATGGGTTTATCGCCAAGTTGGCGATGGTTTTGGCGATATATCGCCAAATGTCGCCAAGTTGGCGACGGATTTGGCGACTTTTTGTGCAACCACACCCCCCTTATACCTATACATTGGGATCCTTTCTTGCTTGGGTTCTCTATCGAAAGTTAAAGCACTTTCTGGTAATTTCTAGCATCTGAAGGCTCTGGAATAATCTGGAAAGATCTCTGAAACCTATATAAGGACCTCCATCAGTTCAGTTAGTTAGTTGTCTGTCAACTGCGATTGAATTCATACGAGAGGCTTTGCATTGAGAACTGTGTTTCTCGGATCGATTTTGTCATTGATACGTCGTATTGAACGCATTGTTTCTGTGTGAAATTTTGCTGCGCTTTTATTGGATTTGAAGATTACTGAATATCTTGTAATTTTCAGAAGATATTTGTGATCGTATTGCACTGTTTATAGTGAATAAAGCCTTTTTATTGTTCTTATATATTGGCATCAGTCCTTTCGAACCCCGAGCTCACAACAATATTATAAATCTCATTGTGTGCAAATGTTAGGCTGAAGCCAGCTTCAAAATGGAGCATTTAATGATCCTGTATCTTTGCATATACGTTGATTATAACCCTCGAATGAATATAGGCTGATTTTTGTTCATTTTATTCAAATATTTTTCTTAATAATTCAAAATTTCGCTATTTTCATAGAGAATAAATGGACATTTTTTCGTATAATAGTTTAAAATGGTTAAATTTACTTTACCGTTGCTAATACTTTATCGTTGCCAAAACTAATTTAAATCCGGAATAATAATTTTTACTCAACAATTTAGTTTCAATTGAAAAATTTTCACGTGAAAAATGAAAATGAAATTTAAAAAAAAATTAAAGAATTAAAAAGAAGATTAAATAATATTATTAGATATAAAACGTACTGTTTTTAGTTTTTGATAATAATACAAGGTTTCAATATGCGTAACTATAGGAAACAGGCAAATATGACGTCATGCATCGCAAATAAAGCGGATAGGTTTTGATTGGTGAAATAAAATGACCTTGGGTTTTTTCTTCACTTTTTTTTTCTTTTGTATGGTAAAATACTTGGCGTTTTACCGTCTACGCACAGCTAATATAACTATACCGTATTTTTTATTTAAATTTTTAACCATTTAACCATTTTACTTTGTCGTTGCTAGGGCTTCGATCGTTGCCAATAAATAAAAACACGGAAAATAATTTTTCCTCAACAATTAATTTTCAATTGAACGATTTTCACTTGAAAAATGAAAATGAAAAAGAATTCAAAAGAAGGTGAATTTCCGTGATATTTAAAACAAAAATATGGAGTATTTGTTATTATACATGAAGTATGAATATCGGTTACATTAAAAAGATCTTTTTCTGTCAAAAAACTGCGTTATAATTAGAAGGAAAAATGAACAATAATTATATTCTTAAAAATAGATTTCGCTTGGACCATGGAACTATGAAAAGGATCCTCCTCGGCTTGGACAAATATGACGTCATAAATAAAACATATTTTCAAATAGTCGTAATAATACAAGGAGCATGAATATCAATGTATAATGAAAGTAGATAGATAATGGACGTAATATTTAAGATGAAAAGCAGAAATATTTTTTATCGATACTGATTAATAATTAGCTTGAGTACCAGTTACATACAAATGTGCGTTTTCCGCTAAAATTTGCGTCCTGATTGCCAGAAAAAGAAAATTAACAAGAATTATGGCAATAAAAAGAGATTTCTCTGAGGAAAATGTTACGTCATATTTGAAATAAAACAGGAATTTTCAAATGTGTTTTACAAGGAGCGGGAATTAATTCCGTACATTAATAATACAAGGATCAGTAAGTATAGAAAGTAGATTAGTTTCACGACATATTTAAAACGAAAAATTGAAATTTTTTTTTATCTATACCGATTACTAAGCATGAATATGAGTTACATACAGGTGAGAGTTTTTTGTCAAAAACCACACCATGATTATTAGGAAAAGAAAAATAAATACGAATCTATTATATTAAAATCTGACCGCCTGTTTGTATTTCACAACTACTCTTTTCAGATTGTCGAACGCAACGCGATTTACTTAACACCGGTTATCATTCATCCGAGGATGTCAAAATTTTTCAGGATTTAAAAAAATGATTTAAATTCCGAGATATTATTATTATTATTATTATTATTATTATTATTATTATTATTTTGTAAATTTTAACGAAGTTTCTCTAAAAATTGCAACTAAATTATTCCATTTTTGTGGATAAAAAAGAAGAAATAAAACGGATTAATATATTTTTTCTCATTAAAACTGAAAAATAAAAGAATTTATTTTCAATTTGAATAGATGGTGAAAGAAAAAAAATCTTGATTACAGTAAAATTTTTGAAAAATAAAAACGTATTTTCACATATTCAATCTTCATGAATCAATTTATTCTGGAGAACAAAAATCGTCTGTCAACATATTTTCATTTAGAAATAAAGATTTTTTTTTCAGTTATAGATTAAATCAAGGAGGTAAATTTAAGCTCCTTGCATTTAGGTCTACAATAATTGCTCCCTATTCACAAGAATTGAATTTAATGAAAAAGAATATACTATTTCCATTATCTTTGAAGGATTGCTATTAAAACGTTTCACAAAGGCGTTAAAAGTAAAATGGTTTACCAGGTAAACTTGACATATGTTTTCATATAATTCGCCGATTTCCACGATTTTATTTGGCCCGCCTTTTTTCATTGGTTGCAGTTTCCTTTTCGTGATTATTTGTCACATAATTTCACTTTTTTAAAACTTAGTTATGTCAAGACATCTATAACATAGAAATACTGTATTGTCTCCTATGGAATGTGATAAAGAGTTAGTTAATTATTTACGTTTCTAACTATCGGGAATGAAATATTTTGCTTAATTAATGCCTTTATTCTTCTTTTAATGATACGTGAACGAAGTCACGGGTAACAGGCTAGTATAAAATAAGTCTATCTTTTAACAAAATTCCCACTGTAAGAAGTTTAGAAATCAGGTTATTACGTCAAGAGTAGAAAATCTATTTTTTGACCGAAAAATGCGCTTTAAAAAAGGATGCCTAAAGATTTTTAAAGCTTTAATTATATGAGGATAAAAATACTTCTTTCTTTTGAAAAGTCTTTTCAAAAAACAATAATTCTATGGTATAGAATGGCAAAAACTAGCAGATGCTCTATAAAATCATCTTCATTCGAAATCTTGCATTATCGTTTGCTGGTAAATCTGATTTTAATTAAACTTTATATCATAATCACGATATATTTTTCATCATGCTTAAACATTTCAGAGTTTCTAAATCGAAGAACGCGTAAATAGATTTCTTTATTTTAAATTTTCTTACAATTGTTGTTATTTATTAAATTTTCTTACAGTTGCTGATATTATTGCGTTTTTTTGGATTTTGGTTCCCCAAAAAATCCTCTAATACTTTAATTTTGGCGATAATTTTTTTTTTAATGTCCTCATTTTAAAATAAATTAGTTTTATTTGTAATCTGCTCTAAAATATTTTTAATTTTATATATGAGTGAATGAAACTTATTTTGTATTTTTTTAATTATTTTGTATTATTTGAAAGAATTTGTTTTGTTTTAAAAACAATCTCAGCGGGTTAGGCAGTTTTCTTTGAGGCATCCACCAAATATAATTAAATATCACACTAACGTGAATAAATATTTATGAATCATGCTTCATTGTAAATCTTTTACTACGCTATTGAGTTTGATGACGTGCTTATTCAGAATTCATGTCAGTGCGTTTATGCTTATCATTCAAATTTCCTTGTAAATACATCCTTTTAAGCAACTTTTATCTGGAAATCAGCTTAAAAATTATTTTGACGGCCTTTTTCCTTTTCTGCTGAAATGTTTAAAGAAAATCAAAATTGATCAGTGCTTTTTAATGTCAAAAATGGTAAGTGTTCCTTTTATAAAAAAAATTTCTTCTTTTTCATTTTTTAATTCGTAAATGTTTTATTTTTAACATTGCTACATACATGAATGCTTGAAAAGTGTTTATGACCTTGGTTCGTCTGTCTGTTCATCATGTTCAATCTTCGTAAAAATTCAACTGTCACGAAATTCATATATGTTATTGAGATTCGCTACAGCGTGTTCCCTGTTATAATTGGTGCATTGTAGCATTTATTGTTAGTTTACATAAATATACAAAAGATTCCCATAACGTTATGATTTATGGGCGGTAATTGTTTGAAATACTTTTTAAATTTCAATGCCGTTATACCACTTCATATATAGCGAAATTCATATGTGTTTTTGAGATGCGTTGCAACATATACCCTATATAAAATAGAGTACGTAGCATTTATTCTTCGTTTCTATACAGGGACTGGTATAAGAATTTGGAGACATTGCGATCCATTGGTGGTAATTGTCTGAACAGCTTTATAATTATACATTGTAATATTTCAAATTAAAAAAAATTGATATCTGTTATGAAAACTTAGTACAGCATGTTACGTCTCTATGTAATATGACATATTAAACATTTATAGTTCTTTTTACAGGACCACACAAAAGTATTCGGATACATTACCATCAATTTCTTAGTATTTGATTGGCTGGTTGGTTGATTTTATGACGGCCGATTATCTACAGAGAGAGATATGGGCCCTAGAAGAGAGTGCCCTCCGTGGGGGTCTTTCTAAGGGATCCTAACCGCATTTACGACATGGTTCGAAGAAAACCATGGAAAACTCCGAACGGTTAGGTCGACGGGCGCAAACAGGGGTTTGAACCCAGCACCTCCCGTCTACCAGCTTTGAGAGCAGAACCTCTCAGTCACTGGTTGGGCAGTATTTGATTGGAATTTTATGCATTTACTTTATGATTACATCAGAAAATGGCGATTTTAGATTTGAGTATTGTTTTAAACAAATTTCCGACTTCACAAATCCAAAAATCCAACAATCAACTGTATACAAAGATTTATCGCAGTTAATCTAAAATAAAAAATGTTCACATAAAAACATTCAATCTTTTTGAAGTAATAATATCCTAAAATTTTGTTTGGTTTAGTTAAGCTTGTTTGTTTGTTTTTTAAGTATTTTACTTTTCTGACGCATTCATCAGCTCATTTTCTTTCTTATTCCCCTGAATTTTTCAGATGTTCACATTCAGATGCCAAAGAATCGAATAGTGTTCACCGTTTCCCTGTAAATTCGATTAAGAAGGCTGAAAAAGAACACGAAAAAACCGCACCTTTGCTAATTGCGACTTGCGTAACATACTCTAAAATGCAAAAGTTCGCATTTATTATTGGTTTAAAGTAAGACATACGATGATTTTTACTATTTGACCGTCATGTATATATATTTTTTTTCTTCTAAAGGGTAGCGGAAGTCACTTCAGAGGGCGGAGGAGGGGGAGCATGAATACTTAGGATGTAATAATAAAACTTCTATAAACAAGACGCTTACTACATTTTATTTAAAAGAATATTTTCATCAGTTAGCCTTTATAGACAAAACAGACAGAGAGGTACACTGCAAAAAAAAATTGCTGATTTTACGGTATAATACTGGCATCCCAGCTGTCAGTATTATACCGAAAAATTAACAGTAATAAACAGTAAAATAAGCAGTAATACCCAGCAGCGCACAGCTGCTAGTATTATACCGTAAAATCAACTTTTTTTTTTTTTTTTTTTTTTTTTTTTTTGCAGTGTAAGATAGTAATGGAAAAATATGAGTTAGAAATTGCGAGATTTGGCCAACAAAAATCCAAATTAAACAAATTTAATAAGGAATTAAGAGGTGGGGGGGGGCGAGGGAGGCGATTTCCCTGAAAAGAATTTAAAAGCTTTGTTAGAGGCTTTGAAGATGAAACTAAAATACAATATAGCAGAATTTATTGATTATGTTCATATTCATATTTAATAATTTTGTTAGATAAAGGAAATTTATAAATTCCAAATATGGAAGTTATAGTAATTTTAATGATTTCTTCAGCTGGATACAAGTCCAATAAATATGGTTATAAGCTGAAATTTTTAAAAATTGAGCGATAAAAACATCTACCTTCTACCAGTGCATAAAGATATTGAGGATAAAAAAAAGTTACATTCGGTTTTGTTACAAATTTTTCAAGCAATAAAATTTATAATAACTGAAGGTTTTGGTTTTAATTCCAAACTCAATAAGTCCATCCTGTAAGTTACATTCGATATTTTCAAATTCTGTATAAAATGGTATAATAATTCAATCTAGGATATACACATTATCTATCTCTATCTTAAAACATCGTTCAGTATTTAGAGATGCTTTGTATATATTTCCAAATCTTCATCTTTTATTTCTAGAAACTGTATACATTAGAAAAATACAGAAAATATCTTCAAAATAATGAATATTTGAACAAACACACTTTAACTTAGAAGCCAAAAAGAATTATCTGAGCTTAGGATAATCCAGATACCTTCACCTTGTAGAGAGATCTGGACTCTGGACGTCTTTCGAGTAGAAAGTAATATTTTTATATCTTCCCAATTCATCATTCAAAAACGAATCAATATTTGTAAGAAATTTACCATTTTTAAAAAACTTTTCCTTATAGATACCCCCCCCCCCACTCCAAATTAACCCTTTTTAATGTCATATCGACCCCTGAAGCATAAATTTTCCTCAAAAGGAGATTCTGAATCAAAGAATAGTAAAAATTATTGAAGAATTCAAATACACTGCACTCTAATAGCTATGCTGCTGGAGGGCAAATTCAATATAAGGCTTCTGTGTAACCTGGAGTACAAAGGGTTAAAGATTCACAATAAATTTTCACTTTTACAGATTCAGATCCAGAGCCCGAAATTGACAGGACGCATACATGTAGAAATTTGACAGGTGACTGGAACGACTTTGGAGGTAATTACTGTTACATGTACGAGACAGGCCTGAGGTTATCGTGGGTCGATGCGATGCATTTTTGCTTCCGACATGGTAAGTTTTTCTATTACACTTAATCAGATCGTTGGTTTAACAAATGCTTCAAAAAATATGAATTCTATTTATTTTTATTTATTTATTTATTTATTTATTTTATACATTTGCAGGAGGATATTTGGCAAGTTTCCATTCTGTTGAAGAAATAAATAAGGTCAGAAGAATTGTATTATATTTCAGCAAACCACCTTCACTCCATATTGGATTAGGAAAAAAGAAAGATGGTAAATGTTAGAAATATTTGTACAAATATTTTATATTTATTTTCCGTACCAGATGTTCGTAATTAGTCGGGACAAGGTCGATATCATATCTGAAACTACTTCCTAATACATTGGTTTAGACACAAAGAAATAAAAAGGCATTCTTAAATTTTGTTGCAAGTACCTTTCCTCTGGCCCTTATACATGATACAAAAAGGGCCGCAGAAATTTTCTCCTGAAATATTAAAGGAAAGGGTTTATTTAACTCTTTCTTCAGGCAAATCTGCCATTAACTGATATACTAACCGTGGTTTTGCCCTAAAACAGGTATAATGCAATCATGCACAATTTCCCTACATATACGTCCCCCTTTTCTTATCCAAAGCTGTTGCCTTATAATTTAATGCAATAAGGCTTAAATCCCTGAATGCAAACACTTTATATGAAAATAACTAACAATTAAATCCGTTAATCTATGTTTGGATAGAAACAAAATGGAAAAATTTCTGACTTAGTTTAGATTGCATTGTTCAACCTGTTTCTAAAAGTATCATCCTTATCCACAAAAGGGGTTTGTATTTTTAAGGGTGCTGTGGAGCTTTTTACATTATCTGGCTCCTCTCTGAAAGTCTGCTGTTGTACAATTTTTACGAAGCACAAATGAGATCCTTTCAGCTCTACTGTATCCAATGGCCCAGTTTTGCAGTTCTTGACTTTGCAGTTATCCACAAACCTGAAAATAAAACTTAATATACGAATAATTTTAAAGTAGTTGCTCACGTTTAGTAAATTATTCAATATATTGTCAATAATTATGTTAAAATTAAACACATTGGAGTCGCTAGGTATTTTCAAGTTTGCATATGTAGTCTTCTTTTATGATGACTTCAAGAACAAATATTTGTTAGATTAATTTTGATACATTTATTCTAATTGATAAATAAATCATATGAGTTGTAATTTTCCAACTCGGTGAAAAATGTCCGGGCCAGGATTTGAACCAGGGACCTCTTGGCTGAAGCTGTCAATGCTCTGCCAACTGAGCTATCCCGGACGAATCTGGAGGACCTAATTCACACATTTAACCTTATTTATCATAGCATCTGGTCTGGTATCTGAATTAGTTCAACAGAATAAATCGCAGGTATTGGAATTTCGGAATCGCTGCATTCGTAATTACACTAGATTAATTTTAACACAATTATTCTAATTGGTAAATAGATCATATCAATTGTAATTTTCCAACTGGGCAAAAAATGTCCGGATCAGGATTCGAACTAAGGACCTCTTGACTGAAGCTGCCAATGCTCTGCCAACTGAGCTATCCCGGACGAATCTGGAGAATCTAAATCAACGATATTCGTTGTTTGTCAGAAATTTTGGTTCATTCCGCCACATTGAACAGTCAAATCTTCCGGGTTCATTCCTCTGCATACTAAATCAGCATAGTTATCGTTGGATGGTACAAGACGCCACTGCAACGCATTAGTCAGTTCTTGAATTCTCAACACACGGTTAGCAACAAATGTTTTGAGGTGAGAGGATTTCTTTTTAATCCACGATAGCACAATCTTAGAGTCGCACCACAAAAATAAAATACAAGGTATATGGACTAGTAGTGAAGATTTAAATTTTCAAACTAATTTTACTGCACAAAGCTCTAGCCTTTAATAGGTATGATTGCTCACTTCATGAGCGATACAAGTGATTTGCTGGAAATCAATTTTACTACAATTTTTCCTTGAGCTGTTATGGATTTTACAATACATAGCAGCACCGTAAGCTACTTTCGAGACATCATAAAATCCATGTTATTCTATCACTTCAAGATTTTCCAATAAAACACACCGATCAATTGTTAAACTGTTTGGATATTGCAGCTATTCAATAAGCTTTTTCCATTCTTGTTGTTCTTTTGATGGCAGTAAGTCAAACCAATCAATTTTTAATAACCAAAAGTTTCTGAAGCATTATTTTTGCGTTAACCAGTCCTAACAAACCCATAAGGTTAACCCTTTCAAGGACGGTGGTACGTTTATAAAACCACTTAATTTTAATTCCCGAATGCCACAATGGCACCAGAATTCTGGTATAAAGTTTTCCGTTTATTGATGTATGTGAAATATTAGCTCTTTCTTATATCCAAATAAATTTATTCGTAAATTCCGGTGTCAATCATTCATTTCAACATTTTAGCAGTGGAAGAGATTTGCCCCTGAAAGGGTTAAACAATCTTGCAATCGTAGACAGAACATCTCTTTTAGTAATGGGAAGATTTCAAATCAGTTTTTGTGTGACATGCAAAACAACTGACATTTTGGTTCCAAAAAACACCTAATATTTCGATTTTCTGATGATTGACGTATGAATATTTTTCTTCGTTGCTTTGCACAAGAGTTTTATCATTACTATATGGCTTATGTAAAGGCATTCCACCTTTCACAAATTCCCATTAGCTTCATTCCAAGTTTCTGCACCAATAAGTACATCGTCTGTTTACATAACTCTCAACACTACCTGTGCAGCTAATAGAAACCCATTGGCCTAATTTACGGCTAATTGTTTTAGTATTTGTGTAGCCAAAAATGGAGCACTAGTGGTACCGTATGTGACTGTTGCTAACTCAAAGGTTTTGTAGGCTCATCGATTCCCATCTTCCATACGATTCGTAGTAATTTTCTTTTATCTGGTTGAATCCATATCATCCCGTACACCTTTTTAACATCTGCAATAAATGTAAATATATGCATTCTGAATCTAACCATTATTGAAAAGAGGTTATCTTGTGGCACTCCTCCATGATATTATAATGAATTCATTGTAATTCCGCTGGACGTTAGACAAACGAAGTATCAAAACTTTAAAAATCTGTCTCATCTGTAGATTGTATAACACATGGGCTGATAAATTCCTGGTCTAATAAAGAAAACACAACTTTTTAACAAAGCTTTATAACTTTATGACTTTATAACTTTAATAAATAACATAACTTTAATAATAAATAATAATAATTTAATAATAATAATAATAATTTAAAAATAATAATTTTATAATAATAATTTAATAATAATAATTTTAAAAATAATTTTATAATAATAATTTTATAATAATAATTTAATAAATGATTAATAATAATAATTTAATAATAAATAACATAATTTTATAACGAAAAAGCTCCAAACAGTGCTCAGAACTCGTTGTTGTTTTTGGTCAAAAGTCAACACCAGCGGCAACAGCTTTTTCATAGACAAATAAATGTTCATTTAAAATAAAACCTACACGTTCCTTGGACATCTTCAGAGTCTGAGCTATCTCCTGCAACTTCACTTTACGGTTCCCCAAAACGATTTTGTGCACTTTTTTTGTTTTCCGGAGTAACCACCTCTTTTGCGTGGTGCATCACTGGTGTCCGTACGACCACGTTTAAATTCAGCAAACCAGTCAATAATGGTTGATTTACCTGGTGCAATGTCCGGATAACGCTTATCTAGCCAAGCTTTTGTTTGAACGGTATTTTTTCCCCATCAAATAACAATTCTTGAAATTCTTGTTATCCATTTTTTTGTTTATCAACAAAGTCGTTCAACTAAAACCACTCTAACGTTTTACCCACACGGCGAATCGTCATGGCATTTTTTCTACTACCTTTTAAAGGTTAGTATTTACTAAAAAAAAAAACATCGGTTCGGCGATTGCAACGCCATCTGTGTGCCAGACCGGGAACTTATCAGCCCATGTGTTATTATTATTGTTATATAAACCCCAGAAGCTTTTGCATTAATCAGGTTCTGAGCTGTAGGTCAAGACCTGTTTCAGGTCAGTTTTCCTTACTGTCGATGGGACAGTAATCAGTCGTATAGGAATATTTGTATCAATTATTTCAAATTTTAAGTAAAGACCACGATTTCTATCTACCGTCCTAGGACGGACATTTACACTAGTTCTTACAATACAATAATATGGCATTGCTGTGTAAAATCATAAAACCACAAATGATTCTTACACAATGTAGTAAAAAGCAAACTAACCCAGAAATAACCAAATGGAACGAAGCCCCAAGCTCTGTAGTGCGATTTTAAAAGAAAAAAAAACAGCAAGAAAGAAAAGAAAAAGACAAGAAATTAAAAAGCTAGAAAAAAAGTCCTTCCGTCTTGTACTGGGAGGAAAAGGTAGCTTTCCTACATTTCCTTTTAAGATTTTAGTTATTGTTACGCGAAAACACCAAGCTAAAATGCGAATAACCCTATTCCAGAAGATTCGTTAATACTAAATTTGAATAAGAACTTCGACAAATTGGCTTCATTTATGGCAATTTATTTTTGGTGACCAAACTTGGCGATATTTCACCAAGTGGCGTTAAGTTTGGCGATAATTTAACTCTAACGGATATAAATATAGTTTTTATGCATTTGATTGGGAAAATGGTTACAACAATGAAAGATAATTAATATGCGAGAAATCATGTTCACTAAAACTCATAAATTAATCCCAGATTTGTTTTAATCTGCTGACTTGTTTGAAAAGGTCAGCCACCCTAGAATTTCAAACTGCTATATCTCATATCTCATCCATTTTTACTTCCTTCTATCTTTACAAGAAGAAAATATTGGATTCATGAAAATTTTCGACTTCCGGTTTTCGACGGATTTACACGTTTTAGAAGGTCCTGAACACGATTTGACTGTTTTTAGAAAATGTCTGTCTGTGAGTCTGTGACTGTCTGTCTGTCTGTCTGTCTATATGTGGCAAAAATTTTGTGGGCGCTCTACCTCAAGAACTAATGCATGAAATTTAATAAAACTTTATATTCAGTTAGTCCCTAACATAAATTGGTGCTGATTAGTTTTTGGTGAAAATCGCCCAATAGGTGGCGCTGCTATGCTGCATTTTTTTTAGATTTCTGCAATAGCTATATCTCAAGAACTAATGCGGTTATTTTCATCAAACTTCAGATACATTTAGACCTTGACATACATGGACGCTGATTACGTTTTGTGTAGATATCCCAAAAGGTGGCGCTGCTATTCCACTTTTTCCATTATTTTTACGATAGCTACATCTCAGAAACTATAATGCCCGGAATTTCATAAAACTTCAGATTCTATTAGACCTTGACATAAATAGATGCTGATTACGTTTTGGTGTAAATAGCCCAACAGGTGGCGCTGCTATGCTCCTTTTTTCATTATTATCACGATAACAATATCTCAAGAACTAATACATGGATTTTCATCAAACTTCAGATTCAGTTAGATGTTGTCATAAGTTGTTGTTGATTACGTTTTGGTCTAAATCACCCAACAGGGGCGCTGCTATGCTACATTTTGCAAGATTTACACGATTTTAGCAATAGTCTTATCTCAAGAATTAATGCACGGAATTTAATAAAACTTTAGATACAGTTAGACCTTGATATAAATTGGTTGCTGATTATTTTTAGTGTATGCATGTTTAACCTGTGTGAGATAGAAGAAAGTATTGGGATTGGCACATCCGACTAGTTTAAGACAGAGACAAAACAAAAAATGTTCCGGAATGTCTGTATCAAAGCCTAACATTTAAAAAATAAATTTGAATTTCTATTTTTTTTGTTTTTGTTTTTTTTATTTCTTTGAGTTTTAAACCTTTTAGTGGCCGTCATTTTGAAACAAGATGGCGGACAAAGCTGGTCAACGATCTCAGTCGAGATATTGGTAAACCTAATACACATGCTTAGTTACATCCAATACGAGTGTAAATACGAGTATTATCAATACGAGTGCTATCGTATGACAAAGATCAGATACCTATAAGAATGTACCGAAATTTTTCGAAATTGCTTCCCTCCGACCGTCTGCAATAGGTAGCTTCTTACTTTTTGTAATAAAAGCTACCTAAAAGGAAAAACAAAACAAAAAGAAATGAACATTTGCCATCTAAACTTTGAAAATATGGTAAGTGTTCCCAAAAACAAATAAGCAAACAGCTCACTCCTCAAAGGGATACATTTTTTTTTTAACGTTTAAAACAGGTAATTTTTATGAAAAGTTATAGGGTTGGTTGGGGTAAGTGGGTCACCCCCCTCAAACTAAAATATGTACAGGATATTTCACACTTATTTGCATTGATCATGTCACATTTCGTCACACTGGTGGGTTTTGCATATATTTGAGCTTTGTTTCATTAATTTTCCATGTCATAGATCTAATGTAAAATATATATCCAGAATAGTTTGTTTAAAGAGTTCAAGCTACATTTTCCCAAGAAGTGTTTCCACATTAGTCTTCATTATATTTTAATGTTTATTAAACTGTTGTGCAAAGTTTAACCGAAAATACATATTGTAATTTGAATTTTTACAAAAACTGTTATTAAGAAGTGTTTAAGAGGAGGGGTTCCGCTTACCCCGTAATTTTAGCCTACTAGTGGTAAGTGGGACCACTCATTATGGGGTAAGGGGGACAGTAAATTTAAATAAATTTCTGCATTATGGCTTAAACAAGTTGCCTTAAATTTCTATAGTACTTATGGTTATGTTTAGTGTTTCAAATTGAATATAGAGGGTGTGTCACCTTTACGTGTACGTCTATGATGTAGAGATCATATATATTTGTAATTTTATTCAAAATTTATAATTTCTTAATTTTTCAAAAAGTTAATTTATATCTTTATTTAAATTCTATTCCTTCTAAAGCAAAGCCATATCTATCCCACGATAAATGCTATTTAATCATGTACGCGTAATCTTTCATTTATTTTGCAGCTTTCGTTAACCGCGAAATTCGAAAATTAAAAATGCGACGACGGTTATTTCGCATATACATTGATACACTAGTATTCTTTTAGTAGAAATATCCGCTCCGAAAATATATTAAAATTCACTCATGTTTTGCATCGCGGTGCCTTTATTCTGCCAGTCTACAATTGTCTGTTGCATCTGGAATGCAAATCTGGATAGTTTTCAACTGCTTGTTTTACATTTTTTTAATAACTTTATACATCCTAAAATTATAAATTCCGCTTTCCCAGGACAAGCCGCAGGGTTGCTCCGTTAAAACCTATATTTTGATAACCCGCCTCACATTGCATCTCTGTTCTCTATCTCCCACGCAAAATTAACATTGTTATATTCTAAACCGTCTTAAAATTCCGAATGGCGATAAAAATTATAATGCAAGTGTAATCTGGCGATTTTGGGATGACTTCTGGCACACATGTACATTTCTGAAAGTAGTTCAGACTTCTCTTAACCTCCGCTAAAAGAGGTTGTTGCTATTGATGTAAAAAGACCACCTCCCAAACTTTACCATCATAGTCAAGTCCCTAATAAATAAAACTTGCAAGGAGCTATGGACTCTTCTCTATTCTTGTTTACATTTATGCTGACTTCTTACAGGAAACGATCCCGTGGAGCAGGTTCGGACTGGCCCGCCGGCCCATCGGCCCGATGGCCGGTGCGCCCTCAGTCAGGGAAAATTTCGCGCCCTTAAGCCACTCCAATGTTCCCCCTAGCTCTGCGCATACATTCTAATTTGTGTACTAAATGTCGAATTTTTGCTTAGGGATAATCATCATTTAACAGGCAGATAGGAAAAATGGGGGATTTTTATTATCATAGAGAAATTGTAACTACATAGAAAGAATTTTCAAAATCAGAAACCAAAGCGGGCGTGTTTGTATACGATTGAGGGAGAAAACGTGCACCTAGATAAAGTTTTAATAGCCCTGGCTAAATAAAACTCTGCTATTACGCCCAGGTACTACTCCCGCGCCACAATATTTATTTTTTCATCGGTTCTTAGAATGATATATTTTAGGTCTTAATCTTAGATCAAATATTTTGCGTAATTTCCGTCCCTTAGCTGTTAGTACCCAAGGCGGTCGCCCGCCCTTGTGCCCCTTTAATGTCGGTCCTGACTGCACCTATAATTTAAACCATGCTTTTCGAAAAACTACTTGATAAAGGAAAAGAGATAAATATTAGAAGGCAAAAGGGTTTTGTATGGATTTTGTTGTTGACTGGAAAATATAACCTTTCTTTCCGATAAATACAACTTTGATGACACTTCTGCAAGCTGTGGGATCCCGCAGCCAGTGTTTTTTTTTTCATTCTTAAAACCTATCATAATATATTCGGCTTTATTTAATGACAACCTTCCCGTAATTAAATAACTAAATACTGGTATGTATTTTCAATAAAAAATTGTTTTATTTAATCACAGAAAAATCGATCATTAAAAAAAGGGATGGTTTCAATTCAGAAATTTTTGTAGGTTTGTTTAATTAACCCTTTCCGGCACGGAGTAAGTCTGTTTGTAAAATGATGAAATAATGGACTGACACCAGAAATTACAAACGAATTCATTAGAAAATAAAAACTTGCTTATTTTCCGGCACTTAATAAAAAGAAATTTTTAATTAAATATTCTTGGTACCGTTTGTCAGTTTTGGAATTAAAATTAGGTGTCCTTTTTTGTGGACACCGGGACACCGCCCGTTAAAGGGTTAAAAAATGATGGCTGCAAAATCCTGTAGCTTGCAGGATTACAATCCCGGGGGTTGTCTTTCAATTATAGAAACTTAAATATTTCCCTTGATCTCTAACTATGATAAGAAATTTGCAAATCATGGGAAGGGTGTGCCGAGAAAAGTAAATTTACTCAATTATTTTAGTGATTTAACTCTACTAATCTATATTTGTTTGTCCTTTTTCATCAGAAACCTATTTATAGTGCGATATCAATTCAGCATTTTAAGGAAGCATAAAGCCATTTTTAAGCATACAAAATACCTCTTCCCTATCCTGCCTTTCCTTATCCCAAATGCTGCAAATGTCATATAATTGTCACAAGCAACTGTTATTTCCCAACTCAAATGCCCCTATATTTGGATATTCCAATACTGCTCTAATATTTGCTACTTTTTCAAAAGAAAAAATCAAGCATAAGTTTTAGTTTCAAAATTTCTATTTCCATACGGAAAATAAATTTTTGTGCTTAATATAAATATTTTTTGAACGAAGTTTGCATACTGAATCTTTGTGTGTGTGAGAAAGAGAAAGAGAGATGAGGCAGACACCTGCAGAGACCCCATTTAAAGATGCTACTTTGCTAAAGAAAAAAAAAAGGTGTTGTAAATAAACAGTATTTGCTGTCAAATTATATCAGAAATTGCATCTATATCACGTTCATAACTGACTTGATGACTTACGTCACACGTCAAAGCAATATATTTTTTTAAAAAGAGGTTGGAACTCTTAGCACTGATATTCTTGCATCTTAATAATCATAAAAATAAAATTTATTTCTCTAATACATTAGAGTCCCGTTATTTCGAACCCCGCTGTTCCGAAAATCCGTCTATTCCGAACAGAGATCAGAAAATTACCAATTTTTTTTAAATTTAAAAACAGGAAAAATTAAAAAGACGTTCGTGAAAAAACGTACATTTATTTTTATACAAAGAAGTTAAATAGAGACATATATAGAGCCTAAGCTTGGTGAAAACGCCTGAAACCGACTTGAAATGAAAGCTGGTTGCTTACAGTACATGTCGGCCCCATTTATACAATTCTGTAGAATCATTTTTAATCACTGCTAAACACAAAAAATAACTAATTTACACACACTTAAGAAGTAAAATCAGTGGTTTTTTTTTTCTAACGAAGAGCACTGAATCGACTTGAGGATGCAATGTTCCGTCATCGCCGAATGAACATAATATCATTTGGTGTTGATTAAGCGTGTTTTTCGACGTAGCGTAAGGCGAGGTCAAGAGCATTTGCTGCGTCTGTGTGTGATATAAGATCAGTTTGAGCGTTCACCTCCTCCTAGTTTTCCTCCGTGTTGATCTCAGCTGATGAGTCCTGGACCATTGCTACGATGTCTTCGTCTCCGTACTGTTGTGACCATTCTCGTCAATAGCAGTACGCTCCTCAACACAGCTTTCTTCTGCGTCATCACAGCCAGGGATTTTCTTGACTAGTGGAAGAAGGTGACAGTCTTTCACTGGCGTAAAAGTTGTTTCAACAAATTCCAATGTAAGCCAGAGTGATAGGTAGGGTGGGTGGGGTGATGAGTGATCGAAGGTCACTGCCCTTCCGTTTCCACTTTCATTGAACCTGTTCACCACGAGCAGAACAACGCTGCATAGAGGTGACACTCGCAGATGTCCCCGCACTTAATTTACGCATTAACAAGTCAATACATTGATTATTATTAATGAAATCCACCTATTCCGAATTCCCGCTAAAATGAACAGTGATCGGTCCCAATTAGTTCGGAATAGCGGGACTCTACTGTAGTTTTAGAGCGATATTCGTTAAAATACAAATGGTAAATGATGAAATATTTCTGAAACTAAGGAAACCAAATTATAAGCAATTTTAATCGGTAATTCTAGAAGCATAATTTTTACCTAAAAAATCAACAAATTAATTGAAGTTTTTATTTAAAGTAGGATCAGTAAGTAGCATATTTTGTCATTAATATTAGTGCAGTTTTACCAGTAAACATAATTGTTGGCCAAATGGCAACTCATATCTTTAGACCAGGCATGTCAAACTCGTTTATCTCCGAGGGCCAAATTGGGCATCATATACAAAGCCGCAGGGCCACATAAAAAAGTAGATAATTTTATTACCAACGCACAGAATAAAATTTTTACGTACAAAAAACCGCTATGTTAAAGTTATTCATACAAAGTTCCAAAGTTATTCGTATCCATAGTTTATTTTACCTTACTTTTCGTAAAAATACTCGACAGTACTTTTCATTAACCAAATCTATACAACATTTAAGTGTAATTTCTATATTGTATTTACTTTAAAAATTGATTGTATACACTGATCCGTTTTTATTTAATCTTGATCTAAAAAACATATAGCTGTTTTTTTCTTTCTTTCTTTTTTTCTTTTTTTTTTTTTTTTTTTTTTTTTGTCAAATAAAAATAAACATATTTTGAACCAAAAAAAATGTTTAATGAAATGTGTCTTGGTTCTGTGCGATACTTATTTGATTTCATTTATTAAACAAAATTTTTTGGTCATTTTATTTTATTAACTTGAAAAAAAATTCGAAAAATTTGGCAGCTATGCAAAGGTGTCGTACAAAAGTAAGCTACAGAACACAACTAAAATTCGCCTCACTACACATTGGAAAATCAGTCGACTATTAAATAACTACAGAAATTTGGAAAGCACACATCTATATATATATCCGTTCCAATATGGAATCACGTTGACTTTCAATTAATTACAATACTAAATTCCAAATAAAAATTTCAACATTAATCATTAGAGGTGAAGTAAATAAATTAAATTTGTTTTCACATTTACTTCAAATTCAAACATCTTCTTTTGAATTATTTTTTTTAATATTGTTTAAAACTTAATTCATATATTTTTAAATCTCAACTCCGATTATTATTAGTATTTTTCAAAATTCTTTTGCCAAATTAATAAATTATATTTGAAAACGCTAATACTATCAAATAACATGGTAACATTATAAAATGTACCTTGAAGTTTAAGTTTACTCAGTTGATTTGTAATTTCAAATGAAAATCGCAAGTAGTTTAGTAGTTTGCACATTGGTGGTCTTTTAATAATTCATATTTCTAATTTGACAATTTAAAATGAAACTGGTAACCCGGTTTAGCTGTTCCAAATTAACAGTTAAAACTTTATGATGGAAATCCGTCAAATTTCTGTATAATATAAGGTAGATCCGTTTATCTTCAACACGGAGATATTTTCTAGATTCACGTTGATTAAGCATATGTGTACGAATATAATATAAGTTCATAAGCACTATATAATAATTTTCTAAGCACTATAACTTTTTAATCATAATCTGGCTTTTAAAAAACTATCAGGCTACACATAAATCTTTCTAGAAATGGTAGTTATGCTTATAATATTCTCGAATTTCTTTAACTATGCTTTGAATATAATTTCTTTCATTTCTTAGTGAATGATTTTGACTCGCGGGCAATTAGTGTAATAAGTAAATTATTAGTTTTTTAAAGCAAATGTATTATCTTCAATAGGCTTTGTGAAAACACTTTGTTTTTGTTTTAAGAAGTATCAGTTTCAAATTTGACATTTATCTTTTCACTGTTTGGCTAGATTATTAGTTTTTTAAAAACTTACTTAGTTTTTTTATACTTGTGCTGTAGCACCATTTAATGTTATATTCTTTTCAACCTCTAACAATTTCTACATATCAAACATAACATTTCAGTTTTACTTTAAATATAGTAATAGTCTAAATCACCTTTTAAAAAAATCTGCGATGTTCATCTTCAGTTAATCATAATTATCAATACTGGTTGAGACATTAACAAGTTTATTTTTTTATATAAATCCTGGGATGTATGTGAATATGTCAGTAAAATGATGAGCCCCACCAGTGGCTGAGAGGTTCTACTCTCAAAGCTGGTAGACGGGGGGTGCTGGGTTCAAACCCCTGTCGCGCTCGTCGACCTAACCGATGGGAGTTTTCCGTGGTTTTCTTCTAACCTTGCCGTAAATACGGGTTAGGATCCCTTAGCAAGACCCTTACGGAGGGCACTCCCTCCTAGGGCCTATGTCCCTCGTGTAGATAATCGGCCGTCATAAAATCAACCAACCAACCAGTAAAATGATGGGTATAAATCAATAAAAGGTGAAAGAAAGATCACGCTGGTTTCGATAATATGACATATTTACTAAACTAAGTAATTGAAATAATTAAAAAGCTGAAATCCAAAATCCATATGTTCGCTCGACTAAGTTCCAAGTGAAGAAGCCTGGATGACATATTCGGGGGTTTTGTGTCAAGCATCAGGAAAGCGTAAATTTGTCATTTTCAAAGCAACTCATTTAAAATTTATTTAATTATATATATATATATATTATTTAACTGTTGTTAATTAGTGCCGGATTTTATTAAAATTTTACAATGCCTTTGTTAGTATTTCATAAATACAGCATATTATTTGGTAATGTGGTGTAAAATCGTAGAGATTAGTAAAATAAAATATTAGTTTCGACGCGTAAATACTGTACTATTATTTATAAGTAATAACATTTATACTGTAAAAAATTTACAAATGTTTAAATTTTCAGCTTCAAGATGCCGCGCTTTGCTTCGTTCAAAGATCTTTGTATAAATAATTTCTGGGAGCTGAAATTTAAATTGAGTTATATATAGGTCCGTATACATCAGTCTTGCCAGATGAGCTGGATTTTTTTTATTCAGAAAGCTACCATATTCTGAAGAGAGATATTCCCGTTTTTTTAACGACGAAATAAATAAGACAAAAATTATATTCTAAAACAGTGGTGGCATTCTGGATAAAAAAAAGGCTGCCCAAATGGCAACACTAATATATTTGATCTGCATATTTTTCTCATGCTTGCCATGGTTATTGGTTGGTGCAAATGTGTTCTTGTAAAGTGTATTTTCCAGCATGCTTGTTTGAACAATTGAATCAAATACAGATAAAATGTTAAAGGCTTGGCGGACCACAGATAAGCTGTCGGCGGGCCAGTTGTGGCCCGCGAGCCACGTGTTTAACATGCCTGCTGTAGACCAACGATCAGCCAACCGTTGGCTCAGATGCAATATTAGCTGTTGGACGAGCTAACAGACAAATGTTTGGCCAATGTAGGCAAGACAGCCAAACTCAATCGTGGCCAATTAAGCTAGAAAATAATGGACTAATGATATCCCAACAATTCTGTGTTGCACGATCACATATCCGTATCGATCCGTACTCCAGCTATCACCATCATCATAACGTCTCCACGTGCAAACACAATTCCATCAAAGACAAATAAAGCATCTTCAGGTGTTGAAATCATTACGAATGAAGAATACATGCAACAATTAAGAGAAAAAAGTGATGGAAATATAAAGAGTAAAGAGAAAACTCAAAAAAAAAAAGAAAGAAAGAAACTGCATATATACATGGGGCGGCAAAAAAACCGATCATCAAGATTTTTTGCAAAAAAAAAACTTTATTTTGCAATAAAAATGTATTTTATTAACGAAAAACAATAAAGAACAACCACAGTTATAAAATATTCAATTGGTTTCAAAATGGCCTCTTTGTGCGCGTTTGCAGAGCTGCAAAAGCTTCCGAAAATTTTTGGCCGCGGCACGCACCTCCTCCGGCAGCAATCGGTCCCATTCCCGGCGCAGCGATTTCTTAAGAGACTCCAAACTTTTGTGGGGCTTAGCACAGGCCCTTGTCTGCAAAATGGACCATATGCTGCAGTCCATCATTTGGTTGATTGTATAGAGTTTAGTGGCACAAGATCCCATTGGGGACAAGCTGCGCCAAAGAAAAAAATATTTAAAAAAAATTATAAAATTTAATGCGAACAAATGCAAAAAGAAAACACAGCTTAATGAAAAAAAAGTCTGGATGGGGCTACCCATCCAGATATAGTCATACAATGTGTAAAATAAGTATGAATTCTCAAAAAATAAGGTAATATGTAGTCCATCGGATTCAAATCTGGTGAATAAGGCGGCCATTCTGCAGACGAGATAAAGTCCGGTTAAAATGGCTTCTGCATCAGTCCTGAGTCGCTTTCGCCTTGTGAGCCGGGAGCTGAGTCCTGCTGGAACGTCCAATTCGCATGCTTGAAGTGCCGCTGGACCCACGGCAGTACCACGGTTTCCAAAATGTCGTGTCGGTACACTTCCTGATTGAATTTGATCCCTTTGTCCACGAAAACGAGTGGATTCTTGCCACTGGCGCAAATTCCGCCCCAAACCATCACGGACTGAGGATTTTGTCGGCGTTCGACAACGGCAGAGCTGCCGGGGGCCTCGGCGGACCAGCTTCTGTCGTTGTGGTGATTGTGGGCTTGTTCGACGGTGAACAACTTCTCATCCGTGAAGATGATGCGGTCCCAGTCGAGAAGTGGGTGTCGACGAAGAAGTCGGTTGCATCTTTCGATTCGTACTCGCTAGTTATCGCCGGTGAGGAGTTGAACTTTTTGCAGCTTGTATGGCGTTAAATGGAGATCCTTTCTGGCTATTCGCCGAACCGATCTGTCGCTGATTCCAATATCATGGGCGATTTTTCGTATCGAGACCCTCGATTTTCGCCTAAGCCACTCTCGAACCAGTTTTCGGTTGTTGTCGGTTCTGACAGTGCGCTTTCTGCCGCTTCCTGGACGGCGGCCACCATGGCCCAGCTCCTTGTACCGTTTGATTGTCCGGGAGACAGTGGCCGGGTCGATGCTGAGAGTTCGAGCGATCTCACATTTGCGTTTTTTCAGGCTATGTAACGCCAAAATTTGTGTACGCTGGTTGGACATCTGAATATAACCAATAAAAAAAACATTAAAAATTATGCAATTAGACATATTAGTACAGAAAAACATTGGCTATCAAATTTAAAAAAAAACTAAAATCAAACAGGTTGCAATAATCGTGTTAGAACAGCAGAAACATTGATGATCTTTTTTTGCCGCACCCTATAGAAGAATGTAGAAGATAGTGGCGATTTTGAAGTGAAAAGCAACTCTGATAAAGAGATTTCTATGAATAAATTAAAAGACAATTATGAAGACAGAGAAGGAATTAACAGTTTAGCTATAAAAAATTTCTAAAGCTTGATGACTATGTATTTGTGAAGCTTGTATTAAAAAAAAAACTATTATGTAGCTCTAATTTTAGAATTTGATGATACAAATGAAAAAATAACTGCTAAATTTGCAAGAAAGAACAGAAATAGTGAGACTTTTTATTGGCCGGATGCAGATGATGTTGGAATTATTACTGAGGATGGATGAAGTAATAATGATTCTCAATCAGCCAACTTTAAGTAGACGCTGCCATTTAGTTTTTCCAAATTCTTTTTCAACTTAAAGTGTTTGCTAATGTGCCAAAATTAATCTTAATCAACCTATTATGTTTCTTCAGCACTGTTTTATATGTTAAAGTAAAACATATGCCTTTAGGCTTTCAAAAAATTTCATAGATGTACTTGTTTTGTTTTTCATTCTATACTTATCTGTCATACTAATCTTAATGTGAGTAGATATCTCATACATGGATACATTTGCAATAAAATATTTCATATAGGAAATTCCTATACTTTATCAAGTAACACCCACTTACCTCTTCTTAAGTTATGCTTGCTTTAAATTTAAATAAAGAGCAGCGGGCCCACTTACCCCTTATTATGGGGTAAGTGGGACACCCACCTGATTTTTTAAAAGAAAAGCAGTTAAAAAATATTTAAAGCACTATTTTAGAAACTAATGATAAACTTTTGTTTATTAATGTAGTCTTAAATAAAATAAGTTGATAAGTTCAAATTAAACTGTTTAAAGTTTTTTGTATAAGGCTTAGAAAATGAAGTATTCCAAAAGAGGTTCCACTGACCCCAACCAACCCTAATATTGATTTCAACGGATTGTTTCTGTTTCTTAAACTTATTGAACTGATAATTATCAGTTCAATGTGAACTTAATAATTTTGATAAGTGCAATAAATCACTTATTGCACACCAATTGGCGTATCTTAATGAGTCTGGCCTGACAGAACATAGTGTTTGTGGCAGCCCTTTATTGTTATCCTCATTCTTTTTAAATCCCCTTTTTTTGCCAATATTTCTCATTTTAACGCGTAGTAGATAATTCTATATAATTTTTTTCTCGTATCCTTCTAGAAAAACTTAATACGATACGACTAATATTTTAAAAACAAAGTAGTACTCTGTACCGTCATAACATATTGAAATTTCCTGGTGATTGACCAGTTTTTACAAAAGTTACAGCCAAGTAAAACAACACCAACAAAACAGACAAGCAGACAAATACATCATTTTTTTATCCTGGTGAAAATTAGAATGGGACTACCACACAATCGAGCCTTTTCAAACAAAAATAGAACTATCAATTCAAAGCATCCGTTCAAAGTGCACGTGGAGTTAAAAGAAGTTAGACGTGAATATGCACTTGAAAAATGAAAAATAAAAATATACAAAGAATTGTATAACTTCTTTTGTTGAAAGTAGGTTAATGAATAGTAAAGTGACCAAGCAAACAAAAAAAGTGAGGAGATTGCTGCCGCCGGCAGGTGTTGAACCAGGGATTTCATGAACTGTAGGCCTGAGCGTTAGCATCAAGCAAAAAGCCAAGCCAGTTTACTTTCAGCTAGTAACTCGCTTTAAACTGTTCATGTGAGATGAGATCGCTACATATTCCATCCCCAGTGAGGTTGACGTCAGACGAGCGATATGCACTCGTGAGTGATGCTGTCGTACGCATATAGGATGCGTGGGATGACAGGCTTTGTGCTGAGAGCATTTCACAGACTTTGCTTGCAGAGGATGATTTATTTAGTGTTGTCATCTGTTGGTTATGAGATGAGTTGATTGTTGCTGCGTTTGCCCAGGCCACCATTCAGGAGATTGCTTCCGCCGGCGGGAGTTGAACCAGAGATCTCATGAACAGTGGGCGAGAGCGTTAGCGTCAAGCAAAAGGCCAAGCCAGTTACTTTCAGCTAGTAACTCGCTTTAAACTGTTCGTGTGAGATGAGATCGCTACAAAAATAATGGAATGGATGCATGAGAATGCTCTCTTAAAACAAACTATTATTTTGTTATGTTTTTCTTATCAGAGAATTATTATCAATTCATTGTATTTTTTTTCTGTGCATTTCAGGTAGTTATGCTTGGGTTGACAATTCGCCCGTCGACTTTACATACTGGGACGAAGATGAACCTTCTGGTATTGACAGGGAATGCGTCGAATTGAATATGAGAAGCGGCAAGTGGAATACCGTAGACTGCGATGACAGCTTTAGGGGATTCGTCTGCTCTTCTCCCAAAAGTAAAGTCTAATTAAACTATTTAATTGCAAAATAAAAACTATTTAAAAAAACTGTCTTATTCTCAGATTTTATTTAAGCGCTAGAGTTGTTAAAGTTTATTATTATTATTATTATTATTATTATTATTTCTGATTTTATTCTACGCAGATTACCCACATTATAAGATAACATAAAACGCTCTAGCGTTTTAAAGCACCTATTTTTACAAATCTACATCATCTGCCCATAGCCCAATAACGAGTTATTTACATACATTTTTTTTTTTTTTTTTAAGCAGAAACTTTTCTATAGTAATCGCTGAATCAACAAATTTCAAATTTTTTGAAGATTCTTGTACAGCGAGTTAGATAAAACCTTCTTTCAATTCGGGGAGTTTTGTCACACGCTCGCTATAGCTCATTTTAAAAACTCTGATAACTTTTCTTATAAAAATGTAATTTTAAAATGGAGCAGACAAAGATATTTACACTTAACTAAAATTTCTTGATTACCCACCTGATAAAATAACTCTGGAGAAAGCACTTTATAGTTAGTACGGCTTTCTACGCACCCTATTGAGAGTATGGTTTCTCTGTTTTCTTTACTTTAAAACTGCAAGAAAAGTTCAGTCAATTTGAAGTATCGTCAATTTTGTGGTATTTAATTTTTTGGGGGCAATTTTTTGGCAAAAAAAGAAAAAAATAGATAACTTTTATATATATTGTTTTACTGTTTACTTTGTTAAAGCTTTTTAAATGTAGTTTTTTACTTTATTTTAGTGTCCATGTATTTCGACGATGCGCAGCCGTTAAATTCAACATCAGAAAAAGAAAGTAAGTATAACATTAACGTTTGTCACATTTATATTAAATATTCACAAAGTATTTTTTCCTTTCTTTATGACATTTGATTTATTATTTTTTCTAAAACATCAACGATGCTATCCTGAAATTTTTTGTAGATAATAGAAAGAACAAAACATCTTTCGAACGGCTGCTTGCGCCAAAGATGGTGACGTTACTATCAGGTTTGATATATCGGTAGAATCGATTAAAATGCAACAATTACAATATCAAAAATGTTATTTAACGGTATATCGCGAATACATTTCACAGATTCTGTAATACAAAACCACAGTTACCAGTAAATGAACTTATGAAATCGCGATTCTTTGAATCGATTAAAGGAAGAACTATTTGTATCATTCCTTAAAGTTTAATATCGACTCTGTATTTTCTGCCGTTTAAAGGCAGAGTGGTGTAAGTCACTAATTTTGAGAAATTGAATTAAGTGTATGGAGAGTACCTGACTAGAAACATTAATCCCAACAAAAAAATTTCCGCAAAAAAAACGCCAAGTTCTGCTTAATTTGACTGCCATAAAAAAGCACTGATATCTGAAATTAGCCCAAGTTAAAATCAAACATTCCAAATATTTTATTGCAAAAGGCGTCTTTTAACTTGGCCGTTAATACATTGTGAAGGGTTTCTTTTTCGAATTATGTACGGGAGAAACGTCATCAAATTCAAAAAAACTCTAAAATAAATAAATAAATAAATAAATAAATAAAATAGAATACACTTTGCACTGTCTAGTATACAAGAGTTTTATCATCAGTTATAGGCCACACATAAACATCCTTTTTTTTGTCTGTATGGTCGCATGAACTTAACTGAAAGAAAATGTGGTCCATCTTGCGAGGGAAACGAAATCACTTTACAAACAAACTGCTTCTTAGTACCTGGAACTTTATCTGAGTGCAACTCAGTCAAGAAAAAATCCACATTATTTCACTAAATTCCACTTTTTCTGTAACAAGCTGAACTTCACCCTTGTCTTCAGTGAAGCCATCTTCCAGGGCCTCAAATTCGTCTTCTGTCTCACTGTTATCATCAAAAATATCAGATTCTACTGATTCCACTCACTTTTAAAATTATAAATTACTTGTTGTAGGGACAAAGTGAAATAAAATATTTCAGTTTGCTCCATCACTAAAAGTCTTTTTTACTTTGCCCCGCATGTGCATAACAAATGTTTATAAAAAAGTAAAACCTAAAGTAGGCCTAATATTAAATAAACAAATACTTCACTAGACAGAAGAAGAATCTAATTTATATTTACAATATTAATAATGAGAACTTTATCATTATATAATTCAAAAAATGTTATTTACTTACCTATTTATATTACAATATATTCATCCAATTTGAAAACGATCACTAACATCATATACAGTGTGCCTGCTAGTCCGTTGTCACCCCAATAATTTCTCAACGGCAAGAGCTATAGTCATAAAAGTGGGGTCTAGGTACAGTAAAGTTGTCATGCGCTACGCAAGGAAACCACTTACAGTGCCATCTGGTGGCTAAATTTGGAGTTAGCGTTTCTTATTTCAAAAACGGTACGAGATACGGGAAAAAAGTCAATTACAAAGTTGTTCAGCGTCATCGATTTATTACAAAAAAAACATCTTTACCACAAAAATGATACAGATGAAAAGCACAAAGCGCTCGTGTGTTTGATCGCGTTGTACAAAAGTGCTCTTATCGGAAATTAGACTCATCTATCTGTGATACTCAAAATGGTGTCCTTCAGCAACAATAACACATCTGAACACGGAATTTCACTTCCCGCTGCACATTGTACAACATGGCAGGTGACACGCTGGCACAAGCATCCTAATATGGTTTCGAAGTTCCTGCAATGTTGGTGGAGGCTGGAAGGGTTGCATACTCTTGCTGCTTCATGTATCCACACCATTTATACAAAATAGAAAAAAAAATACTTTTTCACGGAATGTGATATTAAGATTTATTTATGTAAAGATGAATACTGTATATCTACTGACAATTGAAACTCTGGAGTGTGCCTTTTCTCTTTTCTTCCGTATTATGTCGCGTTACAATTTTGGGAGTTTCGAACCAAATAAATATCCATTTTACGCCTTCTACTTTTAACATTACTTTACGGAAGGTGTCGTCTCTTACTAAATCGATGATGCTGAACAACTTTGTAATTGACTTTTTTCCCGTATCACTTACCGTTTTTTTAAATAAGAACGCTAACTCCAAATTTAGCCGCCAGTTGGCGCTGCTATCGGTTTCCTTGCATAGTGCAGGGCACTTTTACTATATCTGGATCCCACTTTTATGACTATAGCTCTTGCCGTTCAGAAATTATTGGGGTGACAACGGACATTAGCGGGCACACTGTATATTGATCTCTTGAGGTGATTGTAGCCTGATAGTAAGCAAGTAGATGTGAAATAACATAATTAAAATATTGGCTGGTAGGTGGCATTGCATACACACCAAATACTTAACCATTTCACTTTGCCCTTCTATTTCATTTTGCCCCAAGTTCCCCTAATATTACAATGCAAAAAAGCTAATTCACATGAAAACACTAAGTTAAAGCTTCAGGATAAATATCTCAGAGTTTCAAAAAACATCAATTTTGACTAAGACCGTTTAGTCCAGTGATGGTTTGATGCTATTCTATGGTTATTTTGTACGGTGTAACACCCGAAGCCCACAAAATGAATAATGACTTTCAGAATTTCATATTCAATTACGCTATATTATATTGCATAATACCGATATTTACGATGGGGATTCATTTCATAGTAAGCAGAATTTCATATTAAGAGGCAATGTCGGATCTAAAGGGGAGCGGACAAAGGGCTCGAAGCCCGAGACCGGCCCTGCCCGCGGGCCGGGCTCAGGCCAATTTTCATTCCCGAGATTCTGGCTAGATGGGCCACACTTTTTTTTTTTTTAATTTTGGGTAGAGCCCGGCCTGGACTTCGTTTTTCATTCGAGAGATCTGTACAGGCCCGGCATAAAAGCTAGGCACAGGTCCAACCAACCCTGTAAGAAAACCATTATTTGCAAAGAATTTGCATTATTTGCCCTTGCAGACCTCTAAATTCTTCTCCTCGAGCCCATGTTGAGCTGCCAGTTTATTTACTTATTTCGGAAATCATTTTAGTGATGTATTAGCTTAGCTTATATGCTTATATGCTTATATGCTTAGCGAATTATTGCGAATTGCTTATATGTATTAGCTTATATGCTTAGCGAAATCTTTAGAAATTTAATTTGGTTTAATAAATTGCATATGTATATATTTAAACATTACTTTTCTTTGTAGAGCTTTAAAATTGTGGTTTTATTTTGTCATCTGTTTCTTAAACTACGCTGATTTTCTTACTGAATCTTGTGTTTTGAATGTAATTGTCAGAGTCAGTTTCTGTAATTAGTGCGTATGTACGTAATTGTCCAAATAGTAATTAATAATTGTTATTCTGTATCCCATGAATTTTTAACATATTCAGAAAATAAAATTTGTACATAAATAAATGTGCTTTATGAATACTTTTAATTGTAGGATAACGTTACTTCAGAAATATCGGCCTATTTTACAGGAAGTCAGTCGGGCAGGATGTGCCAATTAATTTCTTGTACAGGTCGGGCCCCGTCCTGGAATTTTCGGAATGTGTAGACCTCTAGCCGACATATCTAAGCCAATTTTAATGGGGGTTTTTTAATCATTATTTCAGCCTGCGTCCTACAGCTACTGAATATGCGTTTCTTTAACAAGTTTCAAAACGTTCTTTACTGAATTACAATTGATCTTAGGTATAAAGAAACAAGCAGTCTTATACCCAGTTAGTCTCTTTTACGTAATTCGGAAATCTAATGAAGCATTAAAGCTTAAAATTGTCTCTATGAATATATTAAAGAGGAAGTAGTTGGCCTTAAAAAATCAAGCCTTTATGAGATTTCGGGAAGTTATCTCCAAGGGCCCTCAGATACACATTTCCTCTAAAAAAAAAAGGTTTTGTATGAATTCTTGGTATATTTGTCATCTTATCGCTGTATAAAATAATTAAGAAAAATCCAAATATTTTTATTAGAACTGTATTGTGATAACGCTTTTCCTTAGCGCGCTATTTCCGAAGGGTTTGTTGTCCCTTCGGGTATTTTACGACAATGTCCTGTTTGTCCATTGAGTCATATAGGCCGTGGGGCGATCTTGGAAAAGAAGCTTAGAAACAGATTTCCGTTGCAACTTTAAAGGAGGCAACTTAATTTTAAACTTTTATGTTATAAAAAGTTCTTAAACATTGAAATTGTCAAAGTTCTGGATGCAAAAGTTTCACATTAATTAGAAATCGCAAAAAATATATTGCACTATTTTCTCATGACGATGACATCTAACAGCCGATTAGCTCAATCTCCCCCTTCTCTCACGTTTTAGCCAATCGGAAGCGTGCGTTTATGAATTCGCCGTGGATAGCGTAAAACACTAGCGAAATTTTCACTTTTCTGTTTAAAAACAAACTTACTATTCTCCAAAACGAATTATTTTGCGATCATATGCTATAGCATATTTGCAACTTTAAAAGTATACCAAGGATAATTTTATTAACATTTAACTCTAGATTTCCATCTCACTTTTATTTATTGTGACATTTTTAATTACTAATATTAATGAAAACAGCCAGATTTCCAGTTTTGCTTACCGAACATCTGGTCTATTACGTATTATACTTCATAATAGTGTAGAAAAAATATATTCTTATATAAAAACTTATTATTTTCACTTTTTTTTTTTTACAAATCTTTAATATTTGTTGATTAATTTTATTCAACCAAATTGCCATAAAGACATTACCCAAGTAAGTAAGCCCTATTCTAAAGTCTCCTAACTTTATTAAAGTTTTATTTAAATACAGGTGCAGATTAACTAAATCTGAAATAAGGAACCATTGGTTCCAAATTCTCAAAAATCTAGTGACCACAATAAAAAAGGCCATAAAGAATGCTATGAAATAATGCATGCATAAAAACAATCATGTAAATAAATTCTAATTTTTTTCATTTCCAGCTACTTGTCAGTTAAACGTTTAAAAAAATCATTTTGTACTTAAGTGATATATACATGCAGTTACTTCTTAACTTGTATTGTAATTATTTATTCCTATATATTTGTGTGTGTTTTAGTTTAGGAAAAATCATTTTAAAAGTAGAATTATTCTTCAAAGAAAATACATAGGTCAAAATTTAAAAAAAAAAAAAAAAGCATTTGGCACACTTATGAAAAATATAAATTTTATTTTACTTGACATACATTTTTAAAAACTTTCAACACACTTTTTTATTATTGACCAATATTTTATAAGTTGTTCACAAGCTTTTCATCATAAATCTTTTAACTTAAACAGATTAACAGTAAATTACTTCATTTGCAAATTAAATATCAATATCTTCTGTCAATTTGCTAATAGGTGATGTTCAGTAGCGCACTTAGGATTTCGCTTTGGGGGGGAGGGGGGCTAATGCATTTTAGAGGTCTGCACGGGCCCGGGCCTGGCCCGTACCCGGCAAAATAAAGGTAAACTTTAAAACAGGCCGGGCCGCTAGAATTAGAAGATTTTTGATAGGCCGTGCCGGGCCGATTGACAAAATAAACGGGCTAATAAAAAAATTTAATGGTCCGCGGGCTAGGTACGGGCCTCGGACCCGTGATGACTTCTAGATTTTTACTTGTTGAAACTTCAGTTGTTTTCATGCATTGTCAGAATCAGAATATTCGAAAGATATATACGTTTAACACTCTTTTTTTCGTCTTTGAATGAAAATCTGTTCATCACTGTCACTATCACTACCAATTTAAAAATTAATTTTACGTTTAACCGGCCCGATATAAAAATTTAAACGAAGCTGGTAAAATGTGATGATAACGTTCGCGAGAATAAGTATAAATCTGCTTCATGGAGTGACGCTAGTTTGGCAACATCATCAATAGAGTAATATAACATGTCAAGCGTAGAGATTGGCATCGGATGTTTACATCGTGTCTGAGTCCAAGTTTTATTATTTTAGCAGACTCGGGCCGAGTCAAGATCTGGCTTAAATTCTTTTATATACAGTCGAGCCGGGTCGGAATTGGACTTAATTGTGCCCAAGCAGTTTGTTTTGTCAAAATAGTAATAGAAATAATAAGTTGCTGTTAACGGATTCAATGAAAATATACCTTAAGTGATTCTCAAATTCCCAGTTTAACAACCTGAAACTCTCCGAAACATTTTTCCACTTATTTTTAACTGTAAAGGCATAAAATTGACAGGCCTGATTTTTGAAGCAATTTGGAATCGAGTACTGTTTTCCATTTTCTGATAAATAAATAACTTACCGAGATATAAGTATTCATTTCTTGTGACGATAGGTTTTTCTCCTTTACCGTGCTATTGCGTCCGGAAATTTAATTCAAAACGCCAATTCTGATAGTATTTTCTGAAAAAATTTTTGCATTTATCAGAAAAAGGAAAACGCTATTCGATTACATAGTTTCTGAATAAGAACACCTGTCAATTTTATGCATTCCTGAAGAAAATTGAGTTATAAATGTGTCAGATAGTAGCGCCATTCGATTTGAGAAGAACCTTAATAAATTACGAAGAAATATTTTCAAAAATCTACTTTTTTATACAGCTTAAAAGTTTTTTTTTTTAACCCTCTTTTTCTCTTTTCTTCTAAACTACATTAATTCTTTGATTGACTCTTTATTTGAAGGCTGAAAAATCTAAGTAATCATTAATGTTGCTATTCTGTTTTTTCTGTCTTGTAAACATATAATAAGTTAAAATATATTGTAAAATTTCTCCAAAAATATGTATGCAATATTCTTTAAAATAATCTTAATTTTATGTTGAGTAAAATCGGAATTTTTTTAATACAAATTGAGCGGACCGGACAGGCCATGATTTAACTGATTTTGTCACAGGCCGGGTCGGGCCTGTTTTCTTTGATTTTTGTACTTGCCGGGCCAAACTTTTAACTTTTGCAACGGGCAAGATATATTTCGTTCGGGCCTGGCCTCGAAATTCTGGCCTGTGCAGACCTCTAGTGGATTTGCATGACACTCACGAGTCGGTGATCAAGTGACCAGCTGCATTTGCGCACTGCAACAGTCGCTGAAATTTACTATAATCACTTCTGATATCCATCAATGATACATTTTTTTTAAAATTATTTATGGATATGTGCAGATTTTTTACTTATTTCCTTTATACTTTACGATTACTGAAAAATGTTGCAAAAATTCCTTATTTTACGATATAAAGCTTACATATTCTGTAATATAATATTTTATGTAATGTAATAGTACGGTATTCGTTGTAGTGCAGCAACGTAATGAAATTACGATGACTGCTCTTGTGCGTATATGCTTTATCATCAGTAATTCGATATCATATAAATTTGAACATATGCTAAAAAGTATATTATCTTAAATGAACAGAATGAAACATTTTGTGAAGAAAACAGAGGAATATAATTTTATAATAAAATAGTTAGCCTGTTATTATAAATAGAACTTTAATATGAATGACAGAAAATGTTATCTACTTATTTATTTTTCAGTATCAACGGTTTTTTGCCGCTGTGTGATCTTGTGAAAACAGGGGGAAAACTATGCTCATATTAATTAATTAATATTATGAACATTCAATCTATTTTTAAAACTTTTTTTAATTTAAAAAAAAAAAACGAAAAGTGCCCTGTTAAACTGATGGCATTGACCTCACGGGGCTATTCCCACTGATTGCGTATATTATACTCTTATTTCAAAGAATACTTCTGCATGAAATTCCCACTTAGCTAAATTAAGGGGGAGGGAATTATCTCCCTCATTCCCACCCTTTATACTTAACCAATGAACCTCCAAATCTAATCAGGGAAGTGCCTTATCAGAATAAACAGGTATACCAAATTTGCAGCAAATCGGATAATTCTGCATGAAAAATCCATTTATATAAATTAAGGGGGAGGGATTAGTCACCGTTCCCTCCCCCTTTATACTTAACCAATGAACTCTCAAAACTAATCAGGAAAGCGCCTTATCAGAATGAACCTATATACAAAATTTGAAGCAAATCGGATATTTCTATCAAGAGTTATCGCGTTACGTACATACATGTTTACACATACAGAACCTGTGGGCTCTCTGGTTTTGATCGCTTGTGAGATAATAAATAAAGAGAAAAGTGCCCAGTTAAACTGAGGACATTGAGCTCACAGGCTATTCACACTAATTGAATATTATACTCTTATTTCAAAGAATTTGAAACAAACCCTCGAAAAATAAAGAAATTGACAATATATTAACAGGGGGATCATCCCCCATACCCCCTTATAATTAATTAATGAACCCCCAAAACTAATCAGGGAAGTGCCTTATTACAATGAATACAAAAATATATACAAAATTTGAAACAAATAGGATAATTCTGCATGAAAAACCCATTTATCTAAATTAAGGGGGCGATTAGACCCCGTTACCTCCTTCATACTTAATCAATGAACTCCCAAAACTAATCAGGAAAGCACCTTATCACAATGAACCTAGCTACGAAATTTGAAGAAAATGGGATAATTCTGCATGAAAAACCCACTTATGTAAATTAAGGACGGGATTAGCCCCCCCCCCTTTCCCCTTTATACTTAACCAATGAAACACCAAAACTAATCAGGAAAGCGCCTTACCACAATGAACCTATCTACAAAATTTGTAGAAAATGGGATAATTTTGCATGAAAAACCCATTTATCTAAATTAATGGGGGGATTAGCCCTCTTTTCCCCTTTATACTTAACCAATGAACCCCTAAAACTAATCAGGGAAGCACCTTATCACAATGAACCTATAAACAAAATTTGAAGCAAAACGGTTAGTTCTATCAAGAGTTATCGCATTACGTACATACAGAACCGGTGGCCATTAGCTATCAGGCTTTGATAGCCTGTGAGCTAAAAACTGTTAACATGACAATTTACATCTATTGTGAATAGGAAAACAAGTCAATTTTATAATATGGAGTCTTATTTGGCTTAGATACAATGGATACAAAAACAGTAAAAAATGTTAAGACGGAATTGCAATAAATCGGTGAGAAATTCCCCTTTAGACAGGTTTTCGGTCTTAGCTGGTAAACTTTAAAGGCGTTTCTGTCGATGGTACCATGGAATGTATGCGATTAAGATAATATTCCGTTATAGACAGGTTTCATTTATACTGGTTAAACTGTATACGTAAAACTTGTGTAAATAACACCATACTACTGTTTATCTTGTGTAAATGAAACTTGTCTATAACGTAATATTGTCTTGATCGCAAACATTCCATGGCCTCAGCAAAGGAAACACCTTGAAAGTTTACCTGCTAAAGCAAAAACCTGTATAAAACGGAATTATTCACCAATTCGTTGCAATTTTGTCTTAGCATTTTTTATTGTTGTTTGTGTCCAAGGGGTCGGAAAAACTAATTTTTGTTTGTAGCGAACTACAACTACATCTACTTTATGAAAAATGTAGTTAACTACAACTACAACTACTTCTTTTAAAAAGTAGCGACTACAAACTACTTGTCAAAAGTAGTCACTACTTCGCTACTTTTCGCTGCTTTAGTTATCATCGCTAATTAAATACACCGCAAGCGATTTTTCCCCATAGACCATAATGTAACAGAATTCTTTTAAATGTCCCTGTAAGCGAGATATAAATACTACACATTTCATTTTTAATACTGAACATTCTATGGTAAACTTCAATAACATATAAAACTTTCATGGCAATCCGAGTATATTTACGAGAGTTAGAGCACAGACAGACAGACAAAGCGAATTCATAAACACTTTTTAATTATGTTGGAAAGTGTTAAAAAGAGGAAATTTGAAAACAAAAATTGTAATAATCTTACAAATTTATGAGAGTGATATAGTGGTTCTCAAATTCCTTGCTCAACAACGCGAAACTTTCTGATGCATTATCTGACTCATTTTTAAACACGAAGGCATAAAATTGGCAGGTCTGACTAGTGAAGTGATTTGGAATCGAAATGAGTTTTTCATTTTTTGAAAAATAAATTACTTATCGTGTTATAAGCTATTCGTGTCACGTTTTTTCCCTTTCCCCTGCTGCGGCGTCAGAAATTTGGTTGAAAACGCCGACTTTGACAGTGTTTTCTGGAAAATCTTCTGTCTTTATCAAAAAATAAAGTAAAATAAAATAAAGAATAGTGGAAAACGTCTTTTGGTTACAAAGTTTCTCAATAAGAACATCTGCATTTTCATGCGTTTCCGAACAAAAATAAAGAATATGTCATAAAGTAGCCAGTTTGGATTTGAGAACAACCTAAAGAGCGAATAGCCCTTGGTAATTGAATATACATTATTTTTTTTAAATAGAGCTAAATAGTCCTATTTCTTTACAATTTAAATATAATTTCTGAAAGCAATTTAAAAGCTGAACAAGATCATATAGGCTTGCATAATTTAAATCCTAGCTTTTCTTTTCCTTTCTATCTCTTTTTGTTTGTTTCCCTTTGAAAACCCGGATTTCAACACACTGGGCTTTAGATTCATTCTGGAGACAAAAATAGAGATATTTCATTAAAACACCAAGCTAACCAATATCAAATCAAATATAAAACATTATAAATCAATTATTTTAGCGATAAAAAAACCTGTGCAGCTAAAGTAAAAATAAATAGTCATAAAAATAAAATTAAGCATTCTTAGGCATTTTTGAAAATAATATATTTTTATTTCCAACCACCTTTGTTTTATCTATTGGAATCTTCAAAAGAAAATATGCAGTAAATTAATTTGTATGCAAACATTGGACAAATATTTCACAATGATCAAAAGACGTATTAATAAAATAATTGTTTGCGATAATAAACAGTTCGATAAGAGTATTTTCTGAATCAGGGATCTTAATTCTAAAATACTCTTTTTAATGATTTATGAATTTTAGTGAATAACGATTTAGATATTCGGTGCGAGATGCGATCCAGTAATTATTATTAATAAAGAAAATGCTAACTCACCTCTATGTTCAACTTCAAGTTGTAAGCAGATGATGTTGATACTGATAACTTCTTATTAATTGGACAAAGTTTACATGTTTCAGAATAATTAACAATTTCTTGTTGTTCTATAACTTCAAAATATATGCCGACCAGGCCAGTTCTATACTACTTTTGTTTGTCAGTCTATTACATTAATCTCAAAAGAAGCATCCCCACATTAAAACACAAGATCTAATAATGAGTAAGAAGACAAAGGGTTGCCAGCAAGAAAATTAATTTTTTTGATGAGTGAGTACTTTGCGGTTTTATCTGCAAATCCAGCAAATAATAGATCACGGGCATGCTGACACTTTACGTTTCAGCTGCTAGTTTGTTTGAAGGCAGAAATCATTCCTTCCTAGTGCCCTTTTAATAATAAAATGGTGTACTTGTTCTTTTTCTGTGCTTTTTCGAATATATATATATTTTTTTAATTAGAGTTCTAAAGATTTTAAACTGGCAGGAAGCGAGCAGAAATTTTGTTCGAAGAGGAATATTTTAGATGATTGATTATTTATTTAACGTTACCAGACAGCAAATAATACGAACTTAAAAAAAAGAAGAGAACTCCTTTGTATGCTACTAGGGGGAAGTGTGAATTTGAGAGGTTGGGGATAATTTAGATGATTTGTGTTTACATAAATCCGTTCTTTTTCTTTTCTTTTATAAAGATTTTGCATTTTTTTGCTTGTTGGGGGGTGGAAGGCAAAAGGGAGAAGAAATTAGTCAGATAAAGACTTAACATAGCCAGACGACTATATTTTGGTAAAAACAATCGTAGTCGTATAAAAATACTGTTGGAGTGAGCGAGCGAAGCATTTTTATGTGCGCAATCATACCTGCGCACTGCCTGCTTTCCCCTCCCACCCACACACACTCAGTCTGCGAGCGACCGTGAGATCGGAGAGATGTACGGAGAGAAGTAAAATTTTATTTTCTGTGTGATACGCGATAAGCAAATATATCTCTGTGTGATTAAGAAGAATTATATGTTTAAACTAATTGTTTTGTGTTGCAGTGTGTCGTCCAATAAATTGTTTTGTTCTGTAGAGATCCATAGTTTACTTCGTGAGTTATATTAATAACAGAACAACAAATGGTAGCAAGAACAGTGGTTGTTGAATTTTGAAACCGAAAGTGATTGTGTTAAGATAAACATGGACAAATTAAACGTACCGGAATTAAATGGAACTAATTACTTTATATGGAGCCTAAAAATTAAAGCAGCTTTAAGTCTAAAAAGATTGGACAATGTCATATCTGAAATTAAAGCTACAGATCTAAGTGAAAAAGATTCCATCGAATGGGACCAGAAAAATAATGACGCCGTAGCCTATATTAAATTGTCATTGTCGGATGAACAGGCATTACAGTTTGCAGCCGAAGAAAATGCGAAAATTTTATGGGAAAAAATAAAATCTACTTTCACCGGTCAAGCAGAAGACAGAAGGATTGACGCGGGTAACGAATTAAAGAACTTAGATATGAAATCAAACGAATCAGCAAATGATTATATCGCCAGAGCCCGGGGAATTGCCACTAAATGTCAAACGCTTGGATTGACTGTAACAGATCGAGAATTAGTGTTCTACACGGTACGTGGGCTGAAAGGAAAGTTTTCAAAAGTAAGGGACATTTTAAAGACACAGCGTGAAAAATCTATGGATGAAGTGTTAGAAATTTTACGGGAAGAAGAACAAACGAATACTCCGCGTTCTGAAGGGACCGCCGCTGAAGTATTTTACTCTAAGAAAAACAAAAGTCCAAGACTGTGTTACATTTGTAGACGTCCGAATCACGTTGCAAAGGATTGTTTTTACAGGAACAATAATTCTAGAAATGACAAGTCCAGTGGAAATCGACAAAGAAGAAAAACGCACTATGATGTAAATTATTCATTTAAGGACAGAAAAAATTCTGCACTGACTATTTCACCTGAAAACTATGAACTGTGTGACAATATATGGTTGTTGGACAGTGGTGCAACTTCCCATATGTGTAATAACAAACTGTGGTTTAAGACTCTAATTCCTGAAGAAAAGGATATATATCAAGCAGGTAAAAATTCAAAACTAATTTCGAAGGGTTTAGGTATAGTATCCTGTAATACGGTAAGTAAAAATAATTCCATCCATTTAACTATTAATGATGTTAGCTTTGTACCAGATTTGAGATATAATTTACTATCAGTCACTTGTCTAATGGATAAGGGTTGTAAAATTATTTCTAAACATAACTGTGTGCTAATTTTTGATAAGTATAATACTTTTCTATTTAAAGCATTTAAGAATGATAATCGATTAGAGATTAAACTTGAACCTGCCTGTAATACTCAGTGTAATTTTACTCGTAAAAGTACTAGTAATTATGAACTCTGGCATAACAGATTGTGTCACTTAAATTCAAAATATATGTTACAAATGAAAGAGTATATTGATCTTAAAGATGTAAATGTGTCTGATTTTAAATGTGATACATGTGATATAAGTAAGATAACCAGGAAGAGTCATCCGAACATTGATATTGACCAAAGTTCTGATATAATGGAGTTATTTCATGTAGATTTGTGTGGCCCGATAAAGCCTGAATCACTTGGTGGGGCAAAATATTTTATGATACTAGTGGATGATTTTTCTGGAATGTATTTTACTTATTTCCTCAAAAGTAAAGATGAAGTATTTGATATATTTTATAAATTTAAAGCTAAATATGAAAATCTTATGGGTAAAAGAATTAAAAAAGTGAGAAGTGACAATGGGCTCGAATTTGTAAACACAGAATTAGATAATTATCTTGCTAATTCAGGTATATTTCATGAAAAAACAATTCCATATAATAGCGAAAGCAACGGAAAAGCCGAGAGAGCTAACAGGGTTCTATTAGATAGGGCTAGATCTTTGTTATATGAAAGTGAACTTCCTAACAAATTCTGGGCAGAAGCTATTAATTGTAGTACACAAATATCTAATATAACACCGCGTAAAGGAAAAGAAAAAATCCCCTTAGAAATTTGGACAGGTAAAAAGCCCAATTTAAACTATGTGAGAAAATTTGGCTGTTTAGCTTACTTTCATATTCCTAAAACAATGAGAAATAAATTCGATGTACCCGGAAGAAAAGGAATTATGTTAGGTTATGCGAGAGATAGGATAGGATATCGTATTTATGATGTGAAAAATAAGAAAATAATTGAAGAGCGTTCTGTTAAATTCAATGAAATGATAAAAGGGAGTAAATATTTTGGATTATGTAAATTTTCCGAGTGTTGGGATATTGAATCGCTAATAAATAAAAATTTTCAGGGGGAAAATGGGATTAATCAAAGTGAAAGGAATAAAATTATCAATTTAGAGATTTCTGACGCAACAGAAATAAATAACAGTTGCGCAATCCCATCAACAGAGCTTAATTTATCTCCAGATAGACATGACGGCGGCAATTTGAACGGAGCGGGGGAAGGAAATAAGAACAAAATGAAAACCCGAAATGAAAATATTGAAGTTCGAAGGTCAGAAAGATTGAAAAATAAATATTCGTCAGCTAATTTAACTGATAATGTCCCAAGTAATTATTTAGAGGCAATAAATAGTATGAATTCACATGAGTGGGAAAAAGCTATGAAAAGTGAATTGGATTCTTTAATTAAGCATAATGTTTGGGAAATTGTAGATATGCCAGAAAAAACAAAATTGATTAAAAGTAAATGGGTATATGCTTTAAAAGAGGGCGATAATAAGGAAATAAAATATAAAGCAAGATTGGTAGCAGCTGGATTTAATCAAATTAAAAATAAAGATTATTCTGAGTCATATTCACCTGTTGTAAATATTGAATCATTTAGATTACTAATTGCACTTGCAGCTAAATTAAATTTGATTGTTAAATTTTTTGATGTTAAAACAGCATATTTGTATAGTGACTTGCAAGAAACATTATATATGACACCACCACCTGGTTACGAAAATTTAATAGGAGTTAATAAAGTTTGTAAATTGAAAAAGAGTATTTACGGATTACCCCAATCCGGTAGAAACTGGTATTTTAAAATTAAAGAAGTACTCTGTAATATTGGATTAAATCAGTTAGGTTCTGATAACTGTATGTTTATTAAAGTTGAGAATGATAACATTTTTATAATATGTATGTATGTTGATGATTTAGCTATTTTTTGTAATAATCAAACAATGTATGAAAATATTGTTTCTAAAATTAAAAATGTATTTGAATTGTATGAAAATAAGAACTCTAAATTTTTAGGTATGGAAATTGAAAAATATGATAAAGGTATCAGTTTGTCACAAGTTGAATATATTGAATCATTGTTGGAAAAACATAATTTAGAAAATTGTAAATCTATGAAAACACCTATTGTTAAAGGTGAAGATAAAAGTTTCCCTCCAACAAATGAATTGTTTGACATGACTAAGTATCAGGAAATTATTGGTGAACTTTTATATTTAGCTAATAGAACACGTCCTGATATATCATTTGTCACGACTTATTTGTCTCAATTTAATCACAAACCAGAAAAAAAGACATTACATTTTGGCTAAAAGAGTATTAAGGTATTTAAAAGGCACAAAAGATAAAAAATTATTTTACAACAACGAATTTGGGTATTTAAATAGTAGTTCAGACGCTAGTTGGGGAAATGGAGAAAATGGAAAGTCTTTTTCAGGGGGAGTTGTCTTATTAGGAAAGTCATTAATATCTTGGAAATGTCGTAAACAAAAAAGTGTTAGTCTTTCTACTTGTGAAGCAGAATTATTTTCTATTTCAGAAATTTGTAAGGATATAATATGGACAGTAAATTTATTATCTGAGTTAAATTGTAAACAATTTATAAAGGATGCCATAATTTTAAGTAGTGATAGCCAAGCAGCAATACAATGGATAAAATGTACAAGATCATCAAATAAATCTAGACATATGAACTTGAGATTTCATTTTGTAAGAGATTTGTTGTCAGAAGGTATTATTTCATTGGAATATGTTCAAAGTGAACATATTATTTCAGATTTCCTTACTAAAGCTGTAAATGAGGATAAATTGATTTATTCTATGGAAAGTATTTCATTATTATGATATGTGTAATTATTGTATGCAATTTGTGTGTAATTTTATGTAATTTTTGTATGTATATGTATTTGTGTATTTTTGAACTGTTTAAAGAAAAAAAAAAATGTATCTCTCGCAGGAGGGGTGTGTTGGAGTGAGCGAGCGAAGCATTTTTATGTGCGCAATCATACCTGCGCACTGCCTGCTTTCCCCTCCCACCCACACACACTCAGTCTGCGAGCGACCGTGAGATCGGAGAGATGTACGGAGAGAAGTAAAATTTTATTTTCTGTGTGATACGCGATAAGCAAATATATCTCTGTGTGATTAAGAAGAATTATATGTTTAAACTAATTGTTTTGTGTTGCAGTGTGTCGTCCAATAAATTGTTTTGTTCTGTAGAGATCCATAGTTTACTTCGTGAGTTATATTAATAACAGAACAACAAATACATTATATTGAGAAGATTTATATGGATTTAAATAACAATACGCGAAGTTTCTGACAGCCAAACTGTGAAAATGACAGTTAATTTGTGACCGTGTCCGTCGTCTATGGAGAAATATATGACACTACAACTGAGATTTGTCGCTGACGTACGCAAATTGTTGCAGAACATATTTCGCACAAAAGAAACGAGTTATGATCATGTGATTTGAAGATTGGCACTTTTTTCCTCCCTCCTAAAGTAGCGTCAAAAGTAGCGCCGATGCTCGCTACAAACTACTGGTATTTTGTATCGCGCTACTCGCTACACTACACTTTTTTTAATGTAGCGCGCTACACTACAAACTACTGGAAAAAGTAGCGGCTACTGTAGTTTCGCTACTTGTAGCGCGCTACTTCCGAGCCCTGTTTGTGTCCATGATTCATTGTTCGGCACAGGAGGGAGCGCAAACCGCCGGATATGCCCTCTCTTGGCTATTAATAAATTTGAAACTTTACGCTTACGAATATACTAGTGCAATTATCCTTAGAAAGAAATTAATATGTATGCTTACTAATCTAGTGATGAAATGCTGGTGAATTATTCTAATCTTAGATGATTTTCTCAAGCTTTGGTGATATAAATTCTCCAAGTATAAAATTTAAAACTATAGTTATTTTTCTACGCGTTGAGTTAAATGTTTTAACACGAATGATGCTTAAAAAAAAGTGTATAACCAGAAGTACTAATAAAATAGATAAAAAAAGCAGACTCCCAAGCACACGTGCCTTATTAGAAATATGGGATAGATTTCGAAAAAAAGGAGTGTTCTCTGAAATTTTTGTTGACCTTGAATGGGTCATATTGTCCGTTACAATAGATGTACAACGTAGAAGAAATACCACCCTCGTTTGGACTTGAATCCGCTTGACCGTGCTAAGAGTATGGATGATGGATGTGTAATGTGTACTAAGAACTGGGAGAATCAGAATACCGCTATAAGTCTTTACGCTTAACGTATGTCAAAAACGGCAAAAATTTTGAGAATAAAGATGAAATGAGATACAAAAGTTTTGAAATTTTTCTAAAAACCTAAAAAAAAAAAAAATTTATAATTTTATAGAAAATTTTACATTCTATTGAAACTTCATTATTCAGTTTCAGGGTCTGGGGGGGCTTTAACCCCCTTAGCCTCCCTACATGGGTGCACCAATGGTGATGTTACAGGGACGAGAGCTGACCCAGACTCATTCTACCAACCCCTTCTGCGGGGTGCGCGACAACATGCAAGATAGCCTCCTCTACGATCAAATTCACTCGAATAAGTGTTTAACATTACCACATTTATTTTTTTAGGGTACTTTATTTTTTATGGAGAAAGAACATAAGGCTGTTTTTAAATCTTAACGTATTTTTTGACATATATTCTTAAATGCATGAAATTTGTAAATATTATTCTTCACATACCAAGAAATCAAATCACATTTGCTTTCAAATATAAATGGGATCTTTTATAAAAATGTCTAAATTTGGCGATTTAAGCTTCTTTTATAGAGAATAGTCAGGAAAGGGTCTTAATCAGGAAAAAATAGATTATAACTCAAGATACAATACATTTTTTAAAAAAATTAAAAATCACTATTAAATTACAAGGCACGAGAAGAATAATGTCTATAAACTTCATGCTTTTATAATAAATATCCCTTTATGAATCTTTCAGAAATATTTGTATTTTTGTTTAAGAAGTTTTAAATAACAAAACTGCAAGCAATTAGTTAAAAGACTTTCATAAATTATTTTATTTATTTCAGTAATCAGCCGAAAGTTAACAGTTGGTGGAATATTTGGCATTATAATTTGTTTTGTGGTAATACTCACCATAATTGGGGTCACCTGGTACCATTTGAGGCCAGCAAAACAAATACAACCAAGACTATTAGAGACTGACAATTTGTAAATATTGAACATATTAGAACTGAAAATAAATATTTATAAACCATACTTTTTTTTTTTTTTTTTTTTTAAACATAGAAATATCATAAAATTGTTCACAAAAAAATATTACCTGAAAAGCATTTTCTTGCATACAAAATAGATAATCTAAATTCCTAATTAAATTTTCAGCAAGACAAACTATGCCATAAATCTTTTAATGACACTACAAAGGATATGAATTTATTTTCACTCCTGCTGAAAATTTAATTAGGAATTTAGATATATTATCTGATGCTGGGAACTTGTTAATCTCGTGTACGCCACTAAATAGTGTGCTCATGTATGACATTCTATCTTGTGCTGTGATGTTGGAGCCTTGCCAACATATGAGGGAAAATGCCAGACTGGATGTCGTCCTGATGGCTAAAATGATAAAGCACTTGGTGCGCTACACCAAGGTATTTAGAGTTTGATCCCCAGTCTGGACACATTTTTCACATCATTTGTAGTGTCATTAAAAAATAGATAATCTTTAAGAAATTAAGGGTTCTCTTCACTCATTTGAAAACACCCGCTCACTAATGTTAATCCTATGGGGCATTATTTTTCTAATATCTCATTTGGTTCTGAAAGTGAAAGTATCTTCGTAAAAAAAAATTGCAAAGAAAATCGAAAAAGTAATCAATGGCAGAAATAGAGATTGATCTCTGCTATCCAAAGCGCAAAAAAAAAAAAAAAAATTGTTTAAAAATATTGAAATGCAAACGAAATGTTTAAAAAATGCCGCCCCATAGGATTAACATTAGCGAGCGGGTGTTTTCAAGTGAGTGAAGAGGACCCTTAATCTTTCATAACCAAGTTTTTAAATTCAGTCTATAAAAAAATACATGCTTGAAGGTTTCATGATGGTTTCAAAAAGAATTAGATTTTTTAAAAAATCATAACTATTCAGCTTTTAATCTGTTTTGATAGAATAAAGCATAGGTAGAAAGAAGGAAAATTCTAGTTTCATGCAGTTAGGTCGGCTGTACGGACCTGATGATTCAGTTAAACATCATTGGCATCCAGAAAGATCGCTGGACCTCTCAGTGTGCAATTTCTTCTTGTGGTGGTTTATAAAAGACTGTTTATGTGCCTCCCCTTCCAGATACATTAGCCAAACTGAAGATATGCACAACTGAAGCCATGAAAGCAGTGGATGCAGACATACTCACAAAAGTTTAGGACGAATATATGATAACCATATAGACATATACCATGCATCCGAGGGTGGACATATTGAGAAACTTTAATTTGGTTTGTGGAAAAACTTTATACAGTATGCCCACTAAAGTCCCTTGCCACCCTCTTAACTTTGGAATGGCTGCTGCTATATTCATAAAAGTGTTGTCTACGTATAGTAAAGTAGTCATGCGCTACTGAATGAAACCACCTATGGCGCCACCTGATAGAAAACTGCGGAGTTAGCATTTCTAATTCAAAAATGGAAAAAGATAGGGATAACAAATGATTTACAAAGTTGTAGAGCACCATCGATTTAGTACAAAAAACACCTTGTGGACATTAATGCGAAGAATAGAACGGTTAAAACACGCATTTGTTTTTTTGTGATTTCCTACACTGTGACAAAACAATCTTAGAAAGAAAGAAACAACCAGTTATAGAACAGCAGGTGTATGCGACCCCTCCATAAACATTGCAGACCTTAAACGACGCATTATGGACGCTTGTGCCAACATGTCACCATCTATGCTCCAACGTGTGCAACGTGAAATTCGAACAAGGATCCAAATATGCATTGCAGCTGACTGTGAGAAGTTTGAACATCTAAAATAAAAGGTATATTATTATAACTAATTGTTTTTTTCCTTTCTAAGATCATTTTGTCACGTCACCTGTGTAGGAAATCACGAAAAAACAAATGCACATTTTAACCGTTCTATTCTTTGCATTAATGTCCACGAGGTCTTTTTGTACTAAATCGATGATGCTCTACTACTTTGCAAATCACTTTTTTCTGCATCTCTTTCCATTTTCGAGATAGGAATGCTAACTCCGCAGGACTCCACCAGCTGACGCCATAGGCGGTTTCATTGAGTAGCGCATGGCTACTTTCCTATACCTAGACACTACTTTTATGAATATAGAAGCAGCCGTTCTGAAGTTAAGAGTGTGGCAAGGGACTTTAGTGGGCATACTGTATATTACATGGCTAATCATAATCTCAAGTGTCTATGTTCAATATTTTTCATAACATACACATTTCAAAATCGGGTGATTATTTTTAAAAGTACCCTGGATTTCTATTGCATGTTTAAGAAATTTACCCTGAAGACTGACTGAAGATACTAGCAGGAGCAAAAAAAATTCTATCTGCTTCAAGCAATGTTTCTCCTTTAATCCTTTTAAAAGGTCAGTAATTGTATTACTGTAATGTAATGTTGCCTGCACACCAGAATTTTTGAAAAAAATTATTTGAAAACAAGGAAATGCAATCTTACATTGCATTTCCTTGTTAATCTTTAATCTTTCATCAAATTTATAAAAGTAAAATTTTGTTCCAAAATTCTGGTACAAATCTTATCCCACCATCTTTTAAAGGGTTAAACACAGTATGGTTATGGCATAGCACTGGTACAAATTATTAAAATTATGCCGTATCCAAGATTGCTACTCACAAAACTCTAAATCAGTCAAATTAATGATTATTGTACAATATAAACAATACTGTATAGTATTGTTTATTATACTGTACAATATACTATGTATATTGTTATACTGTACAATATTGTACAGTATAATGTTTTCTGACCAAATATGATAAACCTATCAGTTAAAAAAATACTATAATTTAGTGTACAAAGAAGTTTTCAGATTGAATTTAAGAAAAAAATATTTAAGGTGCTTCTCAAATGACCTGCTCAACAACAAACTTTCTTACACATTTTGTGCCTCATTTTTAAACGCAAAGACATAAAATTGGCAGGCTTGGCTATTCAAGTGATTTGGAATCAAAATGAAACTTTCAATTTTTTGATTAAAAAATTACTTATCAAGTTATAAGCAATTCGTGTCACGTGACAAGAAGTATTTTTCACTCTCTCGATGTCACATCCAGAAATTCGGTTCAAAACGTCAACTTTGACAGTATTTTCCGAAAGATCTTTTGCATTTACCAAAAAATGGAAAATATGTTAGATTACATAGTTTCTGAATAACAACACCTGCCCATTTCATGCCTTTCCGAACAAAAATGAATTAAAAAATGTGTCTGAAAGTAATCCTTTTGAATTTGAAAACAGCCTTAAATTTACTATTATACATTTGTAGTGGCTCGATTACTCAGTTTAAAGCAACTGAATATCCATTTTATTAACTCCATGTTCCATTTATTTTATTTTATTTTTATTTATTAGCTGTTAAAATTATCGGAACATTTTTGATTTGAAATCTGGCAACTGTCCAGGTTTGTTGTTATTAGAATGAAAAAAAAAGAATAAAATGTTATTGTTTGGATGCTGTATTTCTGTGATAATTAATAAGTTTTATAAAGACAATTATCTCCGAAAATAAGTATATTATTCACGCTCCTTTCTTACAATGTACGAGAGCCACTCCCCACACATTCACCAATTAATTAGTTAGTTATTTTTCAAGTTTATTTCAGAAAGCTGAAACAACAAATATTTATGACATTTTTTAAAATTAGCCTTTTGATTATTCATTAGGCTGTTTTTTTAAATAGTTTATAGAAATGAAATTGGATACTGAATTAGATTGGATACTGAACAGATTATTAAAAGGAGGTAGGGATGGTTAAACATTGGATAATGTTAACTGTTACATACAACACATTAATGCTCAAAAAAAACTTTTACGTTTTTATTGTTATGAAATTTTAAAAAGTAAAATTTATTTTTTGCAGAGCAAGTTTTCTTTCTCATATTTTCTTATTTAGACATAAGTAACACTGGATTTATTTTTATATCAAATTTTTAATTTATGTAAGAATCAGAAAAATGTCTTTGTCAAAGAAAAGAAGTGCTTGCCTACATATGCATATTTCAAAAGTAGGATTTCTTAAAATATAGATTTAAAAAAATTATAATAATTACTGTTATGAAATAGTTTCCATTTGCACAAAGAAAAAGTTATTTAATTCAACTTAGTTTGTATGCAGCTTGTGAAGAAATTTATCTAAAGAATTCATAATAAAGTAATTATTAGTAATGACTATAATGTTTTGTTCATATTAATATGTTTCTAATATCAAATCCAATACTTATAATTCAGTTTTTATAAGTCAAATCATAAGTATTGCATTTTGAAATCGAAGCTTCTTTCAGAATTAACACCTGTCTGGTAGAAGTTACTAATAGCATGCACTCACTCAAAATATGAATAAGCTAAATAATTTATGTTAAAAAAAAACCTTAGTGGTATGTAATGAATTAAAAATAAATAAAACTTCATGTAAAAATTAAAAATATAAAATTTTAATTTATAATTCTCATAAGAACAGATACAGCTGGTAGCCATAATATTTACACAAATATCTACAAATTATGTACATAATATACAATAGCATATAGCTGAGGCAGTGAATGTCAAACTAGGCAGTAACTCCTGCCCAGCATATATACAACCAAATGAACTATATACAAAATAAATAAGTTATTAAAGTCTCTAATTCAATGTACACAAAACAAAATAAAGTTTCATCAAAATACATCTTCTAAACAAAAATAAGACAATCTTGTTTACATAGTTTGTACTGAGTTTCATACCTGTATAATATGCAAAAAAAATATACACAAAATAAATCCCTGAATTAAATGAGAAATGAATGGCGACCTCTTAATTATAGAATATGCCAAATTATAAATTTCTAGTTTATAAATTTTGATAGAATAAAATACACAAAATGGTAAAAAACAAATGCATTTAATGAGAAAATCCTGCATGGTTTATTTAGAAAAATTACTTAGATTGCTAGAACACTTCACATTTTACTAAACATGCAAATTTAAGAATCGATTGCTATCTCCCACCCCCTTTTTTTTTCTTCCAATAAAGTCTGAGCTTACAAATTAGATATTAAAATGATAAAAAGTTTCTTTAGAACCATTTAACAATTATTTTCAATTAAAAAAATACATAAAAAAGTAACTATGGTATGTTAAATGAAATTTTATCACTGCTGAATCATTTATAACCAATTTTATATACAATATTAGACATCTGTTTAAATGCAAAAAGTTGAAAATAAGATATAATAGAACAAATTGCCTTGCACAGCAACTACTACAAAAAATACAGCTATTACTTTAAAATTTTTCTCTTTGTATTGTTCTACAATTACTTTAAATGAATATTTTAAAGAATTGTGATTTTTTCCCTTTTATTTAAAAATAAAAGTAACTATAAAATTTTAAAAAATAAATCATTCAGCAAAAAAATTGTCAATAAGTAATTGTGAAAACTTTTGAAACTCATGCAGGAAAAACTCATGGAGAAAATAATGCATGTAAGCCAATATTACCTAAACAACTGTAGCATGTGTTATTTAATTTAACTTCTTAATTTAATAAAATAAATGTAATTTAAAATTAATAAAAGGAAGTATATATTTATATAAAACTAACTGGCATTCACTTTCACATTCTTAAAATCGCAAAAATCTTTATAAATTTTCAATTAAGACAAAGCTTTTAACATTTTTATATTAAATACATAAGTATGTGTTTTCACTCGCATAGCATACAATTATATTGGAATCACCAGGTCTAAAACAGGATTCATCACACATGGAATGTTAGTTAAAAGACTGCAGCATGTTTATTGATATTCTTTAAAGCAAATCGGGAATCATTAATAAACCATTAAAATGAGTTGTAAAATACAAAAAATGAAATAAAAAACCAAGGTCCATCATTTTCTCATGCATAGTGTGTATATTCTCTTTTACTTCATATTAAAAAATATATAGAGATGAAATTAGATTTTCTAAAAAGGAACAATAACATCTGCTCTGTTTTCTAAAGCACAGATGGTTGCATCAGGCTCGTACAGATACTCAAACAGTTATAAATGCAATTAATAAAAGTTATCAAGATTTTCATAAAAATATTTTATCAAAAAAAGGTATATATATTTCAGAATATAACTGAGAAAACTTCTTAAAAACACAATAGAAATAATTGAGGTGTGCAAACAATCAAACTAAGAAAGAAGAAAACTTTTGCTTCCCTCTCCAATCGTGTAAAAATTCCCATTTCTGGGGGTTGAAATTTTAAAGGAGGGGTGAATTCAGATTATTTATTGCTACTATGAAGTACAAAATATGCTTTTTATTATCTTTATTTTTTAAGAATTGTAACAATTTTCAGCACCATCTCCTGGAGGAACAAAAGGGAGAGAGACAGGAAATTTTTGAGGGAACGATTGGAAACTTAGATGATTATTTATTCGTTTAACAAATAGAAAAAAAAAAGTTTTAAAAATTAAAGAGTTAAGAGGGGAAAACAAAGTGCAAGAACAGAATTATTAGAAAGAAGAAAAAATTAGGTAAAATTTTGAAAAAAGCAGAAATTCGTAAAAAAACCCAGAAAATTCTCCTACAATTAAGTTTGATTGTAAAAAAAATATATATATACACATTCTGAAACCTTTAGAAAACAATACTTTAAATTTCAAATTATCAAGAATATATTTTTAATTTCTTTTCAATTCTTTCTCGTTTCTTTTAAATTCCAAGTCACTGAAAACTAATTCAAAAATTATTGAAATCAGGAAATGCACTAAGCTTAAATTCACGAAACGAGAACAAATTTGAACAAATCACCTCCGAAAATGCATTGCAAGAGAACTTGGTTGACCAAGTTCTTTTGAAGCATTTTGAGATTTTAATTTTTATTATCTTTAAGAAGTTTTCACCTGTATTGTTTTTTACACCCGCATTTTTAAGTTTTGTTGTACATATCTCTTGGTATCTGAAAACAGATTCTTGAAACAAATAAAACAGCGAAGTACAAGTTCTGTCTAAAATAAAGTTGAAATATAATTAAAATATACTGCAAGTACTAACTTCTTTGAATTAATATGCAAGGAAAGTAAAATAAATATGAAAATTGCTTTTCGATATTATTTTGCTGTATTATGATTAAAATACATTTTTTAAAATAAAAACAGTAAGATTGGACTTTACACCATTGATTACTGTACACATAAAAAACATACAAATGTACATGAACTGTACTTTTACTTGCTAAAAACTGATGTGATAAACCCTAAAATCAATTGGTAAATTGTTCAAGTTCAACATTTTTGTCCAACTTCTGTGGCCATCATCAGGGATGTTCAAAGAAGATGCTGGTAATGTTTTCTGCCTTGACTAAGGTGAGAGGGGGGGGGGGGGGGGAGATAAAAATGAAATGGCCATGAAAGAAGTCGGCGAAAAAATACTGGAAACAAGTGCCATCTATGGAGAAAAGGAGAAAACCAGCCAGGGAAGATGAGATGACTTGAAGGGAAAAGACTAGGGGATGCATTTATATGCAGGTATCATCTTTTGTTGAAGATAAAGATTATTACAACCTTTTATAAACATTTATTATGATGACATTTTCTAAGTTTACACGAGATTGCAATTATTTTGAGCAGCGACTCAAAAGAATTTTTTACATCGAGCGGACAAAGCGTAGGTTTATTGAGAGTCTGAAGAACATACCAGTGATATTAAACATGGAAGATTGACCACTGACCTATCAAGATTCTACTCTAAAAATAATTATATTAAAATTGAATTCATTAACACTAAAATTATATCTTCATATATACAGCTCTCTCAAAGCTATGATAAGAAAATCCACAGAAATCACCATAAGAAGCAATGATACCTGTAATGACATCTTTTCATTTAATATTCTCATACTCTTAACTTTTTGAAAAAGATAATCTTCAACATCAGATGGCACCTACTTATAAATGCATTCCTCCAGTCTTTTCCATTCAAGTCTGCTCATCTTCCCTGGCTGGTTTTCTCTTTCTTCATAGATTGCACCAGTTTTCAGTATTTTTCCCCCATCTCTTTTTATGGTTTAGTTTTCCCCCCTCATCTCAGTCAAGGTAGAAAACACTGCCAGCATATTTTTTGGACATCCCTGATGAATGCCACAGAAGTTGGCCGAAACTGTTTGACTTTAACAATTTAATAATTGATTTTAGTGTTCCACTTGACACAGTTTTTAAGCAAATACAAGTACAGATTATGTACATTTTTGTCTTATGTGTATACAATTTTTTATCACTTCACTAGCATGTTTAAAATTATTCAAATTCTTTTAAAATATATATGTGCTTTAAAATAACCTAAGCTGATTTAATGTAACACCAATAAGTTTAACATTTTAAAATATAAATTTTTAACATATCTAGAAATTAAAAAAAAATTAAGATAGGAACTTTAACAGGAGAGAGATTTTTGGCAAAATAAGATTCTCACACCTGGCCAGAAAATGCAAAACACAAACACATGTATAAATAGAAACATAAGTAGGGGGAAGGGCGAGAAATTAGATATTTTTCTTCTATGTTCACAATATATTATTTTATAAATTTAACTAGAATGTTTTCCTTTTTTTTCCTACAGAACCCTCTTTTTTTTTAGAATTTCCTGAACAGTTCTTCTAAAACATTTCCAAGTACATATCAGTGTTTTAATTCACACAATTACATAATCTATTAAAATCAAAAAAGATGTTATGAACTTTAAATGTAATTCTTAAAATATTCAAACACACCATAACAAAATATAATAATATATAAAGCTCTTAAAATTATCAACTCTTTCTTAAATAAAATTTATCCATAATTTTCACTCAAGTGTACGAGCCCTGCAGCAAGTACAGAAATGAGCTTGAGCAACAAGTAAAAACACACACACACACAAATCTAATTTAAATAACTCTTTAAAGGCAAAAACAAACTATAATTACAATAAAACTAAAGAACTTTACTATGTACAAGACTAGTAACACTTTTGATTCAAAAAGCAATATTGCTGAAGTGCAGACATGGTTCGGGAATTTTAATGCAATAATTACACAAGTAAAATACTTTTTTTTTCTCCCATTAATTGAAATACAGCTAAGCCTAGATACAGCAAATAATTCAATGTATTAAAAATATATATTAACCACTTCAACGGCTGCCCCCAGTTGAAGTCGGGGGTAATAACAATGTTTCCCTACCTATGCGGTCGTTGAAGTGGTTAAATTAAGCATAAAATGTTTTTACAGATCAACAATAACCTCATACTTGTATTTATTTATTCCTCAACTTTTACACAAGTTAGAATTTTGGAAAAAGAAAGACTTGACAAATTTTATATTATTTGCTCGCACATATTTAAGACCTTTTTTTTTTTAATTTAGTCTTGCTGAATATTTTTAAAAGTAGAAAAAACAGAACACATAATTTACAAAGTGTTCCTATATTAAAACTAAGCTGAATAAAATCAATATTGAATGAACTGCAACAGTTTCCAAAATTAAAAAGCACTAAATCAGTCACAAATGTTGAACAGATTTAAATTTTTCTCAAGAGTGAAGCACAAAGGATTAAATTTTACAAAGTTGTTATAGGAAAATTAAAGTGGAATACTCAGTGAAGAATAATCATTTTTAAAACAAGTTGTATGTAGGCTCAGCTGCTTATCCGCAAAAATCTGTATGCAAATGTTAAAGCAGAATTAACCTGAGTTTTAAAAGCACATTTTTCTAGAGTAACCTACATTTAAAAAGATATAAAAATATTTGGATATAAAACATTAAAATGCTTACATTCACATTGTTATACACATCTATAAAATATCAGAGCCCTTAAAATTTTTCTAACATTTAAATGAATGTGCATAATACAGAAAAATTTACATGTATGCATTCTTGGACCTTTGTAGATGAAATTTAATCAGTCGAACATTACATTTTTGTCATGTCTGAACACTTCATATGGAATGACAGTTAATACCCTAAAAGAAAAACAAAAAAGCATGTTATAGAATGTTTAAACATAATAATACATGCACAGGAAAAGAAAACACTTCATGAGAAACATACTATGAAATATTTATCCCTTGTTTTTTTTTTTTCTTTCATAATCCTTACTCTTATACAAGTACTGCAATAATTAGCTTTGCTGAGTACAGATTTTTATTTTTATTTATTTATTATTTTTTTTTAATCTGTATACATGTTAAAGATGAAATTAAAAATGATTAAGTGAAGGTAATTAAGATTTAAAAACAAAAAGATTGTTAATTGTTTTCTTTTGTCCTTTTCAAATGTTATCAGTAAAATAAGAGTAAGTAAAATACAGCTCAAAATACGAGTCATAATTGTAAATTTTATGAATTTTTTTTTTTTTTTTTAATTGTGAAGCATTTATATGAATTTTCAGCTGCGAAAAAAACTAAAAGTAACATTATAAAATTACCCCAGAAAAAAAATGGCCAAAAGTTTACTCAAAAAATAGTATGAAGATTCTTCCTACCCTTCCGGTCTTAATATTTAAATAATTAACAAAAAATTTGCTTTAAGAAAAGTAAATAATTCAAATAATTAATAATTCAGTAGTTCAAAATCTCATCTGCAAAACTAGTACATTCATAGTTATATAATTAAGGCAACAATCTAATTATTGAGGCAGCTATGTAAAAATGAAACTGAAATCCAACAACGTTATTAAATTGATTTTTAAATACCCACAAACTTCACCTTAATACAGTACAAAGAAAAAATATTCTAGTCACCTAATCATGCTTTTATATTACAAGACAAGGGGATCCAAAGGCGAAGATTTGGATGATTTCAGTTTAAGGGGCTGGGCTGATTTGCTGAAACTCACGGATTGTGAAATCCCACAAACTTAAAAGCATGATTACTCATTACCTAATATAATTATTAAAATATGATTTTCACTATTGGAAAGTAGACGTCAGATGCTGATGATGTGAGTTTTTAAAAATTGTCTCCGTAAATTGTAAGTATTTTTAAAAATCCTTATAAACTTTAAAATTTTCACATGACTTTTTAAAATGCTTAAAATTTACGAAGACAATTTTTAAAAATGCACATCATCACCATCTGGTGTCTACTTTCTGATGGAAGAAAACAGTGTATTAATAATTATATTAGGTAATGAGTAATCGTGCTTTTAAGTTTTCCCATATGTTAACATGGGATTTCTTGATCTGGGAGTTTTCATTGAAGTGGCCTCTTAATACAGTCACAAGCTCTTCTCTCTAATTTATCATAAGCGACAATTTTTGACAAAACAAGTTTACTACAAATAATGTTATTGTAAACTTAGAAACACATTGCAAATTTTGAAGCAATTCTTTTATACTACTAGAAAATTATAAAGAGAACAAAATTTAAATGCTAATTAAGTATAGTAGATAACTTTACTTTTTTTTAATATGTTTTCAAAATTTAACATATTGTCACTTATGATAATTTGGTGAAAAAGGCTCAAAATATTTATAATGCCAGTTCAACATATATTATTGTATACATTGACAATTAATAGAATGGAATACTTACTGAGAATTCATTGTCATGTGGGTGAACTACGAGCACTTGAGCTACGTGAAGAACAACTGTCCCTCCTTCTTCGATACCTAGAGTTCTCAGTACCTGCAATAAGACAAAACAAAATACTTAGCTTTAAGCAACTTAGGAAAAAATGAACAAAAACAAATACTGGAACAAGTTCAAGTAATGAAAATAAAACATCAAGGATTAATTTATTTTAGCAGTTTTTAAAACTCACTTTCCTTACATCTCAATGCAGTTTCAAAAAAGATTATCCTGACAACTACAAAATCATTTCCACTATTTTTTTTTGCCCAATAACATGGATCTCCCTGACACATTTAAAGACTAATTTTTGCCATAAAGCCTGAAATTTACAGGAGTTACATTTGAACTGATTTGTAATCAAAATCACATTTTTCAAAAAATTTAATTACATTGAGTTATAATCAATGGCTGTGTGATTAACTTTTACAGGATACTGTATCTTAAAATATCTGCTTAAAATGCTAACTTTTGATAACAGTATCTAAAAATATCCATCGCATTAATTAAAAAAATGGAAAATGCTATTGGATTTTCTATATAAGAGTACCTGCAAATTTTATTTCAGAATGGAAATTGTTAGTATGTCAGAAAATAGCTAGTTTTGATTCCAGAATAGCCTTTATAACAATAATAAAACTGCATATTTTTTTATTATTATTATTAATGTGACTTATTACAGTTAATAACTAATAAACGTCTTTTCATGTTTTATATGTCCGCAAAATTTATTTGAAATAACTTCAATAATATTTTCTGAAAAATGCTTTAATATTATTATAAAATACAGAGTAAAATCTTATTCTTCAGAACTTGAATGGAGAATATCAAAAAACTTTACGTAAAACAGAAAATTTAGACTTAAGAACACCTTTAAAAAGATAGAAATTTGTGTATTTTATATTCCTTTAAGGGGCTGCTTCACTGAAACTCCACAATTGCAAAATCCCAATAAACTTTGAAATTTTATCAAACTTCATTAAAATACTTAAAATTTATGGAGACAATTTTTAAAAATGCACATCATCAGCATTTGAGGTCTACTTTTTGATGGTAAAAACTGTATTTTAAATAATTATATTTGGTAATGAGAAATCACACTTTTAAGTTTTCCTATAAGTTAACATGGGATTTCGCGATTGGGATGTTCAGTAAAGCATTAAGGTTGTACGAGACTCCTTGCCCTAATCTAATGTCTTTGATTTATCAGCTGGTTTTATATAGCCTCGAACCCAAAAGGAAAAATATTGCCCATTGAGGCAATATTTTCCCTCAATTAAACCTAAGTACTTATCCTGTTATTTCCCATCACTTAGGATAATTTTAAAACATAATGATTTTTAAAAAAATTTTTAGCATCATAAATGAGCATAATTTTTAACATATAAAGCATTAGAAATAAAATTTTTGCAGGGAACTTCTATAAATGATCAGTTTTACATGCTGAAGCTGTTCCTAGAAATAATTATGTATGGCATAGCCATAAATTACAAATTAAAACTTTGTATAATTTGTGCTAAATACAGCATAATTTTATGAAAATTGAGAAATTTCCTGAGACACTTAAAGGGTTATGTTAAAAACATACAAACTCAAATATTTATATGAAAAAGAAAATTTATAATAATATGAACAAAAACAAAAATATAGATTTTCCTAATAAAATAAAACAGTTGAATGCAGAGAGAAAAAAATCACTTTAAAAAACTAACTTTTTCGTAGCAAAATGTTAAATAAAATTCGATATATAAACAAAGACTTGTTAAATTTTCTTTAGCCAAATTCTGTTAATGAAATTCATCACACATGCAATGGATGGAACTGAAATCCCTTAAGTGATTAAAATAAAAATAAAAAGGGAACTTACTAGATATAGAAGGACCATGAACTTCCACTTTTACTTTAGCTGTTGCTGTGACTCTTGTAGTAACTGCAGTTTGAGTGGTAACAGAGGGTTGGTTTAAATTTGATGAACTAGTATTTGTTGTCGTCGTAGTGGAAACATTTTCTCCATTAGGAGTGTTACACTTTGAACGATCTTCAGATTGACTATCACTGGCAGACTGCAAGAACAAAAATTCTAACATTAGAGATAATTCATAAACATGGGACACACACAATTCATTAAAAAAACTTAATTCTAAAATTTATGCAAGATGTCATCTTATTTATTATTTCTCCTTTCAACATCCCTTTTTCTAAGAAAATACGAAACGCAGAACGATGAGTGAGATACTATATGAAAGGATTTTGATCAGGCTTCTGACATAGCACACTTACATTTTCCTAAAACATGTTTTTTAATTAAAATTTGCTGATAATTAAAAATTAAATCGGCATTGTTTTCATAAAAGAAATGAAAGGTGTTCCTCAAATTACTGTTGCCACAAAAATAAAATACTACATTATATAATTCTCAGCAATGATTATAAAAAACACCGCATGGGTTTATTTTATATTTATGATTAAAAAGCGAAATTGAAATTGATATGTTTAGATTTATATTTCTATGTTCCATGTTTTTCCCGAAGCGAATGACGTCATCCTCTAATGCAGTTAACATACGATTGTTAATTTTTTTTTTCTCGCGCGTGCCTTTTGCAATCTTGGAACGGTCTTTACGGTAACTTTTATGGAATAAATTAGATGATATTCTGGCTTGACTAAAAACTAAATGTTGTTTGCAGATATTTTTATTAGCCACCCACAGGGAGGCTTATTCTTTCAATCTCTATCATTTTTCATGTTTATGAAAAGTTACAGCAATCCATCGTTGCCACAGGTTAATCTCGGAAAATGAAACATTTGAAGTTACTGAAAAAATTAATAGCTCAAAAAGTATTTGTCACAAAATTGTTAGACAAACTGCGTTAGAAAGGAAAAAAATTGTTTTTTTTTTTTATATACATTTCAAATCGAATGATTATGCCGTTTTTCAAATAATGAATTTAAAAAATTACCAAACTTCACAATGAAGTACCATAACGAAACCTTCACGAGTAAAAAAGATAACGATAACGGTAGTTGCTTTCGGTCGAGACTGGACCAAACGATGTTCGCATTTTACTATTTTAACCGTTTTTAACGAAATTCTGTAACTTTAGAAGAGTTTTTCTTTGAATAAGCAATAGAAATGCATAAAATCGTTACAAAAATGTTAAAATTACAAAAAAGGATAGATGCAAATTATCAGATATGAAAAATAAAAAAGAAATTTGGTACTTTCGTGTTATAGCAGCCACCAAGCATGAAATATTTTTGTTTCTGTTTTCATTAATATATTGTAAATTTGGTACTTTCATGTTATAGCGGCTTCCAAGGATGAACTGCCAAGCGGCCAAGATTTATCGCCAAATTATAAAGCATGTATGTCATTCTAATAATATATGATATATATATATATATATATAACATTTCTGTACGTATGTGGCCAAGTTATAGCCATATATGATGCATATATTATGTATATATATATGGCATGTGTATATGATTATATACAACATATAAAACATAAATAATATGTGTATAATGACGTATATGGCACATATAGGAGTGTTTGGAATATATATGCGTATATAGGATGGCAATATAAGCTTTGCGATGATCTTGACGAAATCATAACTCCAACCTTGGCATAATCATGGGAAAGGTTCAGTAAGACCTTTTTGGTGCTCCCCCCAAATGTAAACCCCATGTAAACCCCTTCATGTAACATATCAATCGATAGGTCTCGTCAAGCACTATGGTCTGGTCCTACTCTCCGCCTCTCACTCCCCCCTCCCTTAAGGAACATAGTTTTCTGTTTCAACTCTTTTTAAATTTTAGTTTTTCCCATCTTTCTCAGCCCCTTTAAGCCCCACAGACAACGTAGGCCTCTTCTAAAGGATCCAACGAAGTTAAAATCGTCGAGGCCGACATTTCTAAGAGGGTCCCGATGCCCTATCTCCCATAGGACCGGAGTTACCCCCCACGGTGGAGACATTCAATGTGTTCAAACCCCATCATGTACCATATCAAAAGTTTGATCTCATCAAGCACTTTTGTCTGGTTCTACTCTCCCCTTCCTTCTCTCTTGTCTCCTGTCAGGAGCACTTTTCTTATTTCTTTTTTTCAATTTCTCATATTTATTTTAGTTTTTTCCATTTTTCTCTGTTCCTATGGGCCGGACAGCTCCAAAATTTCACCAAAATTAGCTGTAAACCGCCTAAAGGTTATCCCCCCCCCCCCCGTTTCTTTTGGCGCCCTCGGTCTTTACATATCTCTCTTGGGGGGCCCGTCAGAGGGACGAAAAGGGGGATCCCTTTTAAAGTCCCATCTCTCAATTGCAAGTGAGGATTCATTTTAAATCGGGTCTCGTAGAGCACTTGTGTTTTGTACAGCTCCCCCTTCCCCCCCACCGCTTTCCAAGATCCCGTCAATTAATGCTAAATCATTTGTTAAACAATTTCTCTTAGCTGTATCCATCATAAAAGCTGCTATCATAGAACTTTTCATTACCTTTTTTAGGTTATCTATTAAGTGCTAAAATGCCTTGAACCATTAAAAACAGTTTAAAGGGTGTCATTAAGCCAGCACATTTGTAAACAACAACTACCTCGCCACATCTCAGCCCATTGGAGCCACATCTTTTTACTATTATATTTATTAAAAATACTTCTAGTCACCGAATCTTTTTAAAACTTGGTGTGTTTGTGCCTAATATGTTCCACCAGCCTCACAAAAAATCTTAGAGCGCTAACTAAATTCTAAAGTGGAAAAGCTGGCTTATGCTAACAATTTTTTTTTTTTTTCTTTGACGAGTTAGACTTGGCTGAAAAAATCTCAACGATAAAAGCCGTGGGTGGCCAATCTATATTTTGTCGTAAGGTAGAATTTTTACCGCTTGTCCTTACTTTTTCTTTAGAGGTTTAAACCTGCATCTAATAAATATTACATATTGATAAAAAATATTAGATTGCAGTGAGATATCCTCGCACAGGCTCACTGGTATATAACTATTCTAACACAAATTTCTTATTTAGTAACAAATATTTCTTATATATCTATCAAGATAATTATTTTAAAAAGAATGTTTGGTGGGGAAATAGCTATGACTGACAACAGTAAGTTAGTGCATAACAGTATGTAACATTTTATGATATCTCAAATCCCATTTGCCGGCTTGGCCAGATGATTTTTCTTGACACAATTGCAAAAATTTATTTACAACAGGTTTCAGAGAATCTAAAACATTTAAGTAATATTCATTAATTGTTACCAAATGCTAATTGTTGACCATCTTTTTTACAGTTTTCACTTCTTGAAAATTAATTTAAAACATCAATTTAATAGTAGTTTCTGAAAAATACCCAAATTAAAATTTTAAAAAAAAACTAAAAACTTTAGCATGAAAATGTAGCAAGTTTAAGCTTGAGCACTACATTAAGGTATTGCAAAATCAAAACATGCAAAAGGTACAAGTTTTTGGAAAACTTACTGGCTTCTGAATATCGAGTCACCAAGCATTTTGAATGAGAGAGGGTAGAGTGAAGATTAAATGAAACAATGTCATTCTTTGAACATTTATGCATCAAAACAAATCAACTGATTACTATCGATGAAAGGTAAATGATGGCATGACTATCGTAGGCATTTCACACAACTTAACATTGGTTCAATATTATTTTTTGGGTTGTCAGAGGTCAAAATTTATGTTGCATAAAATGTTTAGCAAGAAATTTAATTTAAAAAACAATTCACTGAACTTTTTATTTAAATTAGGTGTATTGAACATTGTGCCATTATATTAAAATAAATTATCAACATAAAAATAGCACAAATAAAAATATATCAAAAGGCAAACAGCTGTTTCGGAGTCTCTAAAGCTCCATCATCAGTGCCAAATTTAAAAGATTAAAAACTGATTTAAATGTTTAAGCCATTTAATTATGCTAGCGTCTCCACATGCGACCAACATAGGATGGACAATCTTGGTAATCCCCAATATCTTTGTCGCATATGGAGACACAAGCATACTTAAATGGCTAAACATTTAAATCAGTTTTTAATCTTGGCACTGATGATAGAGCGTTAGAAGCTTTGAAACAGCTGTTTGCCATTTTATATATTTTTATTTGTGCTATTTTCAAATTGATCATTTATTTTAATATTTTAAATCACTGTACTATTTTGTAAAACAGATCAAATTTCAGTGCTAAGAATAAAATTTAAACTAAGCTTTATCTTAGAAAAACATCTTTTATTTATTAGTATAAAAAGAAGTAAAGAGGAAAAAAGGGAAAATGTCTTAAGTACTTACATCTGGTGAGCTTGGTGTGCTGGTTGTAGTATTAACAGTCGTCGCACCATTGGAGGTATTAGTAACAGTAGTGGTTTCAACAATGACTTCAGGCTGAACAACAATCTCATGAGAAGAATGGCAAGAACTTGATTCTTCTGTTATTGTTGACAGTGATGAGTCTGAGGGATACATTTTGGGCTTTCTTCTGCTTTTGAGGGGTCGAGCATGTCTCATTCGCTGCATTATAGGTGAAGCTTCTGGGGATGGTGTCGCTATCCTTTCAGGATCATCGAATGGACGAACCTGAAAATGATTTTATATGTTACAATTATGAATCTAGACATACTTAGGATCATGATCACCTGCAAAATAAAATTGAGGGAGGGGTAAGATTTTAAAACAGATATGATGGTAGTCTCTCTCTTTTTAATGAAGAATATAAACATGAAATAAACTAAACAAAGAAATCTCACCCTAGAGCCCTACATGCAAGGCAATTTTTAACACTAGAACCACGATGACAGATCAATTTGACCCGTACCAAATCAGTAGATGTTGATTAGCACCAGAAATTTTTTCATAAAATAAATTAATTATATGCTACCCAAAAATAACTTAAATATAAAAGTTATAGTTTTAAATAAAATTTCTAATGTGAAATATTTTTATAAAATTTGAGTAAAATTTCCCACGGTTCTAGTGTTAAACATATCAATACAAATAACATTACCATGGTTCATACACTTAAGGAAGAATAAAATTCAAGAGCTTTTCAAGGTTCCTCAAGGATTATTTAAATACACACAACATTACATGCATTAAAATGGCCGTAGGATACATACATAAGGGAAAGAAGCACTACATTGCCTGTCTATTTTAAATAATTCTTATCAGATCTTTAAAAAATTTCATAATGGCCATTTTCAAGAGACCATATTATTAAAGAATTTTTAAGGAATAAAGTATTTTAACTTATTTTCTATACCAGAAAGAAATTTCATACAATATAAAAAATATAAGAAAACACAGTTTGATCTTTTTCTTTCAGAGCAAAACAGAGGTAAGGAAGTTTCTTTTCATATATTGTATTTTTACCAGTATTAAAAAATTTACTTATAAAGAACATGTCTCTTAAATGTATGAAGTACATAATCATAAAATTTGTACTTACAAACAGTTAATGCTAAAAAGAAAATGAAAGTTGAATAATTTCCTTCAGTTTTTTTCATTCACTTAGTAGCAAAATGAAATTTTCGTTTATAAAATATGCTCAAAAGAAACAAAAAGTAAAGAAAAGAAAAAAATAATGTTAAAATCTTGCTTAAAATGTAAAATCTAAAAAAATAACATTAGACATTTTAAAATTCAAGGATTATTATCACATTTTTCAAATCTTCGAGGGCTTTCAAGCACTTGAAAATGAATGTCATTCATACACTTTTCCAACATTTTCCAAAGTGTACACACCATAAGTACAGAAATGTACCAAATAAGAAAGCTTCTACTGGCTATTTACAATATGACGAATTGAAACAATCATTTTCTTTTATCATGAGGAGAACTTTAACCGCCTCAACCCTCAATTTAAGTTAATTTTTTAACACATGAACGTAAAACAAAACAAAAAATTGTCTTCAATGAGGAAGGGGTTACTTTGACAAAAAATCTTTAGTTCTTTTTTCTCTTAGTGCTTAATTATTTTACATTATTTGAGAAGAATCAATTATATTATTTAACTTATTATTTTTATCAGACTAAAAGAAAATTAAGTTAATAAAATTTTAGGGAGAGCCCACCCCCCTTCTTTTTGTGGGCACCCATGTTAAGACAAACAAATATTGGTAAAACATAATACAAACAGAAAAACTGCTTAAAAACATGTTTAAAAAGCATGTGTTCCGAAAATAGCTTCTTATCAGGCACAAAGAAAGTGAATTATTTTTTACAGCAAGAATCTTACTGTTAAAATGTACAGTGCTTTCTTCATTTTTATGAAATTTTTAAGCAGTTTTTTCCTTTGTACTTACATTTACAAAAACTCATTGAAATAAATATTAAAATTAATATACCTCTCCAGGTGGTCCAATAACTGATAGGACAACAGGAAACAAAATAAATCCATTTAGTAATCCCAAGACTACTAAAGCACATAAAACAATAAAAAAGTACCTAGAAAGTAAAATTTTAAAATCAATAAACAGAAAAGTTAAGCAGTTAAGTTAAAAACAGACTTTAAACCTATTATGTAATTGTAATAGTAAATTCTAGAGCAGTTTTTTAAACTGTACAATTTATAAGACATTTAACATTATATATAAAACAGACAAATCTTTTGTTGTTTTAATTCATTTTTAACCACTTTCAACAGCTCCCCGAGTTAAGTCAGGGATAATAACACTGTTTCCCTATCTGTGCAACCATTCAGTGGTAAATAGATACAAAACTTTTGTTATTACAGTTATTCCATAAAATTTCATAAATATTGAACATTAACTTAATTGAAGTAACTTTTATATGTATGTTTAATAAATTTTTCTATGTGTCAAGATATTCAAATTATATAACTTATTTAAATTATAGAATTCCATATTATAATTAAGATTAGTAAAAGGAAAATTTAACACAAAGCAGAAATTATAAACACTAATGTATATACTAACCGAAAAATGAAATCAAATTCCGAGAATGCTAACATTATGACGCCAATTAGAGTAGATATCGCTCCATGCACCACAGGACAAAACATCTGCTCTAATGTCATAATCATTCTTCTCTCCCGACTACCAATACTGGTAAGAAAACCCTATAAAATGAAAATAGTAATAAAGACAAGTTAGGAAAATTGAAACATATAAATTAATTCATAAATAAATTCTAATAGGTTAAACATATTTTAAAGTGATTATACAGTAACAGCCAAAACTTTGGAAATTCGCTAAATTTTGTATTTTACCCCGGTAGTAGAAAATCTTGAATGTAAGCAGTCACCTTAAGTACAATTTTGTGCACCTATTTCAGGACACTTCACAAAATTCTACAAAATAAACTCTACAAATTTAATCATCTCAAAAAAAAAAAAAAAAATCTAACATGTCATTAAACAGGTGAATTGGCAAAGAACACACCTATCTATCTATATTAATAAAAGAAAGTTTGTCTCTGTGAGTGTGTCTGTCTCATTGTTTGTTGGTGATGGCTAGGCCATGTAGGTCAACAAATTTGGTTGCAGATAGACAAAGATTTTGGATTTTTTTTGTTATTTTATATTGAACACAAAACAATTTACATATTTCTTTAATTTTCCAAGTTTGTCAGCAATTTTGATACTTTCATAAAAGCAATCCAAATTCAATCTTTTAGCCCAATATTGTAAATTTTGTCTTTTCAATAAAGTTTATTCGGAATTCGCACTTTTTTAATTTTTTGAGATTTAAAAAAAAAAAAAAAAAAAAAGCCCATTTGCTGAAAATTGTTTGTTTTTTTATCAACCAATTTCTATTTGATACATTGTCCATCCAATCTTATATTTTATAACCCTGTATGGAAAAGACTTTTGGGAATATTTTTTTTTATTAAAAATTATTAAATTTAAGTAATTAAGTTAGTTAAGTATTAACGTTTTGTAAAAAAAAAAAAAAAATTATTAAAGAGAATAAGGGCATTGATTTTTTCCCTAAAATTTTCCATCATTGGTTTCCTAAGTAACCCCCTTTTATCATGAAAAACATTACTATGACGACACACGTGACTTTACAGAACAAAACTTTTGTTTTTTCTAATTTAGCATATGAAAAAGGGGTAAAGTTTATTCAGAAAAAATTACTAGTGTAGTGAGATGAGAAATTTTTAAAGTAGGGTTATTTTAGGTAGAGTTGAATTCATTGAATTTTTTTTTTTTTTTTTTTTTTTGGGGGGGGGGGGGGGGAATGAAGGGGACATTGCCCCATAAAAGATTTGGATTTCACGCTTAGTAACAGTCTAGAAATGCAATTTTTCCCTCCCCCTCCTCAGAACTCCAAGGAAGCAGAAATCACTCCCCGAAATGTATAACACTGATTTTATGTATATTTAAAGCTATTATCATAGGTCCAATCAGCTTATATATATATATATATATATATATATATAAATTTATATATATATATATATATATATATAAATTTATATATATATATAAATTTATGTATGTAAATTTAATGAAGTTCGTTAAAATAAACAGAATGTTTTTAAAACTGGAATATGATGCTAAATTTCAGATTCACAAAATTAAGCTTCAACTTTTTACAAGTATATATAAAAAAATAATTTTACAAAAACAAAATCCCGAAAGAAAAGTCTAGGTAGACTTTTATTTAAAGATTAAATTTAAGGTAACATTTTTTATAGTAAATGCATTAGAATTCTGTTTTACCCTTTCCTTTCAGTATTTTTATTTTTTAATGATACATAAATATTTGCATTACATGAAACATTTCATTTTTTTAAAAAAAAGCCTGCAAAGTTGGGTCAGCTCAAAAGTGTCCAAAATTTTTGCTACATGTTATTACAAACTTAACCATCAAAATTATTTTCAACAAACTTATTTAAAACTGTTTCTAATAATTTGTGCATTAGCTAATTAAAATACAACTGAACAGATAAAAGATCCTTACCATCATTAAATGTGCACCAAACTCCACTCCAACACCTATGGCAGCAATGAGAATGACAGCAGGAACTGCACTTAATTTGATCCCCATTATACCCATAAATCCAAATAATTCTACAAGTATCACAGCTAAAAGGAATATCTGAAATAATGCATAAAAAGGGAGAAATTAAATTTATTTGATCAATGATGAAAAGTTTACTTTTTATTAATACATATCTATCAAAATTATTAGAGAAAAATAATAAAGTGTAGCTTCAATTAAAAGGAAATATCTCACAGCTAATCATTTATCCTTAATGAACTTTAAACAGACTATGCACAGTTAAAAAAAATTAATAATCTTTAGTAAACATGTTTATTTCATATGCTAATAGTTTTCAATAAGATTTAAACTGAGCTAAAAAAAAGACAAACATGTGTCACAAATTAAGTTCTAGAAAGAATACAACAACATATTAGTAACATCTATTGATCAGCAATGATTTTTTATTTCAAAAGAATATTTTTTTGTATATCAAATTTCGTATATATTGATAGCAGTAGAATATTTTAATGAAATGAACAGTTAATATCATATTTTGATAGAAATTTATTTTATGTGAATATATTTTCTAAATGACAGTAAAGACAATGAAAGGATAAATATTAGGAAGAACATTCCCTATTTCAATTCCTATGTTACCTTAAAATAAAAGCATTCAAAAGCAATGCACAAAAATGCACTTAAGAAAATAGACAATGTATATATTTTAAGTCAATACTAGCATCAGTTATGAAGTTCCCAGAATACAAATGAAACTAAGTTTAGAAAAACATGTGAGAAAATATGCATAATGTGATTGGATTCAGCAGTAAAATTATGTTATTAAGGTTTTATTCAATCAAGTATATATAAATACTGTACAATGATACACCATTCAACAACTTTTCATTTTCTTTCTTTTGATTTAAACCTTTTGTTATCTAACAACTTCATATACAACTATATTTTGACTCAATTTAAAAATTCCAGAATTCAAGATCAACATACTAAATTAAGGTCTAACATAAATTTCATTTTAATTTCTAGATAATTTTGGAATAGTTTATACAAATATATATATCCATCAACATTTGAAAAAAATTAAGATAAAATTCTAAAGTTATTAAAAATTCCACAATTATGAATCAGTTGATATTTTATACCTTCTCTTCATATGATAAATTTTAAACAAAAAAATACACATACAATTAATTTAACAAGCCACATATAACTTATGACAGACTTTTGAATTGATAGTTTATCTTTAGTTGCCTGTGAAAAAATCCATATTCAGTAATAAAATGGACAGACGGTCTGGATTATTGTGTTGTTTTTTTTCTTGCTCAGAAATTTAAATAATTATATTCTAATGCAAATATAAATTTATGTAGAAATGTATCTTATATTAAACAAAAAAATAAATTAATAGTAAGCAACCTTTTTTTTTTTTTCTTCAAAATTCTGAAATTTTAAACAATCCTACTTGAGAATGAAAATTAGGTTCAGATGGAGGTAGGATGAGATTGAGCCCCTCCTAGAAACTTCTTGAGCCCTCTCTAGACTTCATAATCTTTCAAAACAAATAACATCATTTATTACATTTAAGAATTTTAAAAGTTTTATGACAGTGGGGACTTGCTTTCTTCTTCTGTCTATATATATATATATAACCTTAAAATAGAGGTAAGAATACGAGCTATGAATTAGCCCCATCAAAACTTTTCAAAGCCCCCTCCACCTCCTACTTTTCTGACTGTTTGAGACTGTATATCCTAGATTTGATCCAGTAGTTTTTAATATGTATTATTTTATTGCATTTCAAATTAATAAAAATGAACAACTAAAATGGTTCAGCATACAACACTCTTGCAAAAAATAATGATTTAAGGTCTTAACTTTTTATTTTAAAAATACATTTCAATAAATAAAAAGAAAAATACTCACCACTACTAAAGCTGCCCAGCAATTGACTAAGAGAATAGTTATCACAAGAAAAATAGCAATAAATATGCAGGCCAGAGCAAACCATAAATAGCTTCTCAGTCCAAGATATTGTTCCCAATAAATAAAGGGCAAACCAGTAGGGAAATTAGGAAGTCCTTTTTCTTCAAATTTTTCACAAAGAGTTCTTATATCTCTTATTGTTTCAGTTATTTCCTCAGTTGTTCCCATTTTGTTTAGGAAAAAAGGAATTTGAGCATACACTAAAGGTTGTGATTTAGGCATTTTAAGCTCTATATCTTGAGGATCATGAATCCAACGACGAGGTTCAGGAACCAGATTTGCTTGGGAAGCAGAATACGCAAGTGCATCATTAGATACCCAAGCAGTGAGGTAATTATAAAATGCTTTAGGATGGATAATGCCATTATTGTCAACAAGCCTGATGGTCTTAACCTAAAAATTAGTAAAAGAGAAATAAATAAGCAATCGCAGTCAAACAACATAAGAAATAGTTTACAAAGTACATATTTTAAATAAAAGTAATAATACAGGGCTGCCACTGGCGACTATTTTTGTATTCTATATGCACCACTATTTTCAAAAAGTAATTTTTCTAGTATATTTCTCTTGCACATGTGGGGAGAAGTAGTGCAAGATAGAATTAACCCTCTTACTGACAAGCCTGTGTTAATACGTTCACTAAGCTCCTGATTTCACTGCAATACAAGCATTATTTAAATTAATATAAATGTGCAGGTATAATGCAATTTTACAACATTGAGTTATGATTAATACTCTCAAGGATTACATTCATATAAACATTTACAAGGATTACATTCATATTACATTTACAATAAAGAGAAAACAACTTTACAATTTTGCCCTTTCGCTAGACAGTCAGAGGGTTAAAAAATAGTCACCAGTGGCAATCTTGTAATAGAAAGTGTGTTGACAGATAACCATGATCTGTTCTTAGAGCTTTATTATATTCAATAATTTTTCTACCAACTCATCAACTTCAAGAAAAAGTTTCTGGCGATTATAGATGCTCTAATAATCTATAAACAATAGACAAACTAAAAACACTATGAAAAATAAATGCTAATATTTTTATTCAACTTCACGTTAGTCAATTATAATCCTTATGGAAATTACCATTTAGAGAAATTGGTTCAGTAACAAGAAACTAATTGTTTGAAAGTTACTAATACGATAAGATTCTATTTCTATTCATAAAGATATTGAGCTTTTGATTTAAAAAAAATATTTCAATTTAACACAGTTATCAAAAATATTTTTCCCTGCTCAACAATGTGAAACTTTCTGACACATTTAAGGTATCTTTCAATAGAAAACATGGCACTTTCAGGCCTGATTATTGAATCATTTTATATTTACAAGTATTTCTACTAGAAATATTGTTACAAAGATAAATATCTTAATTTTTAAACCTCAAAACAGATTTAGATTATGATACAACTTATAATATAAATATAATGTAAAGATTTTTTTCCATACTCAATATTTCATACATAAAAATTAACATCTACAAGTACAAAAGTTACAACAGTACAAAAAAGAACAAAAGCCACTAAACATATTTTATAAATGTTAAAAGGAAGGAGGAAAACTCCTATAAATTAAAACAGATCTTCTAAATTAATGTACTTTAATACAACGAGTCACCATTTATTATTTCATGAACAAACACCTGCTTAGACACATTTTAAATATTGCAAATTGCTCACAAAAGCAAGATATAAAAAGTTACACATGAAATAATTATAAAAATTTCATCTCAACAACTACAATTAAATTAGAATGTTATGCATAAAACACAATATTGTCAGAATTCTCGGATTCAGCTGCAGATATACATACTTAATGGATTTTAAGAGTAATAATATTATAGATATGAAAGAAGTTCGCAAACTTATCAGAAACTTTAACACATGTCAGAAACATTGATCTGCTTAAGAAATATCTTACCAGAGTTTTATCAACGGGATTATCAATACGGCCAGTCTGTACAAGAAGTTTATAGGCTAAAATACCATCTTCAGTAGCATTGGCACACCACCCTTCTTCATTAATGCAGCCTGTTTTCCAGTGTTTATCAAAAGCTTTCTGCAAGCCTGTAAAGATTATAAAAATCAGTTTCTAGAAAAATATACATAAGAATAAATGCAAACCAAAACAATGAAAAGCAAAATATCATGAACATTAGAGTTAGATTTAAGGTGCATAACTACAACAGTTAATTTTTAAGTGATTTAAACAAAGTACAGCAAACATGGGATTTAAGTTATCTGTGGTGAATTTTTAATCTTAAGTATTAAATACTTTTTTATCTAGCTTCTTAATTTAATAAATTTCTATTTAAGGTACTCATTCATTTGATAACTAATTTGAAGTATCATTAATTTAAATAATCATGATTAAAAATTAACTGCAAATGCACTTCAAAAATTTCTATCCAAAAAGGAAAAAGAAAGATACAAAGAGCTTAATTTTATTATTATTCTAAGAACTAAAAAATCACTGCCAATAAAATCCAAATTTAAAATAAAGTAATCTAAAATAATTTTAAACCACAATTTAATTAGTTTTAGGTAAGACAAATTAGAAGTAATTAATCCCGCCCCTTTTAACACAAACACATGAATGAACATGAGCACACACACATTAAGGCAAGCCACACACTGAAGCAACATGTCTCTTGTCTTAGGAGAAAAAGTGGCTTTGAACAAAGAAAAAAACAGTTTCAAACCAGTTTCTGATTCTAAGACACAAGACCTATTGGTCGAGTGGTCTCAGTGTGAGGCCTGTCTAAAAAAGTAAAATATATAATTTTTATCAAATCAACTTTCTTCCTTATAAAATTTATAAATGTTTACATTGCATAAATTACATTTCTATTTTTTTTTTTTTTTTTTTTTTTTAGATAGTACAGAAGACAGCAGTTTCTTGATATTTTTAAACCCACTTAATTAAAAGTAAAGCTACTATTTGAAATATATGACTCAATTAAAAACATTTTAAATTAAGTTACTCTTGAATTAAAAAATAGTTTTATTACACTTTTTTAATTAGAAGTGCACAGCATGTGGCCATGGGTTAATAGACTATTACTATTTTAGAATAGAATAATTTGAATTATTTAATAACAGTAGCTTTGGGATTAAATAAGGAGAAAATTACTCTCGAGAATTGCGGCGGAAAACTTTTTTTCAGGCAAAAAAGTTGTGCAGTCCTACTTATAATTCTTAGAGACAATATGAATAAAAGAATGAAGAATATAAACTAACCAAGAAGCCAATCTCTGAACATGGAAAGCCAAAAATCTGGTAATCCACCATCATCATTTTTTATAATTCTTTCAATCCGTGTAAAAGAATCATGGTAATCATACAGAAGTTTTTGATTGGTAGGGTACTCAAAATTACCCTGAGTAACAGCATACATGTTGAAAAATCCAAAATATTTGGCACGCTGAGACAGAAAGCTGAATTCATTCGTGTTTCTGGGGACAATGTCAGTCAAATCTAGGCCATCTTTGACATGGAAAATGCCCCAAGCTCCTATACACAGCAGAATAACACAACATGTTAGAGTGAGAAACTGAAAAAAGAAAAAAAAATGGTATGTTATAGCATATAGGATTTAATTCATTATTTCAAAGCAAAATTAATACAATTTTTCGATTATTTAATGAAAACATACATAAGAAAATTGAAAAAATCTTTTTTTTGTTGTTTGTTTATATTTCAAAATAAAACAAATATTATAAATCAGTTATATCTAGGGATCGAGAAATGCAGTTGTCACTAATTCATTAATTGATTTTAAGAGTGAAAACAATTCAGGATATATCATTAATATATGAATAATTTTTCCTCATTCAATTTATACATTATATATATATATATATATATATATATATATAAACTATGTGCTCTTTGAAAATTGAGATTAAATAATGTACATATGTGGGTGGGGAGGCAAAAACCTTTTTTTTTTATGGGCAACTAAAAATTTTTGCAGGCAGCCAAATTCTTATTTGTAAAGCCCTGGTTATACCTAATCATTTAAAAACTATAATACTAAAAAAAAAAATAAAGATCCTGTATTAACCCAAATCAAAAGGTGGCTAAATTATTTTACAATCTAGTTTATAGGTTTTTTTAATGGCTCATGAAGAAGAAAACAAGACAACAGAAAAGGAAAAAAATGTTTTTAGCCAAATTTGTAAGAATTTTAAAAAGTGAAAAATGAAAATCTTAAGTTTGATGTTTTACAGGCATTTTTAAAATACAAACTGATTAATATATAAGTCAATAAATCTGAATGCTCTCAAATCAAAAACACAAAACAGAAAATTCGCTCCTCATAATTACATTTTTATCCATGAAACACACATCATTAAAGATTGTCATTGACTGTAACACAGCTACTGCAGCTAAACATACCTTATTTGTTTTACTTTATATATAGATAATCTATGTATGTAATGATAAATGCACTCCCTCATGTGTAAAAATATTTTTAAATAAACAACTGAATAGTAGATAACCAAACTTTGTTTTCTTAAATTTTAGAATAAAAGTTATTACATATTACTCTCTTAAAACACATATATAGCAGTCTACTAAATAACTAGAAAAAAACTTATGACATTTTAAATGGACGTAAGTATTTTTTCAAAAATACATCAGCATGAGACACATAAACACATAAAATTAGAGAGAAATTTTATAATTACTTTAAATGGAGTCTTTTGCAGAGCTGGAACAAGTTGCTGACTAACAAGCCACGAAAGGAAAGATGTACGAAGGTAGTTTCTTTTTCTTACTATGGTAATATCCTCACTTGGAACTTTCTTAACTGGATATTCATTAGATGGAATTTCTATTGATGAATCTGCAAAGAAATTTCAAAAATTTAAACTGTAGCTTATTGTATGCTTATTTATTTTATTTTTTTTAATTTAGACATTGAAAATAAAAATTAAAATGCCAATAAAAGAACAAACATTTGTGGAAGCCATGAGTAAATATCATTTATATAAATTGAAAGGTACATATCAATACTTTGCCATGGCAGTCTTAAAATAATTTTTAAAGTAAGTTCCAAAGCCCTAATTATATTCCATGACATTTTCTTTTAATGTATTTTCAAGCATTATATATTTTCTATATTTTACTTAATCATTGAAAATAATAAATATTAAAAAATTAAAGTAAAATGTAAGTAATAAAAAGTCTTCCCTTATCAAAATTATTCAACTATAAACATGGCTTGGATTTCTTTCTTTTGATTGACACTTTACAACATAGTTGAAAGTGTTTATGAATTCGGTTTGTCTGTCTGTCCATGCTCTAACTCTCAAAAATATACTCTGATTGCCATGAAATTTTTATGTTATTGAGGTTTACAATAGAATGTTTGGAATTGAAAATGAAGTGTGTAGTTTTTATAATAGATCATTTACATTAACACACAAAAAAAAAAATCCATTACATTACGGTCTATGGGAAAAAATCATTTACAGTGAGTATTTTATTGATGTCACGATATTTCAAACATAACGAAATCGATTTGCATCACTGATATGGACTACAACATGCTTAATTAGGAATATAGAATAAGTAGCGTTTATATTTCGTAGTTTGTATACAAGGATGCTCAAAAGAATTCCATAACATTATGATCTATGGGGAAAATAGTTTAATGATGTTATGATATTCCAAACATAATGAAATCACTGAAGTGCACTACAACAGTTTAGATTATGCAGGTTAGCACAGCATTTATTGTTCATTTACAGAGACGCACATAAAAATTCACTTAACTGACTAAACATGTTTTCAGCTATGGTATGCATTCTAAAACTTATCTAATTTTGGGTGTATTAGATGGTGTGTATATATTCTAGAGATATCATACAGGAATACACGAAAAAACTCTCACATATTACCAGATATGGACAATTATTGCTGAAAATGAATTTTTACTGAGTTGTTTATTTAGCACCCCTCCCACCATCTTTATAGTTGATGAAATATTCATATGCACTTTTTCATATTTATGCTAAATTTTCAGAATACTTCAAAGTTCTTACTTGAAGTAGATGATGTTTGTGACCTATTAGTTTTCTTTTGAGTAACCAGCAATAAAAAATGAAATTTCTTAATAATATTATGTTAATGTTAGAAAGTGTTTCATAATCTATGCCTCAATTTTCTTTAATCTATTAAACTAATTCAATTAAACACTGCATTAGAAAAACTCAAAAGGCATGTCTGACAAATTTAAAAATTTGCATAAAATCCATACAAAAAAAATTTTACAATTTTTATAAAATCATTCACACAAACAATTTTGGTTTAGTTATGGAGTGAATAAAATTTCTACATAAAATAAGTATCACCAGCAAACATACTTAAAAACATTCTAGTTCTTAAAATATTTCAGTCTTCTCCCATTCCCCTCCTACCATCTTTATAGCTGATGAAATATGTGTATGCACTTTTTCATATTTATGCTAAATTTTCAGGAGAATACTTCAAAGTTCTTACTTGAAGTAGATGATGTTTGTGACCTATTAGTTTTCTTTTGAGTAACAGACGGTGCAAGGACTGTAACAACATGGCTTCCATCAGGCGGTAAGGCATGAGTGACGGCTTGCCTCATAGGAATAAAAGTAGAGTCGCCCTGAAGAGGCTGCATTTGATGCTCATCACATGGAAGACAGGAATTACTTTTCCTAAGAAGAATGAGAAAAATAAGATTTCTTTCTTCCGTTAAAGCCATATATAAGGGTTTTCAATTTTTCTTATTTCTCCCTCTTAAAGCAATTTTTTTGCCACATTCAAAAATGCATTTTGAGTCCCATTTGCTTGAAATTCTCAGATTCAGATGGCTAAGAATATAACAGTGTTTTCCAATTTTCAATAAATTATATAAATTATAGCCAACTGACCCAATACAATTTTTGACCACCATATCTGGAAAATATATGCCAAATTTTACAGCATTTTCTCAATTCATTATTTTTATAGGAAAATGAAAAACACTATTTGATTCCTTAGAAACTGAATAATAAATAATATCTTAAAGTTGTATGTCTTTGCCAATAAAAATATATAATTGTGAACGTGTCAAAAAGTAGCAAGTTTAGATTTGAAAACATCCTTAATATATAGTTATAGACCCTTTAATATTAAGTGTTGACTTTATAAAAGCAAAGTTCTCTAATATATTTAATATTTGGTGATGCAATGTTTAATTTTACAGGCTACAAATGGTAACAATCAATCAGATATTCTGCACACAAAGCAATATAAATTAAAAATGGTTATGAATGGATTTGTAAGAATAAAACAAACACAAATCATTTTTAATACACTGAAGACTTATTTCTATATTTATTAGCTTTAAAAATTACAATTAAACACACATCAAAACTTTATAACAAAGATCAAGATTGTATTAAACTTATCCGTATAAATTAGCTATAAAAAATGGTTTTCAAAATTAAGAAAGGCTAAACTGCCCACAAAATCAGAACTGGGAGAATGCATTTATTAAACAAAACAAACTACTTTTTGAGAAATAATCTTACATATCTAACAGAAAAACCTAAATTGGAAAAGTATCTTACCAACTAACACAGCACAGTATGTCCATGCGGTTAGCTCTCCTTCTTTTCACATCAATACTGATTACAGCAGGAAACATTAGGAGGACTGTTCCAGTAGTAAAAAACATCAATATAGCAGTCTGCAGAGTAAAAATCCTTAAAGCAGGAATAGGAATCACTACAGCAACAAAAAAGGCACATGCTATACTTGAAGATGTTAACGCAATATTGGCACCAGTCTTTTTCAGAATCTCTCCAGTTAAATGCTCCTTCAAAAACAAAAAAGTAACTTATGAAATGACATTACAGTGGAGTAGATATTTAAAAATTATGAGAGGGACTCAGTCTCAAATAAATTTAACAACAGTATGATTCATGTTATTTTTTAATCAATCATACTGATTGATAAATGTATCATACGGTTTTGACATTTTTCAAACTGGATGAAAAAGTGTCCAGGCTGGGGAAAGGGTCTCTGTCTGGAACGACAACCAGCAATCACAATTCAGGTTAGGTCTATTGTCGGCCGAAGTAACTCAATAGGTAGAGTGTTGACAATTTAAGCCAAAATGTCTTGGGTTTAACTCCTGGCCTGGGCACTTTTTCATTCACTTTGAAAAATGCCAGACCGTAGAATATTATGATTATCAATAAATAGAATATGTATGAGAATAATTAATAATTCCAACTAATTATTAATGTTATTACTTCAAAATCGACATTTTCATTGTTTTAGATAGAATATTTATTATATAAAAATTGTTTAGAGAATTACAATTAATCAAGTTATGAGACAACGGATTGTTGAGGGAGGGAAGCAGAGCCCCTTTACACCTCATATAATAAAATCTGAGAGTATTGATGCTTGTAATTGTATTTACCATTATAATTCATAAGAGTTAAACATCTTGAAACTATTTGAATTTTTACTTGCAGTAATATTAACATGAAAAAAAAAATGAAACTGCGGGTTGAAAGTTTGAAAATATTAAATAAAATGAATTTAAAATAAAAATGGTAACTTACAGAACAAACATAGACCCCTTATGAGGCTAATTCATTCAGGCAAAAATACCCGCTTGCTAACGTTAATGTTATGGGGGAAATATTTTATGATATCTTGTTCACTTTTCAATATTTTTAAATAATTTTTTTTTTTTTTTTTTTTTTTTTTTTTTGAATAGCTGAGGTTGACCTCAAATCTTAATTTTAAGTATCTTAAGTAATTTGAAGTATCTTAATTTTAAAAAAACTTGTAATCAAAATTAAACAGGTACAAAGCAGCGTGCATAGAGATCAACCTCAGCTATCCAATGCAATAAAGTCATTTAAAAATATTGAAATGCGAATGAGATATCAAATTATTTCCCCATAGGATTAACATTAGCGAGCGGGTGTTTTTGCCTGAGTGAAGTAGCCTCTTAATCTGCAGACTTACTAGTTAGAAATGTAATCAATAGTTATAAGCACTTATTTATGTAGAAAGTTGTTTTTCCGAGATGAGTTATCAAACATTGAAAATAGAAAATGATCTTTTGAACAGCACATGTGAATTTAAATATTGTGTTTTTTAGGGGGAAGGGGGAAGGGGGGGGTGCTTGAGCTTAATGAATCCTTCCCTTTTACATGCACTTGTTAAATAATTTCATGCAATAGAATCAAAGATTTGTTTTACACCCCCCCCCCCTCCTATTCTTAAAAACAGCAAAAGAAATAGTACCTTTTGAGTTAAATCTGACTTAGAACTCTGGGCATACTGATGAGCGATGAGGAACATGTCATTCATTCCTAGGCCTAAAGCTAGAAATGGCACAACCTAAAAGGACAAATATTTGCACTATTGCAATTATATAAGAAATAATCAAATTAAATGATGCTTTGATCAATTTTCATTTATCTAAAAATGATCACAAAATACAATTTTATTTACCTGAGTAGTTGCAGCATTGAAAACAACACCTAGGATGGCACAGAATCCAAGGCCAGCAGCAACAGAAAGGGCAACTAAGATGACTCCCATAGCACCAATTCCACTCAAAGAGTTTACAGGATCACAAATTTTGTTAAGTGAGAAAAAAGCATAGACAAGCTAGAAAAATAAACGATATATTACAATCGTAAACAACATTTTATGTAAAGAAAATAAAATGTTTGATTGTTGACAACACTATGTACTACAGCATTTAATTAAATTCTATAACTACAACTTTAATTCAACTCTATATATATATAAAAAAAAAAAAAAAAAAGAAATTGCTTGAAAGAGGATAATCTTCAAGATAGTTTTAAAGTTAATAACCTGCAATATTAATAATATAGTTTTGATATTTTACAAAATCTGAAATATCTATTTTAAAGTAGTGATTTACAAAATATCTCAATTTTTATGACAAGGAAAAAGAAATTTCCGTTTTTTAATGTCATGATGTAAAAAAAAAAAAAATTAGAATGGAAAAAAAAAAGGGGGGGGGTTAAATAGAATGACAAAATTATACAAATACAAGAAAGAAAAGAAACATGCAGGAATTTATTATTTTCCTCCAACAAAATTTCCTATTTATTAATTTTAGGTTTTCAAATTTGATCAACTAAAAGCTTAAAACACATATGAAAAATTATAATGTGTAAAATAATTAATGAAATGGATATTTTATTTAAAAAATAATTCAGTCTTCAATTAGCTAAGAAAAAGGCAAGATCAAGATCCAAGATAATAAAATGCTCTATAATGTTAAATCATATCAGTTGGAATTACTTCCATTTTGTGAAAGCCATAAAGTTAGAAGACAATCCAATTTGCCTTTCAGCTAAAATTTGAACATCTTAATTAGGCTTCATTATATGTATGCCGGTTATTTATGAATTTGTTTATATTCAGTTCAAACCAGGATTTAACAGTGTTAAAAAAATGAATTGCTTAAAAGCTTTTTAACTTTAGGATATTACACATTAAGCATGTAAAAAAAAAAAAAAAAAAAAAAAATTGCATTAGTCACTGAGCTAAAAAAGTCTTAAGACACAGAAACATGAGAATAAATAAGTAAATAAAAATCCTATAATGTACATAACTAATCTAAGTTCAACTCACCATTGCAACATAACCAATTGCAACTCTTGTAACACTCATTTCAGAAAAATCTTTCATGATATCACCTAAAGAAGTAGTAGAAAAGACGCTGATGGTATTTTTCTTTGTCACATTTGGCATTTGAGATTCGTTTAATACTGCCTGAAAAACAACAAAATTGTAAACAACAAATAGAACAGGGGTTTTTTTCTATTAAATTTTATAAGATATATATATACTTACTTTTAAAACACCAATGTTGGCAACAAAAACAAAGAGAAAACATTAGAGCCAACTCAAAGACAGTTTAAAAAATAATATGCAACAGAAAATAATGAAATGATTATTAGGAAAAGAAAAAAAGATTTTCTTAGCAAGCATTAAAAGGGCACTTCACCGAAAAAGCTTTCCCCCTCTCTGATCACAAAATTCCACTAACAAAATTTATTTAGATGATTACCAATTGCCTATTATAATTATCAACATATGGTTTTCACCCACAGATCGTAGACATTGCGTTCCGGTGTAGTGCATTTTTTTTTTTTTTTTTTTAATGTCTGCTTAAATTTTAAGTAATTTAAAAAAATATATATATATATATTGAAATTTCTACTTGAGGAAAATTTTAAAATTTAATTTCCTTAAAAATACTTAAAATTAAAGGAGACAATTTTTTAGAATAACTCACTATATCAGCATTTGATGTCTACTTTCTGATGGTGAAAAACATTTTTTGATAATTATATTAGATAATGGATATTCAACCTAATTAAACTTTCCCATAACACAAGATTTTGCGATTGGGGAATATCATTGACAAGTCCCCTTAATCTTTTTTTTTTTTTTTTTTTTTTAAATCTGGCACAAAAATCAAATGATCTGAAACATTTCGACAAAAAAAAAATATATAATGGATAGAAAAAGCAAAAGCATCCAATAAAAATATTTGATTTTGAAATGATATGATGAATAATCGCTATTATAAAAATACTTTGGTAGAAAACTACTGAAATTCACAAAAATCAACACAAATTTTCAACTGCTGTTAACAAATAAATAAATATTTAAGGGGTAACTCCACTTTGGCACCCTGGGGGGGAGGGGAGGAATTTCAGGGTTTTTTTTTTTTTTTTAAGAAATGCAAAATGCTTATAAAAATACATACACTAATTTATTATGCATATATCAAAGTAGAAAACTGAATTTTGTTAGTTGATATATCAAAAAATGGTAGCTTGACAAATGATAAGCATGAGCGCTTAAAAAAATTTTTTTTTAAAGTAACAAATTTATTGTAGACTTCACCTAGAACAAGGTAACAAAAGAACTCATTTTCTTAGTCCAAAAGCTTCTGAAATACATAGCCATTTACAAAAATATCCATTTTTAGTGAAATGGCATAGATTCAAAGTAAAATGTAAGTTTTCAACCAAAAATGTCATTATTTAGAGCTACACAAAAGGGCAAAATATCAATATTTAAAATATATATGTATATGTATTTTGTTAGAAAAATAAGCAACAATTAATTTTCAGACAGATAAGGTCGATAAGCAACAATTAATTTTCAGACAGATAAGGTCGATAAGCAACAATTAATTTTTAGACAGATAAGGTTGATTAAAAAAATTGGTGGATGTAGAGTGTCTACTGATTTTTAAAATGCTGTTCTTAACAAGAAAAAAAAACTTTTTAAGTTTTTGTTTACTCACTGTTGATCACTTTACTTACTATAGCTCTAAAATTGTCTTTTCAATATAAATTTCTAAGCAAAAAAATATGTTTTTCGTAAGTATAAACAGAACTTTCAAGTAAAAAGCAAACAAACCAAAAGGAAGAACCATTCAAAGTGGTATGACCCCTTAAAGAAGGTGATTTTTTCAAATTTTTAACCAGTTAATAAAGCAAATCCTTAAAATGAGTATTCATATTCTGAAAGCTTAAATGTTAAGGTTTTTACATTTTTTTCGGCCTTAAAAATGAGTTTTTTCACATTTTTACTGCAATTCATGTGATCACAAGGTAGTGTTTTGATGCGATTCGCATGACAGTGACTACATTAATACAAAGAATATCACTTGTTCAATTAAGTACATATTAAAGTCAAACTTTGGTATTTCTAAAACAAATATGTATTATATAATAAATTATACTTTGATAAATATATATATAATAGATTATACCTCAGTAAATTTTCTTTGCCAGGCTTCCAAAACTTTTTTTGCTTTATCTATTGTCCAGTCTAAATTATGTACTTTTATGTGATCTTGCCAAAATTCATACATTTCTTTTTCTGCCATAAGCTGGATTATTGTCTGCAAGGCTTCAGCTCTAGGAATAAAATGTTCATATACACTTCATTAATGATAAACAGAAAAAATTGCTTTGAAAACTATATTCAACAAAAAAAATTTCACTTTTTAAATTACAATAAAATTACTGTAGCTCCGTTGTTATACAGTTATACTTTTGAGAACTCCATAAAAATTATATATGTCTAAATTATGCACATTGGTACAACAAAAGAGAAGATTTAGAGTTAATAAAAAATCCTTCAGTTGTGATCGAGTTTTTGTAATTTTTTCAAGCAAGACTTGTTTATACACACATATTAAACATCAAAATTAACTATATTTTGTAGCTTTAGTGAGTAAAAATAGTTCAATCTCTTCCTACTAAGATTCTGATCACATTATTTGTATGAGCTATCATACAACTGTAAATTTCTCACCAACTAATCCTTGCTTAATAATATGGTCAAAAGACAAATACAAGGCTATGTATACAACAAAACTTATTTATTGGTAAATTTAACTTATATTTTTGGGATTACTTTTTAATTGAAATGAAGTGTCTTCAGAACGAATGATAGTTCTTTGTTAGAATCTTGCTTTCTAAACTTATGAGAGCATTATTACAATTTTAGAAGATTACTTTACATAACATCTTATATAAGATTTTCAAAAATATTAAAATAACATGATATATCCTCATTTTTAAAAAGAAACATCAAACATTGCTAAATTATTTAATTTTTTCATACAATTTTAACTTTCCCCGGGGCACATGACAGGAAATAAAAACTCACCTTACTATATGACCAGTTTTATTTTTTGTAACACCACCAACCAGAACATCTTCAGGCCAGTGCATGTATTTTGTTGCAAATCCAAAGCACCCACCAGTGAGTTCAGCACCAATATCTAACGGCTGCGTAAAATAAAAAATATGAAAATTAAAAATAAAGCTAGAAATAAATAGATTTAGAAATAAGTTAGTTATAAATGAATAGGAAAATAGAATTAAGCAAAACCGAAATAAGTAAAATTATAAATATATATTTTATAAACAGGTAAACTTAAATTTTTTTATTATTATGAAATCCATTTCAAAGAGTTCTGAAAAATTTATTTACCTGTGAACTTTTTTTATTTGGTGCTGAGGTTGGGCACTGTTCATCAGCTGGATGCAGACAAGGTTTCTCTTGATAAGCAGTAGTTATACCAGCCTGTAAGAGCAATTATAAATATAGATATTTTTTAATATGCTTAATATGTATAAGAAAGGAAGAGTGACATTCCGTGTTAAACAAATACAAAAATAACAATTTAATTTATTAAATAAAAACAAATATTTCAGTTATGATTTTTATATTTTTTTTTTTCCGACTTTGATGATATGCTTCATCTAAGATCCATACAGATCGTAAAATCTATTCTTAATCAATAAGAAAATTTCACTACAGGATTACTCATTGCTTAATAGGTTTTTCAAAATTTGATTTCACCATCAGAAAATTAATGATAAATATCAGGGGTTTTTTTTAATGGTCAAGTAAATTTATTTTAAATATTGCCCTTTAAAAAATATTTAAAATGTATGAAAACATTTTTCATTCTGGAATTTTGATATCAGTAAAAATCATTGTGTAAAAATTTGGAATTGACTTTCTAATTGTGAAACCTTTTGAAAGATGTAGAAAGTAATGAATAATCTTGTCATAAAGCTTTCAGATAGATTAACACAAGGAAAAACGTGCTAAGTTTCCATTGGAATATTTTCTAAAAAATATTTGGAATCCAAAGTAATGGTAAGTTCCTTTTCCATACTGAACTCTGAATCTGATATTTAATAAAACTAGTCGTTGGGGGCCACCGTAATACTTACCCATCATGGATATGCATAATGTAAAATATTAAAATAAAAATGTGTAAACTACTTATAAAATGCATTGCAATTCAAGTAAAATCGTGGCTTGATGACGTCATAAACTTTAAAGGCTCGATTACTGAATTGCTTGAAAGAGGTTTTTCCTTTAACTCCAAAAATAATAATCCTATTAACTAGCGGTTTATTGCATCTGATTAAGCGTCAAATTTCCAAATAAAATATATCTAAGTGAAATTTGGATGAAATACAGGGTGATGAAAAATCGAAGAGTGTGGAAATAGGATTCGAAATATCTCGGCAACTAATTATCCGATCGACTTCATGCTTAATGCAAAATTTATGTTTTTTTTATTGTCTTTTATATTCATTTCTAAAAATAAACAATTTCGAAAATTTTTATATACCTTTCATCAGAACGAATATTTCGAGAGTCCGAAAAAAATAGTTCCGGTTAATCGAGGTTATTGAAATGAAATAGGCTTCTTCCCATTATTACATACTAAGTACATACCAAATTGCAAGTCTCTATCTCAATTTTTTCGGGAGATAGAGCGTTTACAGACACACAGACGGATGGCAAAAAAATTTTTCTAAAAATATGTTTTTCGGAATCTCCAGTGTCTGAAACGTGTAAATCCGTCAAAAAAATTTTTCGATTTTCAAAACGATTACAAGACTTACCATATACTACGTATGATGGGTAAGTAAAAGGATAGTATGCGTTGAACGCAAATACTCATACTCGAAATTGTCATTATATATATATTTTTTCCACTTGAACGGGATTTTGTGGCTAATCTTCCGTAATCAGGTTAACAGCCAATCAGCATATTAGAGTGAGTGCGATCTCGTGCTCAACTGTTTCACTATTTACAGCAGCCTTTTTGACTCAGATTATTTTAGTGATTAAGCCAGTAGTTCGTTAAATTTGTGTTTTATTTATTTATTTTGCTGGTGATGTTTCAATTTAATTATGGAATATTAGCTAGAAACAAACACTGAACTATTTTTAAGTGAAACGGGTTAATTTGCCGTAATCGGGCTGCACGATAGATTTATAACAAATTTATGCTTGAAAATTATTTTTTTGTAACAAGAAAATTTGTAAATTGAGATACAGCTTTCAGACAAATTGCAAGTATTTATTTTTTTATTATTATTATTTTTATTTATATATTTATTTATTTTTTTGGTCGTTTATTCGATGGTGTAAAAATTAAAATTATGTAATATTTAGACATTAATAAATTTCCGATAAAAACTAAATAAATTGTTTACATCGTTGCCAACGTCGGTATGACGTCAGCGTTATATACGGACATGCTTTTACTTTATAATATAGATAGGGTAGATTAAGGCTCTAGGGTAGATATCACTCCCTAAATGTGCGCTAGAGTCCTGCATTGGATCGGACCCTATTTTACAAGAACCGACCGACCGAAGCTTTATTATTTTTTTATTTTATTTTATTTTTTCGTTCCTCGTTACGGGTCAGATTCCGGTCGGGGGAAAGAAAGTGCGGAATATTGTTTCTGTTGAAAAACTATGTTTGAATATGATTTTTTTTTTTTTTTTTTTTTTTTTTTTACATAAAAGATGAAATTGGCATTAGGTATAATTACTAATAAATACTATTTTCCCATAACTGCATTAAAATGTGTGTGTGTTTTTTTTCTCTCTCAATTTCGGGTTGGGTCGACGAGAAAATTTTTGTCGGGTTTCAGTTAAAATTTTCGGGTTCGAGTTGGGGTATATATCCCAACTCATGCAAGACTATCCCGGCAGTGTTGAATTCAGACACTTATCTCCGGGAGGGATTTGTGCTCCGAGGGGGGGGGGGACACTTCAATGCTCCCGGGCCACCCCCTCAATTCAACTCTATCCCAGTCTTTGCTTCTGTTGACAGCTTCTAGCTACAGTGGCACTGGAAACAATTTCTCATGTAAACTGAATTCCAAATATAAAAGTTCATTCATACATTTCTAAGGCGAAAAAAAAAAAATAAAACGCGGGAAAAGTATTGTTAAATAATAATTAATAGTCGCATTCGAACATATTTAGTTTAACGACTGGAAGACTGCAGGGAAAAGACGAGGAGAGAGCAAGCAACTCTGTTAGCAATGCGTACTACTAACCCCATTGACAAACGACCACACAAGAAGCTTGGCAGAATGCCCAGATGAATTTCGTTGGCGGGTTTTTTTCAGCTTCTCTTTTGCCAGTGATGGCCAAACAGCTTTAGACCGGCATTTTTACATAAAACAAATTTCACGGCATTTAAAACAATTTTTATTCAGAATTAACATCGCGTGGTGGTTTATAATAACAATAAAGTTTGTGACGAAATTTCCAGAGAGGAATTAGTTTCCCTTCTCTAATACTTCAAAAGTATACAGAAAATGATAAAAAGGATTTTTTTTTATGCAGAGTTTTGGACTAATAAAAAGATTTGTTTTTATAAACAGAAAACATGACATATATGAATTCTTATTTCTTTGTAGTAATTCCGTTTAATTCAAAACGCGACATGAATGTATTTGAAGCATTTCTGCCGGTCACTACATACAATAAGAAATAAACTTAGTGGAAAAGGCGGGGAAATTATAAAATTTTATCTTTAAATTAAATTTATTAAACTATCACAGGTGTGTATTTTCTGAAAACAACGTGAATATAGGCGGTAAAATACGCTAAACAAATTTGCTGTAGAGCACGATTGTGATCTAGTTCAAATGCAACATGATTAAACATATCTTTGGTTATAAATTTTAATTAAATATATGGTCATGCTTGAACGTTTCTTTTGACTGCAACAATTATGAGGAATCATTCCGAAAAATAATGTAATAAAAAAAATCATTTGTTAATTGTCAACTATCGCAAAAAAAGGTGAAATTACCTTAAATAAAATTAAATTACACAAGTACGGCAATTTCTTTGCATAATTTTCTTGTCTTGAGCGATTAATTCTTTTTATTAACAAATTGTCATTAGCTTTTATTTATTTTATTAACTAAAATTACTAAATTTTACTTTTAGCATAAAGTTGGTAATCTATTTTAATAATAAAAAATCAGAATTTAATCAATTCAATACAAGGAATTACTTTTGCACCATTCAAATGTTTACATCGTTTAATGCGGACCACGGTTAGTGGAGGCCAAAAATGGCAGCAATTGGAAGTAAGCACTAACGAAAGTTCGCTGCATATGAAAGAAAGAAAAAAATAATCTTAATCATTCTATTTTCCAACTGATCCTCCGAGACTTTAGGGCCACCTGAGCCTTGGGAAGGGCGAAGTTTGCCATCTCAACTACGCTATAGTTGCGCCCCTGAGGAAAATAATAAAGGAATACTGTGTGGAATCCAAGTTATATAATCTCCCCTTTCCCCTCCCGAGAATGAATATCTAACTCGAAATTTACGGGAGCAGGGAGGCGACATATAAATAAAATCGTTTACTTGTGTCATAAAATATACATTAGGGAATGGACAAATATTCGGTCCTTTTGCCGAATACTGAAGGCTAGTTGGATGAATACCTACAATCCGAATATTGTGGGATATCTCGCCGAATATTGCCAGATTTCTCGCCAAATAAATTCAAGATTTTTTTTTCCGTTATTTTCTGACACATTCATGAAGTTATCTTCATTCTTAATTATATAGTATATATTTTTATTTACATCTTCCTTCATTCATATTATGTTGAGCAAGTAGTAAGTTTTGTTGTATATATTAATATGCTGGTTCAAGTGTCAAAGATATTTTTAAACAAATATATATTACTACTTTAAATTAAATTACTAAATTAATTTAAATTAACTTTAAATTAAATTATTACTACTTTAAATTAAATACTACTTTATATTACAAATTAAATTGAAGCAATCTCTGCTTCAAACTCTTGCTTCAATTTAATTTGTAATTTAACACTGGAGGCTGGTTTCAGAACATACTCATTCTTACAAATGTGTTGATCATTAGGAACATAAACGCACCACAAATATAAAATTTACTTGATTAAATGTTATTTCAGAAAATATATCACTATCAATTATGAGAATTATGAGAGAGAGAGAGAGAGAGTAAGTATTATTATTGATTTTGAATGTAAGAAAGGATGAAAGGATATATTTTAATGGAAATAAAATACCACCCTGACTTAGAGAAAATCAATTTGATATAACTAAAAATAAAATTCAATTTCTTAATTTTTTGTGATAAAATGCATTTTCTAAATTAAAAAGTACATTCAGCGGTAATGACTAATCAGTTTTTGTTTTAGATGAATTTCTTTCCTGTTAGATAAAATTATTACTACAGTAAAACCTCTAAATAACGGACAACTTGGGAGCTCAGAATTTGTCCGGTATTCGGAGGTGTCCGCTATCCAGAGATAAAAACGCGCGAATTTATAAGTGATGGGGATTGAAAAAGTGTCCGCTAAATAGAGGTGACCGCTATTCGGGAGTGTCCGTTATGGAGGTTTTACTGTATTATAATTTAGATATTTTAAAAGTTGTTTTATTATTAGCATCAAGCTGCTTGAAATATTATAAGAAATACCTGAAGCTATTAAAAATTTTAATCACAAATAATAAAACATTTTACTTCTTTTTCCATTTTAAAATTTTAAAACTTTATATGTAATCAAAAGTTGTTTCATTTTTTTGGAAATAAAAAGATGGTATTCGGTCGCCGAATTTTCGGTATACGGCCAAATCACTATTCGTCACATTCCTAATATATATTATATGTATAGCTCTTATTAATAAAAGTAGGAATGAACCATGTAACATGTAAAGATGAAAATGCATAAATGAGAAATGTTTAAACGACACTTCAATTATAGAATATTGTGCGAGAAGGGTTGAAACGATATACTTAAGCTCGAAAGTGACTCAAAACGAATATATATATATATATATATATATATATATATTAACGCAATTATTGAAAAATAGCGTACAATTATTTAATATCAACTTTATCTTTTGTGAAGAAAAAAATATATATATGCTAGTCGAATCGATATTAAAATATGAAAGTTTTGTCGCTTCTAATCGGGTGTACTCGAAAACTTACGAAGTTGGGGTCAACCAAGCTTAAACCCCAGCCGCAGCAAAAAAGAGCCAATCCGACGCAATAGTTGGGGTGGTTTCGATAAAAATCGGTAACTCGATCAATATATGACAAAAATTAATTGTACATCATTTCATGCTTAAGTATAACGAAAAATTCGTTCATTTCATTTATTTTTACAGAAGCAGCATTGAAATCTCAACATCTGGCCAATTTTCAAAATAAGGAATGAAAAAGATTTTACGATCTCTTACTCAGTAGAAATGATGTAAAGAAAATTACTAAAAATACACTGTAAAATCGTTGATTTTACTCAATGCCATTTTTTCCCCTTCCAGGTTCCATTTATTCGAGGTCAAAATCCTAAGAATGACCGGAAAGAAAGAGCGCCTTCTATTGAGAATATATTTCTCAGAGGGAAAATAGTTTTTAGGCGTAAACACACACAGTTTCTTTTTACAAGATGAGCTTACCAGCAAGCACTGATATATACAAATGACTTTTTCAAATAAATGCTGCTAAAACGCCCGTAATGAAAGCGTATAATAAGCATTGTGCCTGTTTTTTAAATTTTGGGGGGAATTTTAGCGTCCCCCCTCCTTTCGCAGAGTCAATTCATTCATGCAACAAGGGATCAAACCCGCGAACTTCGTCTCCAATTGCCTCTTGGAAGAACAGGACCATGCTAACCACTGACCCAAGTAGTATGTATGAATGTATTTACTAATTTTGAATTGGCTGGAACAACTTACAAAATTGAATAGTAGCTTATAGATCATGTGTCACTAGTAGTACATCGACAAGAAACAGTAGCGGTTGAGTTAATTTCGTGCAGTTATGATCATGTTCGGAACATGAGGATTAAAAGATCAGAATACACGGCTTAGAGTGGATTTCGGACGATTTATACGGAACATCCAAGTCGTAACAGGACTCGAAACTAGTACCTCTATATTAGTGACCGCCGCCAGGGAGTTAGAGCCGGTACAAATTTCTGTAGCGCTTTTTTAATGTGCCCGTGGCGCGTTTCCTTTAATATATATATATATATATATATGGAATAGAAAAAAGGAGCTTCGGGCAATTTTAACGTAAAATTTTTAAATGGAAACAAATTACAAGCAAACGAAATAAAAAATCAGAACTTGGGCCGTATAAGATGTACATTTTATTGTTATTACACAGCGCTAAGAAAAAAAGGGGTTAAAATATTTTTTCATCTTCTAATAAATCATTAACAATTTTTTAACCGCAGCGGGCCACCCCAGCTCCAGAGGTCCACATGATAGTTAAAAATATATCTCAAACCCTAATTTCTTTTACATTTTATTAATATAGTGATGTTTAAATTTTAAGCAGATATGTATTTCGATTTAAAGCTAATTATTAAAAAAAAAATCCCTTTTTTAAATTAAACATTCAAATAACTATCGAGCCTGCAGGCTCTCTCTGCCGCCCTGGTGCGTAACTTAGCAACTACAGAAGGCATTGGACTATTTTTGAGTCAATAACTCATATAATTTTCAGGTAGCATACGTTGATCAGTGACGTAGAAAAGGGAGGTGCTCATATGGGGGGGGGGGGGGTTAAAGCCTTTTGCATTAAAAATAAAAACATTTTTTTAACATAAAATTTTCATTCATGAGCTTATGAGTAGTTTTAAATATTTTCTATTTTTACACAAGACATTATTAATTTATTGCTTTGAAATTAATTACAAATATTGAATTAATATTAATAATTTGGACGATTAATTATTCTTGTAAATATTTTATATTTTTAATAATAATCATAATTCAATTATTTTGATAAAGCCCCTCCTATAAATATTTAAATTGATAAACCACTAGCATTGATTGCTTTGGCGCCAACCAATGCGTGAAATTTCGAATCTAATATAGAGTTTCCCTTTTGCATAAATATTTTACTAAACAGAGTTGTTAGAACCATTTTACTTTTTTTTTAACCGTATTTCTGCAAACATTTTAAAATGTTTAAAAAAAAAATGAATGTAGAATACCCAAGACCAGCCCAAAAAAACACATTGGGAATTTGCCTTGCAGGCAGTTTATTCCAAAAGCGCACAATACGCAAGCGTGAAAAACGCATTCACGCAAAGCATTCAGAACATAACATCTCGTATTGCAAAGGCAGCCCCCTCTTTCAGTGGAATTATGAAAGCAAGAACGTAATACGCGCCACATAAGAAATCTGGGGGAAAGTTGAGAGATGGAGGGTGGGGTGGCATTTCACCAGCGTTGGTGGTGGGCAAAAGGGAAGGGGGAGCGAGAAAATGACGTAGTTTGTGGACCACCCCGAATGTTAAGCGGGTGGGCTGCCTTGGGGCTCTGAGGTTTGGCCCACTCGGCTCGGGGCTAATGAAATCCGTTTCTTCATTTTCTTTTTCACTTTTTTTTAGAGTATGTGGCAGAGAATAGTGAATGGGTTACTGCACAAGGAAGGAAATAGAAACATTAGGTGGACGGTTAATGATGGGTCAGGGAAAAAGAAATAATAAAGAATTGCTTTGGTATTGTTTTCATTGGACGGGTGCTGTTCGTTACTATATTTATCGATACGATATTAAATTTCAGTGGCGATTTCTCCACGCATGCTGCGCTTAGCTTATATATATATTTTTTTTATTTAGTATGAATTATGAAAATGTTCTGTTGTAATTTTGTAAGATAACACGATGGAGAAAAATCAACCTATAAAAAGACATGAAAAATTCATGGGCGTAAGCAGGGGCAGCGTATCCCCCACCCCTTCCTCCCGTAAATCTATCCCCCTTTTTTTTTTTTGGTACCCTATAAATATGAAAGTGTTATTGATTGCAATTTTATTGTGCGATAGTTTTGTTAAGTTTTTCATTATATTTCATTACAAGCTTTAATGGTTTTTCGTGGCTAAAAGTAATAACTATTTTTCACTGCCCTCCACCCCCTCTCCTTAAAAAAAAAAAAAAAAAAAAAAAATCTGTGTACACCCATGTGAAAGTTTAATACAAAAGTATTGACTTCTCATTTATATGAGGTGTGCAGTAATTTTTTACTACACCTATTTGAAAATAGTAATTAGCCTAATAAATTCTGCGATTAAGGAGAAAATTAGTGGTTGGTACCAAAAATAATCACCGTACATCGCATATAAGTGAGAGGGGGTTTTAGTAATCCAGAGATAAATTATGCTAGAATCTTGAAAAAAAAAAAAAGCCATTAAATTGAAAATATATATATATATTTCACAGCCCGATTCATAGAAAATCATTAAAATATTCTTATATTAAAAATATGCCACTGCAATAAAATTGCAAAATATTTATAATTTCCACTTACCCTTTTCATGAAAGATTCTATGGTATGTAAAGGAAAAGACGAGGAGATATAGCTACCAAATGATTTCATCGATTCCATCAGCCACTGGGGATTTAAATTAGTCCACTGTACATTAACATTTACACCACTAAAATAAGAAAAAATATATTTATACTAAAAGAAGAAAAAAGAAAACTAATACAAGAGTGGAAAATTATTCAACCACTAAATAATAGAATTCAAAATCATAATTTTACAGAAGATTTTTTTCCTTTAAGAGAAGTTTAAAGCCTATTAAAAAAGTACCTTGAAGTGTTTTTATATTCAGTTACAAGAAAACATGAGAAATCCCTTAAAAGAATAACTAATAAATACACACGACATCTACAATGAAAACAAAGATTTGTGGATGAATAGCAACAATCATGGGCGACGGTACAACGAAAACCAGGAAGGGAGGCAAGATTTTCGAACAGAAATGCCCGAGGTCTGCAACCTAGGCCGCGTATTTTAAAATGAATGTAAGCTTGAAAGACGTTAAACTTTTTTTTTTTTTTTTTTTTTAAACAAAACTCACATGCAAAGCAATTTTTAAATATATCAACGAAAAAGGCACTACAAAAATTTAATAAGAAATAATGAAAATACAAAGTAAGCATCTACTAGTTTTTTTTGTAACCCCCCCCCTCCAAAAAAAGGACTTTTTTTGGTCAGGTCAACATTGTTTTTACGGGGGGGGACTCTGCCCCCCCCCCTCCTGACGAAAAATCCTATTTCTAACCTTTTTTTTTCTTTCTTTAAGTCTTTATTTAATTAACTTGGAAATAATGAATTTTACTTTTTATCCCCAAAAATCAGGGTAGAGAAAAATTAGTTAATTTTCAAAATCCTGAGAGGGGAAATAGCTCCCCCCTTTCACTTGCCGGCGCCTATGAACATAATTCTGAAAAAAGGAAAAAAAAAAAAAAAGATGATAAACAGAAATGTTCCGAATACCTCCAGAGAGGGAGAAAAATACGCAATTCGTAAGAGGAAAAAATGGGGAAGAAATGTCACAATGTCACCAATCACTGATCTAGGAGGGAAGTAAAGGTGTCAAAGTTAGACTATGACAGTTTATGCCACCCGGCTAGAGAACGGTTTCTTGTCAGAAAGACTAGCAACAGATCTATTCTCTAACAACGAAATGTCTAAAAAAAATAATAACCCTTAATTATCGAGATAATATAAATAAAAAATAAAAAAATAAAAAAAATCCGTAGAATATATATTACAATTTCATACAAGAAAGGAAATAACTTCGCCCTTACAAAAATAAAATATCAGACACTTAAAAAAAAAACTTTCCAAAAGTAAATGTTTCATTTAGGAAACTTCCTTAACATTTTTTTTAAAGGTGTTTTTACTTTAAACAAGAGTTAAAGGTCATTTCTCAAAAGGTATTTTGATTTCTATTAATATCTGTTACCATCATCGCATGGTTTCGGCATTTTAATATTTTTATAAACATTAATTTAAAAAAAAGTTATGCATCGTTACCCAATACCAGTGAAGTTAAAATGAAATGGATGAAAAATAATGCAAAATTTTGGTTTCAAAATAGGGTTATAAAATTATATTTAAACACTTATTGAAAAATTCTGTTATTAAATTGAGTGTTCTTCCGTTCGTTAAAATCGGTTTGATAAGATAGTTTTTTTTTTTTTTTTTTTTTTTTTGAGAAAACGTTAATAGAATAGAATAATAAACGTTAAATTGTAAATCGAATTCATGAACTTCGAAAATAAAATTTTACGTATAGCCAAATTCTTTAAATGGAAAAGGGAAAAAAAATTCCAAAATTGCCTGTAAAACTACTTTTACGGCAGCAGCAGAACGTACGCAAGGAAGTCATTTTCCGACATTTTATAATTATAATAAATTTCGTTCAGTTTTAAAACGTATAACCATGACTAATATGCAAGTATTGTTTACGTTTCACACATATCTTGAATTTTTTTTAGCTACTTTATTAATTTTCATTTTTTTCCCCTGTACAATGAAGATGTATAATACAGTGATGTAAATAATTGTGTTTAGATGTTTAATTGTAAGCATACGTAGGGTTTTCTTTCCTGTTGTTTCTTTGTGTGTGGGGGGACGGGGGGGGGGGGGGGGGGTAAATAACATTTTATTTCGAACATTTTCACATAACTGATGTTAAGGCCACCCCACAGATCGCATTATATCCTTTTTTGTTGTTGTTTCTCTAAAATCATAAATTCTACGCACAGTATTTTAGTAGAGAACATGCAGTGACTTGATATAACATATCAATATCGTTCTGTATGAAACAGATTAATATCACTAAAACGCACATTAATTATAGCCCATAGGCAGTGATGTATCCGAATTATTTTGCTTAGTCCCTGTGTAAAAGAACTATAAAGGCTTACGCATACCATTTTCAATACGTAACATCCGATAATGCCGTATAACATTCAAGTTTCGTAATAGCAGTCCAACCATACTTACGAAAGTCACACTGCCAAAAAAGTGTTGATTTTACAGTATAATACTCGCATCCCGCAGCTGCCAGTATTATACCGTAAAATTAACAGTAATAAACAGTAAAATAAGCAGTAATACGCTGCCGCGCATATATCCCAGCTGCCAGTATTACTGCTTATTTTACTGTTAATTTTACGGTTATAATACTGGCAGCCGGGATGCCAGTATTATGCTGTAAAATCAACACTTTTTTTTTCCAGTGATAATGCGAATAGACATACGTTACTTACAAACAGATAAACCAACAGAAGCTAATAAACACGACTTTTCCATTATGTTATAAAAGTTTCTTTTAAGATTTTATTTATGAAATGCTAAGCAGCAACGCGTGTAAACATACCGGCGAGTTTATAATTCCTCAAAAGAAACAAACAAACATTCTCGATATACTTAAATACAGCAGTAAAAATTATCAGGGTTTAAAACTTAATACAGAACAGAATCCCAGACGTCGGAACACGTAAAACAATACCGGAATCTGCGCACAAGACAACTTCACACATAAATTTATTCAAAACAGTTTGGACAGAAAGAAACAAACTGAAAAACGATTGTGTTACTTTTAGGTCCAAAACCGTATCACTTTCAGAAATATAAAAACGATAGCCAATGTTATCGGATTACGGACTATCGGAAAACTAGATCTCTGCAATCTTCTTTCATCTCAACTTTCTTTTAATCCTCAAAATAAAAAATACACGAAGAGGGAAAAAATCTCAGTAATGCTATTGAACATGACATAATAGACCACCCGCAGTATGATCTAAATTCCAAAGAGAGGTAGCTTTTCGGCTCATAAAATACACCACAAAATCGGATACGCCACGAACAGAGAGAAAAATGCTTAATTATAGCCTTGGTTTTAAATAAAAATTAATTTGGGCAGCAGAAAAAGAAAGGGTTACTCTATTCTAAACAGCCAATTCAAAGGGAAGTGTATGCAAAGAGGAGAAAAATGAGCCAAGAGCAAAACCAGAATTCATATCAAATAATATTCTTTTTGATCGCGTAATTACATATTATCAATTACTTAAGAAACTTCTACTGTGACTTTTAAAGACGCCAAGAAATGCTAATCAAGCTAGGGATTTATTTATTTATTTATTTTTTTATGAATTTATATTTGACACAAATGATCATACATGGAAAAAACTTTTTGCAGGATTAAGTCATCCGTAAGCCTGATGCAAGCGAAGATGGGAATTAAGGATTAAAGCTCCTCAAACAACATTAATATAAGATAAAATAAAAAAAGAAATTATAAATAATAAAACAAAAAAATTTCGTGCTACGATGACTTCATAACATTAAAAACAACGCAAGAAAATGCACACACAACCAGAATAAATTAAAAAAAAAAAAAAACTTTATACTGAAAGATTTTTAAGGGATTTTTTTTTTTTTTCCACGTTAATTTTTTTTTTTCTTGTTAGCTTGTGATCGTCTTTACATTTTTACAAAAAAGCTTTTACACAAATGCAAATCAACTCGTTATTTCCTTCCGACTTTTCTGGCAGATTTGGCTTGCGTTAACTGTCGAATGTTGTAATAAGCGTAAAATCTGAAATATGTTAATTTTGAATGCGCAAAAGTTTTAAAATAAAAATTTCAGTCCTCATACAGAAAGTGCGAATAACTGTTGCCAAAAATAAAGACGTCAGAAGATTTTTTTTTAGCTTGGAACAAATTGGCACTACATGCTCTGATGCTCCCTAAACATGCTATTTAGACACCCCCTACACCCCCCCCCCTCCCAAAAGAAAAGCTTTAGATGAAACGGAAAGTAATGCCCTAATTATCGTTCAACACTTTACAAGATGCGCTTTGCTGAACATGCTTTTTCTTTTTTCTACGAAAACCATCTACTGGCCTAAAACAGATTGGATTAGAAAACAGAATATTTTTTTAGAAATTCATATGTATAATTTAAGAAAATGTGTCGCAGAACTCAAGAATCATTACTGCAAGAATCATTGCATATTTTTTTCTGGGCAGTCTATGACGTCACTTTTATCAAATCAAATGACGAGATTTTACACAATTTTCGATGGGAGAAGTCCTACATCAAATCGAGTTCGCTAAACTTTTTTTTTTTTTTTTTGGGTGGGGGGGGGGGGGGGAGTACAGAACCCATGGTTTCAGGGAAAACTAACATGAATATGAAGCAGACAAACACGGTGAAAATGGAACCTGACTATGACACAATCCAGTCTTAAATGAAAATTTTCAGTCCTGGCGAAATTAATAAAATTATAACAGATAGTGCACCTTTTTAAAACTAAGTTTTTTTTTTTTTTTTTTTTTTTTTTTTCCTGATCCCTTGAGATTCTGTGTAAGCTTCGGGTGTAGCTTCACTTACGCCTTAAATTACACAAAGTTGAAGAGAGAGCAAATAAAACAATATCTAAAACTTTTATGCCTATTTCAAGCAGGGTTTTATTGGTTTTAGCCATGGGGAAAAAAGAAAAAGGGTTTAATTGTCCTGGTCAAAAATATGCTTGGACCATCAGTGGATCAAAACTCATTTTGACTGCGAAAAGAGATTAAAACATGTCAAATGATAATTTTAGTACAACATTTAGAAGAGTTTGTCAGAATAATATTTAACGATACTTAATACAACATTTAGAAGAGTTTGTCAAAATAATATTTAACGATACTTAATACAACATTTGGAAGAATTTGTCAAAATAATATTTAACGATACTTAATACAACATTTGGAAGAATGTCAAAATAATATTTAACGATACTTAATACAACGTTTGGAAAAGTTTGTAAATTAGTACTATACAGTAGACTCCCTTAAATCCGCATAGCTCAAAACCAAAAATTGTGCGGATTTTAGAATTTTGCGGATTTCTGGTCTTACATGATGGTATACACTTCTGGTTTACATTTTTAAACAGTAATTTGAATTTAATAATGCACTCGAAATTATAATGAATGCTTACGGTACAGTAAAATAATAAAAATTAAGAAAATTGAAAAATAATTAAAATATTAAAAGTAATGTATAAAATATTAAAGTAAATAATAATGCATAATGATGAGAATGTTTTCTTAAATTATTCAATGAAACTCTTCCTATAAATGTACACTCTTATTTTAAGATTTTGATGTGAATTATGAAAGTTTTATTTCATGTTGAACCAAAAAAGTTTGATTGATACATAAATGTATTTGGTATAAAGATCGCGATTGTCACTGATATCAACGCTATATTGAAAATTTTCAGAAATAAATTTATAATACTTTTATCATGAGTTCAATCATATTAACCAAAATTCCATATTAAAATGTGTACAGAATGATATACAACTTAAGTGTAAGTTTCATTGTTTACATATGAAACGCGATGTGCTGATTTTAGGCGTTTGCGGATTTGAGGGAGTCTACTGTACTTTAATTTTCATAACGTTAAAATGTAACAACACAAACATTTCTAAACATAAGCAATTATCGTTGAAACTTTTAATAATTTGATTACATTAATCTAATTTGATATAAAAAATGAAGGAAACTAAATCACATTAAACGAATGCATTTTTTAAATTTTACTTAGAACTAAAAAAAAAAAAAGAAGGATTACAAAGTAACAAGTGTTGCTGTTTTTACTGTAAAAAATTTTCGGAACGTTTCAGGAAATTATCTTGAAACATTTCGCATATTTTACCGGAATTTCTAATTTCTTTGTCCCACGTCAATAATTCGTGTAATATTTTTGAAAGGTTTCAACTTTTCCGTAAACTACATTCTGCGCATGCGTGCTTCATGTTTTATGTTCCATTAGCCATTTTGATAACTAAAGAAGAATAAAAAAACAGCTGCCTGGGCACTTAGAGATAAATGCCATTCTTTGTTTGGATATCAACCGATAAAGTAAGCAGCTAATTTAAATCTTTTTATGCTTCATTATTTGAATTTTCATTTTTTCTGTAATACGAAACTTTAAAATTTAATTGCTTAAATAAGACAGTGAATAAAAAAAGTATATTGATTATTGAAAATTGGAATGTTCCACTACTTTGTTGTGAAACGTAACAGCAAAAAGCCGTGGCATCTTAATGCCACCACTTTTATCCGGAACCTTCCGGAAAATATTTTACAGTGAAGCTAAGATGATTTCATATATAGATAATTCTGGATAAAATCAAACTTAGAAAATAATCTTTAACTGGTGAAGAATTTTGCACAACGTACAACCATTCATCAGATTCAGGTACATTAATGAAATCTACAAATCAAAATCAAAATTTTCCATAATAAAAGGATTTTTTTTTTCTATTAGGCTTAAATCATATTCAATGATTGGACCGAGTCCAAGTACTCAGGTCCTAGTCCCGACATTTTTCGCTCAGTTGGAATAAATCTCAGCTATAATACTCCAACCATTGAAAGATATTTTCCATTTTTTCATTACTGCTCACTAAATGCCGAATGTATCAGCTGCATTAAAAAAAATAATAAGATTTGTGAAATATCTTTCAGTTTGAACTTTAAATACTATTATATAAGACAAGAAAAAAAATTGTATATTTTTTAATAATTATATTAAAATATAAATTATTATTAAATATACATAGAATATAGCACTAATATTCACATACCTATACACTGTCGGCAACTTATGTAAGCTTAAATTATTTTAAAGCGTTTAGACTAATTTTAGGTGGTTAAAATCAATTTTGACCACTGTGCTTGGTTAAAATTAGTTTTGACAGGTCAAAATTACAACCCTGATTATAAAAGATACACGACAGTAGATTATTCTTCCATAATTACATATAATATGGCATTAATATCCACATAAATATACAGTGTCGGCAACTTATGTGAGCTTAAGTTATTTAAAAGAGTTTCGAAAAATCAATTTTCACTGGTTTTGACCACTGTGCTTTGTTAAAATTAGTTTTGATAGGTCAAAATTACAACCCTGATTACAAAAGATACACGACAGTAGACTATTCTTCCATATTTACATTTAAATATGGCATTAATATCCACATAAATATACAGTGTCCGGAACTTATGTAAGCTTAAATTATTTAAAAGAGTTCCGACCACTTTTCATAGTTGCCAACCTCCCGATTTTTTGAATACCAGTAAAATCATACAAACATTTTCGCTTTATTAAATAGCAGAATTTGCACGATTACACAAAACAAATTTTTTTTTCATAAGAATACAGGTATGAAAAAAATCGGCAACTATGACTTTTAAATGGTTAAAATCAATTTTGGCGAGGTTTGACTACTGTGCTTGGTTAAAATTAGTTTTGACAGGTCAAAGTTACAACCCTTATTACAAAGATAGATACGACAGTAGACTATTCATCCATAATTCCATTTAAATATGACATTAATTTTCGGTTTCGGGTCGGGTTTAAAAAATTTCGGCTTCGGATCGGGTTGCGGGTCGACGAGAACCGCTTTTGCGGCTTAGGTAGGTTTGAGAGTAGACATTAATTGCTTTGTTGGATTCGGGTTCCTTCATGAATGAAATTCCGGGTTGAACTCTTTTTGCGCGCTCTAAATTATAACAAAGATAAAAAAAGAAAACCCATTTTTCTTTTCTCTCTCTTTCAAGTAATCCACGAAAACGAAAATATAAACAAAGAATGTGGTATGCAAACCATTCAGGAAGAACAAATACTTTAAAATAATAATAATGAGAAAAAAAAAATCTACAAACACAATCAAACATAAACAAATTTAAAATTCACAACTTCTCCCCCCCCCCCCCCCACTCGAACACCAAGTTCAAGAGTACTACTACGCAAACATAAAAATAATAAATTAAAAGGGCACGAAAACCTCAGAGAAGAAATAAAAATCTGCCTCACAAGGCCGAATAGTGAAGAAGAGAAAGAGGGACTACCTTCGTGTTCCAAGAATAAGAAATCTGACATCTTGGGAGGTCTAGATACTTGCTTCCTTGAGTCCGCTACGAGCGGGTGGGTAAAAAAGCTGCAGCAGCAGTCATTACAGAGATCATTCTGAAGAGCGCTGGCGAACAGAATGAGATGAGCTGAGTAATTTTGAACACTGAGTACCATGTTCGATATGAATATACAACATTTATTTATTTATTTATATAATTTTTTTTTTTTTTTTTTTTGGGGGGGGGGGGGGGGGGGAAGGTTTTTGTTGTAGCGCAATGACTGAGGCAAAAACAAATTACTACATTCAAAATAGCAGAGAGAAAAAAAAAAATAACTTATTTCGTATACTGCTCTACATATTCGATTCACGATGCATGGCAAAAGCTTGGTACAGATTTTTTTTCTTCTTTTACCTCCCCCGAACCATATATATAAATTTCTATTTATGTTGAATAATTACTCTCTTTTGTTATTTGAACTCTTGTAGGTTTTTTGTAATTATTAATTTGTTTCATATTATGTTATTAGGGGCTTAATATTGTCGATTTTAGGCATAAGGCTGACAATATATTACATATATTTACTTTGAATATTCTTGTGAAGCTCCTCTGAAGATATTCATAGTTTTCCAATTTTTGCTATTTCGTTTTATTGAGATTAGTTCCTGCAGTATCCTTTCCATTACTTTATATAATATCTCATCCTTTGTTTTTCATATGTATTTTCATTTATATATATATATATATATATATATATATATATATATATATCATCAACCGTTTTCAACCTGCTGGATATAGGTCTCCCCAAATTTTCCCATTGTTTCCTGTCTAGTGTTTTAGTCATCCAATTGATACCAGCCAATTTTCCATATACGCCGGCCATATACAGTAAAACCTCTATAACGGACACTCCCGAATAGCGGACACGTCTTTTTAGCGGACATTTTTTCGATCCCCACCACATATGTATTTGTACATTTTTACCTCTAAACAGCGGACACCTCCCAATAGCGGACAAATTGCTCGTTCCCGAGGTGTCCGTTATTTAGAGGTTTTACTGTATATATTATAATGTATGAAAACAAATGGCTTACATTTTGAAAGAAAGGGATTTTTTTTTTTAATAATGCCACATAAAATGGACATAAATTTGTATCTAACTCTTTGATCTCGCAAATGAATAGCATGTTTTCTATGCAATTTAAGGCATTATTTTAAAACATTAAAAAGGTAAATAATATCTTTTAGAACATTAAAAGAGACATTTTTAAAATTATGCACGATAAATTTCTATAAATTTACATGACGGAATTTGGTCAGTTTTAGGACGAAACATTGTGAAAAATACTATTTAGAACACAATACAGATGTAAAAATTAAGACAAATTGGTAGATAAATCTTCTGACTGACCTGTTATTAAAAATTAAATATTTCAAATTTGACATCTATTAAGGGATTAATAAACAAGCTTTTTACAAGGGGCATAACATACAATATACTGGATTAGTTTTTGTACGGATTTTACAATTAAAAATATTAAAGAGCTAAGCGTCAAAAAATGTTTAAGTGCAAAATCAAACGAGTGTATATATATAACATATAAATCGTATTTAGCAATAGCTAATAGATAAAAAAAAAAAATTATTTTTCTAAGATAGAAAATTTGTAAAGTAACTATATGTATTTATACATATATTTAAATATTCTTTTTTTTTTTCCATTCATACAGAAGATTTGGGGAAATCAGAAGTAAACGAAATCTTAAACAACGCAACGTGTTTGATTGCAGTCGTGTTTTTGGCCCATGAAATAAGACAAACTCGATTTTGTTATACTGAAACACTTTTTAATATTAGAAGGTTTATCCTGTACGATTTCAACAATAGTTTTTGCATTTTGTTCGGATTTATATAACTTACACAAAGCTCAAAGTTCGTATTATTCGTAGTTTTGGATGAAAATACGCAATTTCTCCTAATTTTACCCAAATTATTTATATGAGCGCAATCGTGCAACACTTTCTTCTTTACATATATCATAAAATACATCAAAATGTACAATATATGTAAAAGTGTTGCAAAGCTGCGCTCATAGTAAAATATTAAAATATATATTAAAAATTGAGGTAAAATTAGGAGAAATTGCGTATTTTTCATCAAAAACTACGCATAATACGAACTTTGAGCTTGTGTAAGTTATATAAATCCGAAAAAAATGCAAAAACTATTGTTGTAATCGTACAGGATAAACCTTCTAATATTAAAAAGTGAAATATTTAAGTCAGTATAACAAAATCGAATTTTAGTCTTATTTCATGAGCTTAAAAAAAACACGGCTTATGGACACTGATCCTTTTGTTTGAAAGTCAATTTCTAAAAATCGCTCTCTTCTATACATCTCCTCTCTCAAACAATCAAAACAAATAACATACCCTATACATAAAGAGATATGACAATCCATTGAAAACTACTTACGGAATTTTTACAGGAAACTCTGGTCCTAGGAGCTTGGAACCTTCCCAGAAACAGTCTAAAGGGGTAATTATGGCACAAGGGAATAAATTTTCTAAGGGCTGTAATATAAGAAAAAAAAATATAATCAGTATCATGTTTCGATTTAACAATAATTTAGAACATATGAAAATGAGAAAATACGCATACCATATCTATATAATGTTTTTCGAATACAGGAAAACTAGGTGAATAACACAGATCTTTTAAGCTCCATGGTCTAGAAAATAAAAATTGCAAATTTTAAATATACTGCAGATTTTAACTATTTCTTTTTAAATACATTTTTCAATACCGTATAAATGATATATATATTTTTTTTAACTACTGTTAAACACATTTAAAATATAATAAATGTAAAGTTAAAATTTTTACCTATTACTGTTACACATACTGATGAGTGATGAGTGAAATAAAAATTAAGTTATGTACAAGGGGGAAAAAAAGAACTATGCACACAGGAGTATTTAAGAGGAAGACGCTGACAAAAATCCAAAAAGAAACTATATATGGTAATAACGATTGTTTGCTTATTTTAAATAGTTAAACAATCATGTTACCAGATAACTAGTACTAATGTTTCTTCCGGCATATTTTGTTTTTATAGGAGCACTTGTAATATAATAAATAAGTAGATCACACGTCTCTCTCTCTCTCTTTTTTTTTTTAATTATGTCGTTGTTTTAGAAAATTTCAACAATTGCTGACACTATGCAAGAACAAGTTTTCCACTGTAAACGTGCTTCCAGTAAAATTTTAGCTATGCAATTTCCCACCAAAGGCACTACCTTACCAGCGTAATAAAAACCTATCAGAAGAGAAAAATTATGAAAGCATAAAATTTAAGTGGCATAGTTTCATTCTGAAGATTTATTAAAAACACATGAAAAAGCAATTTTATTTAAATTTAGTTACACCATTTCTTCTCAGGGTGCGCTATGAACACAAAATTAGGCTTTGTTGAATCTGTATTCCCTAATTTTAACTTTGTGGGGTATGATTGCAACGAGAAAACATATGCAATTTCCCACGAAGAGCGCTACTAGCATAAAAAAAACTATGAATTTTTTTCTCAAAACAAATTTGACCGTAGCAAAAGCTTATTGTGAAGATTTATATATATATATAAAATCAAATTTATTTAAATTTAGTTACCTTATTTCCCGCCAGGTTTTTAATTAAACTACGAGCTTAAACAGTGGATTGTTAGATTATTTTTAAGAGCTTTAAAAAGTCCTATAAGATTATGTATTCATGCATTATGGAAGTTATTCCCAAGTGCAGTGATAAAGTTTGAGGAGGGCTGAGGATAGATTGTCCCGTGATAAGTTTTTAAGGATCCAGAAAACTTGTATCGTAATATATATATATATATATATATATATATATTGTAGCTACCAAGGAGGTGCACATTATATTTTAAATTGCCGTAGGACCTCAAAACCTATTCTACGCCACTGCTCTAGTATAATCAATTTAGTCTTAGTCTGACAAAGAAACACAAGCAGCAATTTCGAACAAATTAGCAAAAAAAAATTGTCGTCAAACGAATACAGAAGAAAAGGAAGTTAAGGGATAAATTACTATTCCCTATCGTATCGTAAAAACTCATCCAACAATGTCTGTATTACATGACATTCAAAAGTAAAATGCCAAGTGCTTTGAAAACAAGATCCATCTGTTTTCCGGAAGGGGGTCGACATATATACCACCAAATTAGAAAACGAAAAAGTCACAATCGGTTACGAAAACTTACATGTCAAAGACCTCGACGGAGACTTGGATAGCTGCCTTGAGCACTTGTAGGTGGGCAAGCAGTATGTCAGGATGCAGTACATTTGCACCTTCTTCTTTTGGTGTGTGGATAAGTATTTGATTGGTACTGCCTACACCTTCGCCTAGGGTTCTCCGAATGTACCGGAGTTCTTTTTCTAAGCGTCCACCTTCTGAAAAAGAATAAGAAATATTAATTAAAATATAATGTTATACATTCAATACATATGCATAACAGAAAAGGGAATATTGAGCAGAACATATAGTATCTGAAGCAAATAAGTCCATCTTAATAATGATGTACTTTAAAGTTCTAAAATCTTTGCCAATTTGAAAACAATCAAATGGTGGAAACGGGTCATGCACAAATAATTATAGCAAATGAATATCAGAAATAGGTATAGAGAAAAAAAAATTGCACATTTTATATGTTGGAAAAAAATCTTGAAAGTAATAATTATAAAAATGTGAGCATATAAGCGATGGGAATGCTAAAAGTATAGACACAGCAATTGAAATTTCATAGAAATAAGGCTAGAATTCATTAAAGACTACTGCGTACCCAAGAGCTATCAAGTCATGAAAGTAAAAATTTATAGCGTTTATTAGTGTGAGACTGGAGCAAACAACCAAAATGTATTGACGATGGGGTGGCGGTGGTCTGAAAAATAAATTTAAATGTAGAATAAGAAAAAAAATTTCAATGCTGGGTTCAAAACCAGTCACGAAACAATAGTCTCGATAGAAAAATACACATAAAGTCATACTCAAAACTTATTAAAATATCTGGAAGATTTTTAAAATTAAAATAAGTAAGAACACATATTCGAGAAATGTGGTCGAGTGAAGCCCCTTTTAGACATATTTAATTACGATTCACGAACATAATCACGATCATGACATCAGAACATCAAGACATACAGAGACTAATTACAGCAGAGATAAACAAAAGCAAATAGACTGTTACCGTACAGACAGTTTTGCAAATTTTAGTGCTGGCATCTGACAATCAACTGAAATGCATACACCGTACTTATGGACCGACGAAATATATAGTATACTAAAAGAAACTTTTATATAAATAAAGTATAGCATACTTGTAACCAAAACTTCCACAAAGTAATACCCAAGATCTTATCGAACAAAACAAAGTTATGAAAACGAATTCAAAAATGGAAAAATAAAAAACTGATTTTGATCGAATGAGCCGTATGCCTATCTTAAACGAGAGCTAGAAGTTACTATATTAGCTTTGGCAAGCTTTGCAGCAAATTCCTTTTAAAGAAGAATGAAGATCAGAGTTTGATTTCCAATGGAGAAGACAGAGGTGCAATTATTTGACTAATAACATCTCAAACATATTTTGTGAGATTGTGGTTTAGAGTGCATAAAAACCAAGTTATCCACTAAATAGGACCACTAAATATCTCTATGACATTTTGATGAGAGGTCGTATTATATCCATGAAACCAAAGTCTATGAACAGCAACAATGGAGCAAGAGAACATTATGTTTTTCTGCAACACAGCCAGTATTCATAACCATCACTCCCACACTACCATACCAATCATGCTCTTTATTATTATTATGTTATACACTATATTTTTTGCATTGTATACTGAAACGGCTTTCGTCGGAGAATATAACTTTAAATCAGTGTTTCAATTTTTGCTTTGCATCAAAGACAGACATGACTATACAATTAAATGCTTTCCAACAATTTTGGGGTATTTGGCACTAAATGGAGCAAACTGAATGGAAAATGTCGTCCTTGCACTGTGTTGCAATCGGACCAGCTTTCTTTGACAATTACATTTAACACTTACGGCTAAATACTGATCCTCATATGATTTTGACAGGCCGACCTTTTCCAGATTGTTTGAAAAATATTTACTGCTTATAAAGTGCAAATCATCACTAATTCCTCTACTAAGTCGGTTACACACCCCTCTTTACAGTTATCATTTCCAGATGATAATTCACTACTTTTTTTTTTTTTTTTTTTTACATAAACATTTTTACTTGTTTCGCACCAATTCTTCATTTTGAAGATCTGGAGAAATTATTCCTTCGTAGCCATCCTCTTGTAGTGACTTCAACAAACAAAGATTAATTTTGAATAGCTAATCACTGTGTTTAGCAAGCTTAATTATTCTAATAATTCTTTCTGATTACCTTTCCTCAATCACAGGTTCTTCATCCTTAAATTTTAGGGGAGTTTGTTAAATTCAGATAGCTCGAAGCGGAAAGATGTGTTATTCAACTAGAAAGTTAAGGATTTATGTAAAAACAGAAAACCATAAAATAACATTACAATTCAAAATAATTTAATAACAAAAAGATCTCTGTACAAGATATAAGATGATCCTTTCATCTTGGAGTTTAAAAAAAGTTCAAGTTTAGGTATTTAGAGAACAAAAGGGCATAAGAGGCTCAAAAGTCAGGAATTAAGTATACTTTTATTTTGAGATTTTTAATAACGATGCTTCATAATGAATAACACATTTTCAACAGTATGGTCGTAATCCATCCATCATTGCATACATTCGTATTAAATTCTAAAGATTAAACGGAATAGTTTAAATTTAATAGAAAAGCTTCAAAGCAAAAACGTCTGGAGTAACATCATAAAATTGGGACATTAACAAAATACTTATTTAAAATTATTCAGAGAATTAAAATTGTGACAGATTATGATGGATGGGACAAAATTAACCTGCACCACTACCCTTATTCATCATCTTCAACATCTAAATGCGGTTAAGAAATTTTATTAATTCATTCACTTTTTTTTTTTTTTTTCAATAAATTAGCTTATTTTGTTCATGATCAGGGTTGCCGGATTTTTGCCAGGCCAAACAAAGCCAACCGTCTTTTTTTTATTTTAACCAAAAAAAGGGGGTTGTATTGGTGTCCAGGGGTGGTTTTTTAACTATGGTTAAAACCGGTCTTAACCGTCCTTGTCAAAACACATGGTAGTTTTCGTTAACTCTTTCGTATTTTCACTTAATAAGACTTCAAAAAAGATCTTTTCGTGTCTCCTTCCAATAAAAAAATGTAAAAGCCAGGCACTAACCCATGAAATTTGACAGAAACAAAATAGTGCGAATTTATTAAAATTGTGTTTATTTATGGAATCGCTAAAAAGGCAGAAAAACAAAAGAGGCTAAAAACTGATGGTTTCTGTTTTCGAAAAAATGGTATGATCCAAGAAAAGTCTTCCCCAGTACCCCTCTTCGCACGTGTTGATGTTTTACATCTATGTAGAAATGGGCATTTCCTGCCCATCCCATTTCTATCTCCCTCCTCACCACCCTGCTGGTTTCCATCAGCTGCCTCCACACTGTGTGTGGCCGGGCCAGGATTTTTCATTCAAGGGGTCTAATGTCCTATTTTTGCGGGATGCGATTTTCGTACCCTACACCCAAGAGTGGGAGCGGAATGAATATACTCGACAAAAAAAAATGTGTTTTGTCTGGTGTTAAACAGAGATGTTATCTGCCTGATAGTGCAGATAGAACATCAGTCACGCAAGAAGTTAATGTGTAATTAAACTAGTGTTTTGACTGAAAATGCAAGATTAACAAACGGGAAGTCCCTGTTTTTTGTATGCAGTATTAACACTTCCATTGCGCTTACTAATTATCACAGTTCTTCCCCCTAGGCGCAATTCGTGTTTTATTGTTATTATTTATTTTCTTTATCAGTTAGCTTTTATATTTTAACGAAAAGTAGCATTTTTTTTTCTTCTTTTTACTATAAAAAAAATAATAAAATCAAATAAACTTTGATTTAAAAGGAACAAAAGTAGCTAACGTGCAGCGCAAAGTCACGTTCGACAGCTTGTTCAACAGTGGGGGGAGGAGCAGAGTAAAGGCGGGCTAGTACTGGTACAATACGCGCCTCACGTATCGGGCGGCTAACATAATACAGATACTATACGCGCAACGAACGTGTATAAACATATACCACAAATATGTACAACTTGCATATAACAGATAAACAAAATTTAAAAGGAGGATATTTAACATCAATAATGAATCAAAATTATTGCATTAATCGCTCTGTGCGCCAAAAGAGTTGCTGAGGCGCTGTTTATGTTAAATTTAAAAAAATGTCTTAATTGTTATGAATATATTTCTTAAAATTATGCATGTATGCTTTGTTCATTTTATTCATTTCTCATTATTTCATTTATTCATTATTTATTGTTCAATAAAAATTAGAATTTTTTTTTTTTTTTTTTTTTTTTTTTTTTTTTTTTTTTTAATGTGGAAACCTTGAAAATAACAGTCCAAAATTTTAAAGCAACATGTGTATTGTAAATATCTCATCGGATGTTTGTTTAATTAAAAAAAAAATCTGGGACACCAACAGAAAAGTAATTTTAAAATAATAATAAACAATTGTAAAATTTACTTTTTGATAAAACTAATTTTTTTTTCCCAAAAATTTCAAAACTAGGTCTTAATTCTTTTCAACAATCGACGATTCAATTATTAAACCAGAGCCTAACTTTTATAATCTGCATCCAGATGAAGACCCACTTAAAAAGATTCAGTTTTAAACCTTCAAATAATCCATTTTACTTTTCATACTTTAAAAATATATATATACGATTCTAAACCGAATAAGATAAACCTCATGAAAATATTTAAATTATAACCGGGTCAATTTGATGAAAATGTGCACTTTAACATTGCATATGCTTTTTTCAAAATTGTTTTTGCTACCTGCGTGCACTGTTAAAAGGAAGGAGGGGGGGGGGCGTATTGTAGACAGATAATTTCTTTTGCAAAGGTATGTATAAAACGATCTTACCTACAATCTCTACCTACTGTTTTGCCAAGAAATGAGTAGAATGTGCTAAAGGTGCATCACGTTAAAAATCTTGAAATAAACTTTAAAAAAATCTTGAAATTTCTTAAGGCTGTTGCTCAAAATCCAAAAGGAGCAAATTTCTGACAGATTTCTGAATTATTTTTTGTTCGAAAACGCATGAAATTGATATATATAATTGATTAATATATGAGTTCTTATTCAGAATAAACGTAATCGAATAGTGCTTTCGTTAAAAGAAAAAAATAAATAAAAATAAAAGACAAACGATCTTTTAGAAAAAAAAACTGTCAATGTTAAGTTTGTGTTTGAACCGAATTTCAGGAAGCGATAGCGCGGGAAGTGAGCAAAACCTGTCGTCACGTAAAAATAATAGCTTATAACTTGATAAATAATTAAATCAAAAGTGGAAAACACCATTCGATTAAAAAAATGAGACTTTAAATGAATCAAAAAGGTTCGCGTTGTTGAGAGGGAAAAGTTTTTTTTTTTTTTTTTAGAATCGTTTCAAGATTCCAAAAATAGAAACTGAATATATATTGCAGTATGACGAATAGGTCAAAGAATCAAAACCTATCAATATATTGGGGTGTCAGTGTCACGTGACGCAAACTTCTTTCCAGCTGTAATTATTTACATCAATTTTTAAATCCTTCCCTTTACAATATATGTTCGGCTGAAACATGGTTTTCCTTTTTAAAAAAGTGTTAAATTTTAAAACTGATTTTCATGAAAATAGTCTTAGACCCTCCTCGAAAAAGAAATGTCGGCTACGCCACTGCCTGAAAGAGTAACTATAATCCTCCAAGACAAATTTTAAGAAAACTCAAGAATAGAGAAAAAATATATATGTTCAACGCATACAATGGATTTAGCAACAATGAAAAAGAAAAAAAAAAAATCTTACAAAGGCTGCGTAAGGAAAAATCAAATTTCACCATGTCATATTTCCTGCAAACAAGCGAGGGGAAGTTGTATCGTTATCAAGGAGCCGCGTCAGCGGCACCTGGAGTAAAGGACGAGAACTTGCACACCATTCACAATAAAAAGAAATCGATCACCTGATTAGCGAATGTCACTCGTGAGAGGATGCAGAAGATTAAATGACACGTTAGCTCGGATGCAAGGAAAGGTAACTAACACGGTGCAGTCGTAAATAGGAGGGATTTTTCTGGCGGGGCGGAGGAAAAACTGCCAGTTGGATTTTTAAAAAAAAATGAAACCGCTATACAAAACGCATGCAAGCAAATTAGCATTGCTAAATTATTTCTTGTGAAAGATGATTTTAAAGGTTGAAACCTCTTTCAGAGCATTAAAAAGGTACGATAGATAAAAGAAATATTTGTGTTAGGCTGCGTATAGACTACGAGAAATAGTGTTCCCTTCTAGGCCAATTTTTAAGGATATAAGACGGTAGAGGGCCTTGCCCTTTTAAAATTAGCAAAATGCACCTCGCCTTTATTAAAATAGTAAAATGCACCACTAGTTGTAGTGTTCCCTCTAGGCCAATAGTAGTGTTCCTTCTCAATAGTGTTCCCTCTAGGCCAATAGTAGTGTTCCTTCTCAATAGTGTTCCCTCTAGGCCAATTTAAGGATGTAAAACGGTAGAGCCTTGTCCTTTTTAAAATTGGCAAAATGCACCTCGCCTTTATCAAAATTAAAATGCACCGCTAGTTGTAGTGTTCCCTCTAGGCCAATAGTACTGTTTCCTCTCAATGGTGTTTCGCTCTAGACTAATTTTTAAGGATGTAAGACCTTGCCCTTTCTAAAATTAGCAAAATGCACCCCCCCCCCCCCCCCGCCTTTTTCAAAGTAGTAAAACGTATTACTAGTTGTACCCAAAGATTTCTAGAAAAAAAAATTCTCCATACCACAGTATTTCTAAATCAGTGCATCTGAGAACTTGCAAAAAATATAGAATTCTCTTATTTCTTTAGAAAAAACACAGAAAATTAGTCAATCATGTTGTAATTTAACTATAATATTTATTTTTAATTTATAAAACCATTAAAAAAATGTTATTTTATTCATCATACCAAAAAATTACACTTTTTTTTTTTTAATCGTAAACTAAGCGCAAGAATATATTTTCTCTTGCAATAATGCCTTTATCTACTGAATTAGCGTCTTTTTTAGTAACTAGTACCCTGTCCTTTTTCTTTCTAAGGTGAACACTAGCGACAGAATCAACTACTTCTTTTGGTATTTCTGTTCCAAAAACTGTGGTCAGTGGTGATCTTTTCCATTGCTCTTCAAATATTTCCAAGCAAAGAACACAAAATTAAGAAAATAAATTATCCCCAGGGGAGGTGATAAAAATGTACGATCGCATTCTGTTGTCCCGCGACAAATTAATGACCACATCAAATAAGGCGATAAAGATCCCGCACTTGTCATGTAATAATTTATATATACTATGCATAATCCATACATTATACATAAGCCAACTCATAATTTAAGTTATACATATGAGACATGTAAGTTTCTTGTTTCTCAACTCAATTTAACTATTTCGAATGTAGTACTCGTATACAGTTAATAAATTTAAAAATCAATAACAATGATAACAGACATTAAATTTTCAGTAAATGTCAACCATTCTCAATGAACACGCATTGAACACAGAAATTCAAACAATAATACAACATTAACACTTTTATTACGGGGTTGGGACATATGTCGTCCCATTTCTTAATTCTATTTTCACCCCTTCTTGAAAACTAATTTCTGCCATAGACTTATACCAGGATAATATAAAGAGAAATCTATCACAAAAGAAATTTATTTGTAAATTGTGGTACGAGTTAATATAGTCGCCAATGCTAGCCCATAATCAAAAGGTTAAATATTACAACACTGTGAAATACTTCAGCGAACAAATAGTTTAATTAAAGTATCAAACAATTCCCACAGCAAGGAAATATCCAATGATATTTCCTGATATCCAATGATAGGGAGAAAAATGCATGAATTTAGCACGAATTGAACACCAAGATTCAAATAATAATACAACATTAACTCTGTAATTACAGGGTTGGGACATGTGTCGTCCCAGAAACTATTTCTTAATTCTATTTCCACCACTTCTTGAAAACTAATTTCTGCCATAGACTTATACCAGGATAATATAAAAATAAATTACCACAAAATAAATTTATTTGCAAATTGTGGTACGACTTAATATAAAAATAGTCGCCAATCCTAGTCCATAATCAAAAGGTTAAATATTGCAACAAGATGTAATACTTCAGTTTAAATAATGAATCACACAATTCCTACAGCAAGGAAATATCCAATGTTGCTGTTGTAGGGAGGGAGAAAAATGTACTCAAATCCATTCAAGTGAAAGCACCTAAGACCTATAAATACAGATTTGTCTGTATAGACGAACCCTGGGCGCTCTGAAAGGGTCATCTGGCGGTAGGCCGGGCTCACCTATCGTCAAAATGGAGCAGATCTCAAAGGGACCGCTCGCCACAGTTACGCCTTCACGAGAATGTGTGTGGGGGGGAGGGGGGAGAGAGATCGAAACAGTCACATTAGAGCGGCAGCACGAAGGTTTATTACACACAACATTTCCACCTCAAAAATGAGGGAAAGGAATACAACCTCTTGTTAGGAGGCAAATAGAGTTGTAGCCAGGTTGATGTCTCTATCAGGAGAGGAAGACAGGAGAGGGTGCGACCACATATTGTATACGAAGGTAGTACACAATACAAATATTCCATATTTTATTATACAATATACGACCACATATTGTATACCTTTCAGGAATAAACAGGACCAAACCTTTTTAAGCTTTCAAAAATTATTAGTGCGGTATTTAACCCTTACCTGTCGCACACTTACACCATTTGCAATTATTTAAATGCAATTTCATACGTGTAATACCGTGTTTACTCGCGTAACAGTCGCACTTTTTTTGCCAATTTTTCATTGTGAAAGTCTAGGTGCAACTATTATGCGGGGAAATCTACTACACAATATTGTACACTCTAATGCTAAAACATGACTGATATAAAAAACACATAATAAAATTAGTGACATACCAAATGTTTCCAAATTATGTGTTGTTTATTAAACACCATTTTTCTTTTCATGGTAATATTTTTATAGACATAAAATCTTTGTGAAAATTTTGACGAAAAATTCTCATAATAAATAACTTTCACTGAAGGTATCAGTATCACTATTGTAATGTGAATTGGTTATGCGAAGAAAATATTTTGACGATTTTTTCTGCTTCAAAACAGGGATGCGACTATTACGCGAGTAAACACTGTATTTGATTCTTTTATATGAAAGCAGAATTAAGTTGGTTTTCCTTTCGAATACATACCGTATATACTTGTGTATAAGTCGAAGAATTTTAGACAAAATTTGGGAGCTGAAAATGGGGGGGGTCGACTTATACACGAGTAAGTAAAAAATAAATAAATAAAAATAAAAATAGCGGAGTGAAATACCGGAGTCATATTTTTTTTCGTAGATAATTGGTGAATGTGCAAGTCTTTTAATTAATCATATATAGGTCTAGGTTGGAGAGACAGATAAAAGCGGACAATGGTGATTGATAAAAAAAAAAAAAAAAAAAAAAAAAGCTCAACAATAATGTTTCTGTAATTGTTCTGCACTCATTTTCTTTTGGGATAGAATTCCCTTCAATACAGGGGCATTCCTTTCAACATTTTAATCCCCATTTTAAAAAGAGTTCAACTTGAGAATGCTTCTAGATTTCTCTCCTAAAAGTCCTACAATACAAAGAAGTACTATATTTTAGCAGTTTAAGAAGTTGTTTACCCTTGTAAATAAGGGTTGAATAGATTTTTCAAAAATAAATAAATAAAGTAAGTAAGTAATCATTAAATTGATGTGAATAGCTTTCAAAATAGTTTAAGCTTCTTCAATTTTACATAATTATACAATTTTAAAATGTTGAATTAGAAAAAAAGAAGCCTGATTAAAAACGTAAAGTTTACTAATTTAATGAAAATTTACTTATTTATTATTTTTTATCCTCGATTACAAATCATTTTTCAACATACTACCAGAAATGTGGTTCGACTTATACACGAAAATTCAATTTTTTCCAAAATTTTGCGTAAGAATTGGGGGTGGTCGACTTATACACGAATATATACGGTATTTAAATATATAATTCTCATTGTATTATTATTATAATACTTGTGAGGGTGAAAATCCAGTGACACTAGTAAGAGATTAACAGTCAATTGTTATCAAGTTTTCTCTGATATTTATCTCCCCCTCTCCCCCCCCCCAAAAAAAAGTGGGTAAAAAGATGTCAATTATTAAATATTTTACTATTAAGTGCAAATTTCCTACGTGCTTACATTTTATTTATTATGATTTATTTTACTTATTGCAAGGTTAGTTTACTTTGACCCTGCATGAAGTAGATGAAGTAATTTTATAAAATAATTGTTATTTTTTCAAACTTTGATAATATAACTATACTTGTTGGTTTGTCTTTTGATTTCAAAGGACTTTGATTTAAATTTTTTGTTATATATATAATAGCGATACAATTAGAATAAAGTGGCAAACATTCAGACGTATATAAACACCGAAAAGTTACTCTAGGTTCCAATTCGAATAACGAAATGTATGTTTCAAAAGGGTTCGCTCAAGCAGGTTTGCAGAAAAAAATTCTCTAGTCGGCGAGTTCTCAAATTCCCCTTGCTAATGTTTTAAAACTATGGGCATGGAATGAATTCATATTTTTAAAATCTCAAGAAATTAATATTTTTAACTTTTTTTTCTGCGTTCTCTTCTTAAAGGATATTTTTAGTTTTTGGTTGTCAAAATACTTCTAAAATATATGCTTAATTTCATTTGAAGTGTTAAAAATCTTACTCACAGCTTGTCAGCTTCGCTAAAAGTTTAACACATAAAATATTAAATTAAGCATATATTTTAGAAATATTTTTCAAACAAACTAAAAAAAGAAAGACATCCTTTAAGAAGAGAACACAGAAAAAAGAAGTTAAAAATGTTAATTTCTTGAGGAGTTGCGACAGATTTCAACTATCCTGATCTTCGCATTCTCTCTTTTCTTTTCTCTTTTTAAAATTTGCGTTTTATAAAAAAAAAAAAAAAAAGAATCATTACTTTTGCTTTCTAATAGTTTTCCAAAACTCTGCCTCATTGAAGGTGCATGTGCATTTATAAATTATTAGCATAAAAAGTCATTAATTACGTCACAATTCAAAAAGGGGGCGGGAGGGGGTCCCACAAAGCGCGACAATGTGACTGCGGGAGGTAGTGGATTAATAGTGACATCACATTTAAAATATGAAAACAATTTTTCATGAATCCAATATGATTAATACAAAATAAATAATGCAGATGATGCAAACGTGAGAATTGGTTTAGGATTGATTTTGTTACATATTAGTAAAAGATTTAAAAAATAAAATAAAAATAACAACAATATTTTGATGCAAAAAAATGTGACATGTAACAGGGGAGGGCTACCATTCGAATGTGACAACGAACCTATGACTAAGGGAGAAAATGATTTTTAAAGAAAAACTAAGTTTGCGTAACGTAATTAATGAAAGAGCCCACCGAAAGGCCCTTTCTGTAATTAATAAAGATACTTTTAATATTCTGTTGTATATGAAATTGCAATACATCAAATATATCAAAAGTTTTCACTGGGGAAAAGTCAAAAATAATCAGATACAAATATATCTTTACACATGATATACATGCGTCAAAGCAATAACTATACGCAGTACTAATTAATATAATTTTTAAGGCTGTATAATAAATAACTAAGGCTGACAAGATACCATCGATTGATTTTATGAGTACCTTGCAATTCATAATAAAATCCTCATACTTCAGATTTCCAATAATTTCATAACAAAGTGGAATACCTTAAACCAATTTCTCTTAACAGCGGAATTCGATTACACGACATTACATTGACCCAATGACAAAAGATAGGAAAATGTAGCTTTTTGTGAAATTGCAAAGAAAAAAAGAAAACTTGGTCAGCAAAACGAAACAATAGTTTAAAACAAATACGGACAAAGATTTCCACACAGAAACAAAAAAACAATCGGAAAGAATGGATCTTTGCCATCAGATCCATTATAATCCACGTCGTTGCGCATATGCGCCTAAGTCAACTCAAAAGTCTGCCGAAGAAGAAAGAAAAATTACCGAACATAGAAAAAAAAAAGGCTTCCACAAGTTATCTTTACAGCAGCCAAAACATTTTTTATCCTTCCGATATAAAGCGTGAGAAGCATGCTTATCAGGCCACACACGAAGCAAGCGCAAGACATTTTCCTTTTTTCTTTCACACAATGCGACCATTGACAACATTCTGAATGTTCAGAAGATGTTTTGAATTTTTAAAAACTAACAGACAGGACAACTCAGTCAGAAAAACTCATCCAGTCTCTTTAAAGTAACTATTCGTCTAAGTTGATGCATAAATGTAACAAGTATATAAAATGTTACAAGATTTTCACACTTAAAATGCTAATAATTTAATTTTTAAAATATTACCATAATTATTTTTACGAACATTAAACACGAAATATGTCAATGTATCGTATTTTTCATTTTCGTTTATAAAACTTTATATTCATTCTATAAATAATCGGAATAGTGTTACAATACTGTATTATAAGCTAAGCAATAATAATAATAAAAAAAAAAATCATTCGACTTTAATTGATGATTCCGTCAACATCATACAGAAATACTTAATTCATAATTTAAGTTTTTCTATATTTATTACGGTTTTAAAAGAAATTTTGAAATTATGTCAAGGTTATTGTCCATATACAAATTGAAAACTAGTACAACACAAAAATCTCTCTTCAATAATTTATTTTAATCATTAAGTATTAAAAAAAAAAAAATCTCATCTAATGATGGTGTTTTGTGTAATCAGGAATTAACCTATGGCTTAAATAATGAACCAGACATGATTTGAATTAATATATGACATTGATATGATTGAATGAATATGTGAACGTCTGGTTAGGTCGTTATAATTAATAAACATTTTATGATTTATCAATCGGTATATTTTATTACAAAGTATTAAGGGCATTCGCAAATCATATGGACGTTCGTACTGAAATCAACTAACTAGACAGGAAAATCCACGGTTTATATTTTTCATCCGACGTTACGAACTACGTGAATCTACAATGCCATAGTGGGTAATTCTATCTACAGATGGTAAAGCAGAAATAGAAATCTTTCAATCGTAACTCAAAACCAGATATAATTTGCAGTAGTATTCATTTCCAACAGTAAATGGTCTCCTTTTCATAATCATAATAGAAAAAGAAAAAATTAGGAGTCTCGATTTTATTTGAATTAAACACCTAGACTAAGATAGACGTACATGATTAGTTATAAATTTTAAATGAGATGTAATTGGGAAGTGAAGATATTTTTACAAAACCAGTTATTAGAAAATGTCAAAATATCCCAGAAAATATAGGTTTCACGATCTACCAGTTAATTTTTAGCATTTCTAATCTTTTTAACAATAAATCATAGCTACAGGTTTCAATAGATCAATGATAATCAGGGGTCGATGCAGGGTTTTTTTCTTGAGGTCCCATTTGTGAAAAATAAAGGTTATTTTTGTGACATTTATTATATTTTTGTGAAAAATAACATTTTTTAACAAAAGTTAAAATCCAGTTACTCAAATTCGAACCAAGCATTTATTAACAAAAACTTTTTTTAATCCTTTTGCTGAAATTTTCCTCTATGGTAACTTGTTTGTTTACAAATTACACGAATTACACAAGTCACAAAATAATAAATAATTAATTAATAGCAAGATTTTATGGAATAGAATTTTGTGAAAGGACCTATTTTATTAAAAAGAATTTTGTGAAGGAACCTGTTTTATTATAAAGAATTTTGTAAAAGGGGCCGATTTTATCAAATTGATTTTTGTGAAAGGGCTCATTTTATTAAAACAGATTCTTTGAAGGGTCTCTAAATAGGCCCCAAAATTTGACTGGATCGACCCTTGGTAACACATACTGTAATTTTAAAGATGTGATAATATGGCCCCAGAAAGTGTAATATATAAACTAGGCGCAGACTATTAGAGAGATATTTAGCACAGCTCACTTAATAGCCTACCTTGTCATATTACCGGGTGATGTGCTGCCCTTTTTATAATTTTTTTCCTCTAAAATAAACAAACTATTACATTAGTTATTTAACTATTTTTTCGGCGAAATGATTTATTCTTCGTGTTCTACGTTTTAAGCTGGCGCAAAAAGAGCACACTGTTCTTTAAATTTTCCCCAATTTAAATGTTTTATTTAATGTTTTGGAAAACATCCTACAGTGTTCTGTTTCTGAAAACCAGTTCCTTAATTTTCAGATGGTTCATAGAGTAAACTTCAAAACTCAAAAATTTCCCACTCGTCTGATAATCAAACAGGAAAATTATTTTATATATTTTGCTTTTCTTTAGCATTGTAAGGTCACTTTATCTATGCTATGCCTCTGCAAATAAATATGTATTAATCTATGGATTACGCTTTAACGAGATTTCTAATTAATAGTATATATATATATATATATATATATATATATATATATATATATATATATATATATATATATATATATATATATATATAAACGAAATAAAGCTCATTGGTATACAGGAATACAGGAAAGTATTTTCTGCAACGAAAAATATATTTTAATCACATCAGACTACGACATTCATGCATGCATGCATGGTCGCCGGAGAAATAAAACTAGAAAGGATCATGATTTTGGAACATATGTGCCAGTAGTCTACAGCGTAGTCCGAGGAGTTTTTGTTTGTCATTTTAAATGGAGAATATAAACATGAAATAAACTAAACTATGAATTGATCATCAGAACTCTCCGTGGAAGACAATTTTTAAACACATCAAACAAGGTAATAACAAAATGTAACAATTAGGAAATGTTAAAAATCTAAAAGTAAGCTATTAACAAAACTTTTTAAGAATTGAAATACTTCACAGTTCCCCTGAACACCCCTTTTAGGATAATTTTTAAAAACACCAACGTATAGAGTAAAACAGAAATAAAAATAGTCTTCCACGAGGGTCTGTGCCCCCCTGACGAACAATTCTTGAAATCTTTCTCTTGGCGTAATTGTTTTTTAAAATCACTTAAATAGTATAAATTGTTATTTTCTTAAAATCACTGAAGGTAAAGAAAATTTAGTTAATTAAATTTCAAATTCCAAAAACGGACAACAGTCCTCTCTATCTTTGCCTATGCTTGCAAGCACAAATAATTTTAAAATCATAATTAATTTCATTTTTCCACACAGTTCAATTCACTATAGTAAAATATCTAAAAAGAAAATCTTTAGTGTTTATCGCAAACTGATCCCTTAGTTAATTATGGCACCACATTTCTTGTAAATGAAGGGAGGCGAGGGTCTATCAGCACTTAATAGATCTGAGGATGAAAAAGTTTCCGGAAAACGACTCAATTAAGTAGCTTAGAACTTCATACTGCAGTAAATTCTTCCAAATGAAAACCCCTGTGCTTCCGGCGACAAAAGCAGTGTCTAGGATCCCATTTCTCAGCAGAACCCTCAGCGAACACTCCCCCAAACTCATGCAGGGTTCAACTATAAAAGAGGCGCGCGGGAAAAAAAAAAATAGAAGAGGGGTGGTCTTTGCCCTCAAGAATTCGAAGAAATAGGGAGATCATTCTGTGAGGAACCGAGCCCCGTGGCATTGACAGCTTCATTTGGAAATAAAAGTTTGTAGTCAACTGGAGCCTCAGGCAAGATACTTGTTGAGTGGTGGGGCAAATTTACCCTTCGCTCTTTTTTCCTTACTTGCTAAATACAATCCGTTTCAGCCAGCAAAAGTATCTCTGCCAGAGCCAGGTTAGTTGGGATGGGCACATAAGGCACGATCTCAGGGTATCCATGCCTCTCTCTAGTTTTATTTCTCCGGCAACCATGTATGTATCAGGGGTGTTTGTGCTCAGGTTATTTACATGAATTCAGGTATTATTTTCATTTTCAGTACCGAAATTCCGATTTTTCTGACAGTAATTAAATTCCTAAAATAAGACTAAAAATATCAATTTCATGTGATTGCTAAACATAATTAAAATTCGTATTTTTCATAATTTGACCTCCCTGTAATTTGTCCCTCTCCCCTCTCTCCATAAGGAAACGGTTTCTCATTAAAATTTCAGGTGTTTTTTCATGAACCCACAATCAACCCTGATGTATGTATTGCAATAAAATTGCATGATTCGAGTAGCTTTATTTATATTATAACTAGAATACTAGATCAGGCCTGTCTAATCTTTCAGAAAGCAATAGCGCACGTCAGATCTGTGCAAACAATAGGAATAAAGGGCAAAATTAGCACTAGCCACCGGGTTACTAAATGAAAAATAGTGGCTATTGTCTGTCAGCGGCCACCTTATGGCCACTTTCCTATAAGGAAAGAGTAAAATTGTTTTGCATTTCATCAAGGGTTCTACTTTTGCTGGTTGAAATATATTTTATATATTAACATATTTATTTTGGCTATTTAATTCTAGATTAATACTAATTAAAATTTTAACGAAAGTTTACTGTTTAGAAATTTTAAATAAAAAAGTGGCCACTATTTTAAAGAAAGTGGCCACTTATAAAACCGGCCACTAATGAAATTTCCCAGTTTTGCCCTTTAAATGGAGGATGCCATTACTCCCACGTCTTAAAACATAAATTATCTCACAGTATTAGTAGCAATACACGCACGTTTTACACGATGCAAATGCATCTCAGTGGTAGACAAAGCCTCTATGGTTAAGAATGGCTAATCATATCAACAGTGCCGCCCAATCATATCAACAGTGCCGCCCAATCATATCAACAGTGCCGCCCAATCATATCAACAGCACTACCCAATCAAATCAACAGCACTACCCAATCATATCAACAGCACTACCCAATCAAATCAACAGCACTACCCAATCATATCAACAGCACTACCCAATCATATCAACAGCACTACCCAATCATATCAACAGCACTACCCAATCATATCAACAGCACTACCCAATCATATCAACAGCACTACCCAATCAAATCAACAGCACTACCCAATCATATCAACAGCACTACCCAATCATATCAACAGCACTACCCAATCATATCAACAGCACTACCCAATCATATCAACAGCACTACCCAATCATATCAACAGCACTACCCAATCATATCAACAGCACTACCCAATCTAATCTTTTCATTTAGAAAGCTCCTCAAGTGCGATAATTTTAAGTTTACTCTGGAGCATTTACACTGGTTCCAATGTTGTCCTAATATATCATGTTGCCATACATAAATCTGATATTTTATTAAAACCAAAAAGAAATGTCTTTTTTTTTTTTAAGACTATGTTAAATTAAGTACATTTTTATGATCAATACACAATAATTTGTTTATGGACATTAAGTCAAATAATAAATACACGCATGAAAAAGATTTTACCTTTTAAATAACATAAAATTTGGTGGCCCTGTATCAAGCCTTTGCCTAGCTAATGTCATTGGAATTCTTAAAATTCGACTTATGGTTCGGTTCAGTCAATGAAATAAAATTATATTCCCCATTACCATTAAGAGGGTTCGAAGAAGTATAAGCGACTAAATTGAAACTGCAAAATTAAATTTCATCTTTCAGTGAAAACGAAGTTTTACAAATTGAGAATTTCGTCATCGAATTTATTAAAATTTTCTCTCTTCCATTCAAACTCAAATTTTTCTAAAAAGGATTAAGTTTCGTAAAACTTCTTTCAGCTGCCAAAATAAAATACATTTTGAAATATCAATGTAACTAAAAGTATTAATCTTGACCCAGATAAAAAAACAAAAACATTAAGAAAGTTTAAAATTCTAGAACAAATCCATCACAATTGTAGAATTCTATGATGAAAATAAATAAAACGCGGAGTCACGCGGCTGCTTTATAGTAATTAGATGCTTTGAAGTAGTGAATGAAATCCAAAAATAAAATCTACTTTTGTATTACTTTTTTTTTCGGCATTTAGTAAAAAGAAAGCATGCACTACACTTCACGATTCGAAACCATACGCCCGAAATCATTGAAAGAGACTTTTTTTTATTTGTTATTAAACCTGGCATCAAGCCAAAAAAAAAAATGTTCCGTGAAAATGCAAGTTTTTTAACCTTCTAGTCAGTTGGCAAGAAGGAAAAAAAAATTCATTTAGCACTTTTCCAGAGTAATGGGTTTACTTAATTTCATTTGCCAGTTTGTATGAAGTTATGTCATTGTATTTTCTCAATGCAGGATTCTAAGTATCAGCTCTTACCACAGTAAATGCCTTTAAATAAGCAATTTGGCAAAGCTTTTGTGATTAATGTCACGTACGCACGTATAATAATCATTTAATCATGATGAATAAAGTGTATATATATGATCACTTTTAGAAAATGCTGAAATAGCAAACATTATTTATAACCAGAAAATAGACAACAAAACGGATTAGAAAACATAACAGCTACAATTTTCTTGCTCAAGGTGCAAATACGAAGATGCAGCACATCTCTCATTGTTGCACAACCAGCCAACCAACATAAAACGATGCTAAGTTAGATGTCCGCACGATCTGAAATTTCAATGTCCCGATTCGGCCTGTGCGAAAATCATATTGGCGCAGGTCGACTAAAAATTTGGTCCGGCTGGGCCGAAAATATATAAAATACAAATACTTTTTTACCCGGCCCTATATAAAAACTAAAAGTAATGACCGAGCAACTCTAAAAATTCTGCCAAGGATCCAGCGCGATCAGATTCAAATGCCGATACTTCTGAAGCAACATCATCCCACAACAATTACTTTTTTTCAAAAAGAACCAGTCAAGCGGTCATACATACACTATCTTCAGATTATTTGTCTGCAATTCATGAAATACGGAATAACAATATTAATGATCATTTAGGCACTCATAATTAGTTAACTGCATTCCAATGAAAATCAGTAAGAAAATGAATGTAGCATAGAAGGGGGGGGGGGGGGGGAAGTAGATATAAAAAAAAATATCTTCGTAATTTATTAATTTTTTTAAGATTTTATTAAACAAATGTACATTATCACTATTAATTTAAAAAATATATAAATAAAATGACAGTCCAACAGCAACACGGTCTCTTTGGGGGGGGGAGGGGGGATGAAGACTAGGTACGACCAGCGCGAGTCTGCATAAGTTCCGGCCCGGCCCATTGAAAGAAAATTGACCCGAGCAGATCTCTATGCTAAATCACTCGAGATCAAAACATGAGCAAAATGAATATTTCTTGGGGCATAAAAAAAATTACGGAATGTCAATAAGTTTTGTTATATATATATTTTTTACTAACTGATAATATTTTGCATTTCACATGTATTAACATGCAATTCAGAATATGGAAAATGAATATGAATTGAAATAAATCAGAATATGAATTTTATCTTAATTATCTGTGGAAAAATCGTAGGAAAAGACATAGGTAGTTTTACATTTTAGTTGAACATATTTTAAAGATCATTATCAAACAAATTTATTGTTTATGTAACAAATTGTAATAATTGTTTTAATTTATTAGCGTAATATTTATAATTTTGCAAGTGTTAAATATTTTCATTGTTATAATAGAAAAAAAAAAAATCCTTATTTTTAATGTATTCATGGAATATATTAAAGTATGAAGATACATAAATCAATTTAGTATAATTTATACTGTAAAACAATTTTATACTGTAAAACAATTACTTAAATAATAAATATTGAAATATTTTAGTTCTTGCCTGCAGTATACCTGCAGTGTTATGTGGGACAATGGGCAAAAGGGTGGGTCTCATGGGATTCAAAAGCTTATAGTATATTATAAATTATTTAATTTTCTAACTGGACAAGATAAAATTCCTTAAAAAAAAATTTACTTAAACCTAAGTGGTAATTTTTGAGTTGAAATAAAATGTGTGTTAAGTAACATAATAGAAGGAAGGAATACATTTCAAAATTTCAATCTGTATTCAGTATTGTTATAAAATGTTTAAAGTTTAAAAAATAAAATTGTAAAAAAATTGTTTAAAATTTAACACAAGTAAAAATGAAAATCTTATTTTTCACTACAGTATATGAATGGACAAGTGCCTTTTTAATGTATGTGCCCATAGAAAGAAGAAATGCAATGCAAAGTTTTCTTTCACCCCCCTCCCCCTTCACTCATTCAAATCTAATTTCAAAATTAGATATGTCTTTACCACACATTACAGGGTTGTAATAAGATTAAGAATGAAGGTAATTGATATAATTTTTTAATCAACATTAAAACAAGATTTTTTTTTTAAATATGGAAAGTCTAAGAGGGGGGGGGGGGGGAGATAGCATGATGACATTTTGTATTAGCTTTCTGACAATTTACTGAAACTATTTTACATTTATAGTTTAATTAGTGTAATTGGAAAAAATTAAAAATTCATTCTGAACTAAACATAAACCATTATATTTTTAAAGAAACAAAATATTTTAAGTGAACTGGAATAAAAACCAAATAAGTAAATTACAGTTTAAGGTCTTGATTTGACGGCAATAAGCAGCTTTGGTTAATCTACCGCATGAACTATTGTAAAAATTATTTGAGAAATCGTTTATTTAGAATTTGTTTCAAACATAACTAACACTTTTACACAACGTAAAATTATTATTATTTTTTTTCTTTTTGTCTTAAAAGAAAACTTTTCTTAGTGTTTATGGAGGGGAAAAAAAAAGAAAAGTTAAAAATGAATGAAAGTAAACTAAAAAAAAAAATAAAAAATACTAAACTTTGGGGTTAAAATTGTTAGATTGCTGTTAGTAATTTTTTATTATATTGTTTCTTTTTTTTTTTTTTTTTTTTTTTTTGCATGATCACATTTAACTTAGTGTACTAGCAAACACAATTGAAAGTTAGAGTTTGTATAATTGATGTATGTAAACACATTTAAAATTAAATTTCTATTCCATTAATGTAACAGGTAAAAATAAAAATAATTAGATCAACGTATTAGTATAGATTTAGTATTCATTTTATATAAAAATATTAAGTTCTTATAAAATAGTATTATTTTCAAACACCTAAAATAATGAACAGCAGCAGTTACATCATGCCTGTGTTTACACAAAAAAAAAAAAAAAAAAAAAAACATATTTTTATTTCAAAGCAAGTATGAGTATAAAGGCAACTCGACTGTTATATTTAAGTTTTAATTTTAAACAAAATGGAAAAAAGAATGATATATCAAGAATTTAACTTAAACATGTGTATATAATTCCCCCAAAATATAAATTTTATTAAAATATAATTATCTTATTCATAACATTAAAATTGAACGAATTACACATTACATAATCTCACATTTCGATACATTAAAAAGTAATATGTAATAAATAGGAGAATTCTTAATTTTTACACCTTTTTCAATCTTTTCGAAAAAAGAGAAAGGGATGAAGTTTTTAAATGTAACAATTAAACAAACACTGTTTTGCTCATTATAAAAATTTCTTTGAATACTCATTGATGAAAAGAGAAAAAAACAAAAAGATAAATTTACTAAAAAAAATCTATAAAAAAAATTTCAATGCAAAAGCCCCAATATCTCTTTGAAGAACAAATATTTCGAGGATTTTATTAATTTTTTTTAATTATAAAGTCACAGCTATCTACTAAAACCACTTATGTAAACAGTCAAAACAAAAGAAAATTATGTAATTTTCATACTATAAAATTAGCTAAAAAATGTAGACTGAAATTGTAGCCTGTAACCATGTAACATTTATTTAGAATTTATTCTATGGTCAGTACATAAAGGATTATTCTAGTGCAACATGACTTTCATAAAAATTTACTCAAATTTAAAAGTTTGAATTAAAATTAGACTGTAATAAAATATTTAACATTATTTAACATACACTAAACTTGTTTAAACTATTTGCCAACATGTACAAATTAAACAAGCCGAATTAGCCCTAAAGAAATGCAGAATTGTCAGCATCAAGTTTAAATGTGGACATTCACTGCAAAATTCAATCACCACTATATCATAATATGAAAATCTATCATAGAGTGAAAATGTATTAAGATATAGAATTTTCTAGTAAATTTAATATTTTATGATTTTTCTCTTTTTATCATAGAGTATTCAAAGAAATTTTTATAATAAGACAAAGTGTTTGTTTAATTGTTATGTTTAAAAACTTGAATTCTCTTTCTCTTTTATTTTTCCATATTTTTTTCCCAATTACTATAGCAAGATTGTCGAGAGAAATGTGTAAAAATTAAGAATTCCATTTATTACATATTAATTTTTAATATATATACATGCAAGATAAGTATTGTGGGAATTCATTTAGTTTCAATGTTATGAATAAGATAATTATATTTGAATAAAATTTACCACTCAGGCACATCAATGCAAAACTAATAATTAAACATTCTATTAAGATGTACTTTTATCGGAATTCAATGCAAGTTATGTTTGAAAACTTTATAGTAGCACGCGACATTTTATCATAGTAAGATGATTAAATCTGTTACTGAAAAAATAAAATAAATTTATTTCCAATTAACAGATCATTTGTATATTTTTCATTGTTTAAAATTCTAACGAGTCTCAAAGTAAAACAAAGATTAATCATCAAATTTTCTGAGATGCTTATAGTTGCTTTAATTAAAAATTGTGACTTGTAAACTAACTTGTAAATATCAGTGTTCATTTTCTATCATGTAAACACAGGCGTAAAGTCATTGCGATTAGCTGTTTGAAAATAACAAAATTTTTCATTAACTCAATCTTTCTTGCTATATAAGACAAATACTAAACATATCAATATCTTGATCAAATTCTTCATTACCTGTTAAATAATACAGTCAACTCTAAAAAATCCACTACTCTGAAATCCACAAACATCTAAAATCTACGCATCATATGGAATGTAAACAAAGAAATTTTTATGTAAGATTCAGCGGGGAAAATGATGTTTTGATTGGTGAATTTTAAGTGCTATAATGCAGTGTTTAGAAAACTTGCAGCTACTGAATCAGAGGGACTTTTGATCAGAATTTACTCATGAAGATAAATATTTGAATTTTTTTAATAATACACTTCATTAATAATACATTAATCATTTAATAATGCACTTCTGATGAGGTTTTTTTTTTTTTTTTTGTGACTCAACAAGAACTGCTGATTGTTTTTCCATGTTGAAAGAAGATTTTAAAATTATAAAACTTAAACTACTATTGATCATATGTTTAACAAATTTAAGTATCCATAAACTTTGTAAGAGATTAATTATAAATTTATCAAAATTCATTAAATAGTTTTTCAATAAATTATATTTTTATTAGATATGTTCATTTTTAATAGCATTCATTATGTATAACCTAGTTAATACTATTCTGATGAGGTTTCAAAATATAAACAAAGCAATGAGCTAAAATCTGCAAAATTCAGTTATCCACAAGGTTTCAAGCCGAGTGAATTTTGGAGAGTCTAATACTGTATACAAAATTAAATACAAATTATATATATTGCATACATATTATTAAAAAGAGTACATATTGAAGGAAAGAAAGAAAAAAATTATCATTGTCAATTGGATACTTTTCAGATCAATTAATCACATTTTTGAATAATTAAATAAATGAGCAATTTGTAATTATCTTTGATAGATAAAACAATTGTAAAATAGCATAGTGAAATTATATCCAAGATATAGACAAGTAGCAATGTTTCGATCTCTTAATAGTGTAAAAAATCATTAATAATCAATAAGTGTAATTATTAATAAATTTGATATTAAGTATATAATAATAAAAAAAAAAAGATGCATTTGTAAATTATATAAGTTAGTTGGAGGAATTAATTAGTATTCAAGGATGCAATTACATACTTTTTTTTTTTTGTTAAGGATTCTCATTAATCGTGGTTTTTAACAAATATAGCACGATAGTGAGTGATTACTACAAAAATAAATGGGTTTTATTACAAAAAAAAAAAAACGTTATGCAAGTTGGTATATCCTATTAAAATTCACAACAAATAAATATAATCATAATAAATGTAAAGTTTTTACCCAAATTTGAAGTAATACATTTAAATGGACCCCAAAGAATGAATGCTAGTTATAGATATATCAGAATGAAAAAAAGATACAATATAAAAAAATCCCTTTTCACTTGTTAGTTCGAAGTCACATCAAATAGTACTTTCAATGTATAATTTTTAAATTTACTCAAAATAACAAGAATCATCATACACAGGTGCCAAAAATTATGGATTTTTGACTTTATTGTTATGTTTTTAATGAATGATTATGCCATTAAAGGAGAATTACGTAAAATCCCAAATTTTAGTTACTTAAAAAAATAGATGTTAGCATTTCGGATTAAAAAACATTTGTTGAAAATTTATAACATTTGGCATCTCCATAATATAAATTATAACACTGCATGTGCACATACTTGGAATTGTGTACAACTTTGATATACAGTCATCTTATTACCAATACAACATAAAAAAAAAAACTTTATATCAACATAAAAATCTTCCATAACTGAAAATTGTTTAATAATTATGTGTTCTAAAATAGAAGGCTAAATTTATGTTCATAAATATGAAAAAATAGAACAAAAAAATGTTTATCACACCAGTAAACAGTTTCCTCCAGGTTTATAAAAGGGTAAAGGGCACTTTTTAGATTCTTATGGACACATTTTTAGATTCTTATGGACACATTTTTAGATTCTTATGGACACATTTTTAGATTCTTATGGACACATTTTTAGATTCTTATGGACACATTTTTAGATTCTTTTGGACACATTTTTAGATTCGTATGGACACTTATTTTTAAAGGTAATTTTAATACTTTAAACAAAATCAAGACACAAACCAATGAGTCTGTTTCTACTAAGTAAGCGCGATTTTGAATACAAAAAGCAGTTAAAAAGTACATTTTTTTTCCTTTTTTATTTACTGTGGAGCAAGAAGGATGCTTTAGACAAAAGGGCAGGCAGGGTGCAGCACCCTCCTGAAACTGTCTGAAGTAAAACTTTACAGAAAATATTGTTATTTATTAAGGATTTGAAAAATTCTATACATACTAAAAAAAATAATAACAGCCAAGTAACTGTCAGAGCTACTCGACAAATTGATTAAAAACTGACTGTGTATCAAAGTAAAAACAAAAAGAAAACCAAACTTACCCTTCACCCATAATTTTTCTATGTCTGTTTCCATTGTGACAGATTTTAGTCCTACACAAAAACACGATAACACAAGAAGTCCTACAAATATTATTTTTCCTGGATTTCGTTGTATGAAATTCCCAAGGAGGAACAATCGTTTTTGTAATTGATTCCTCACCCATAAGGCTCCTCTATTTCCTTCCGCCTTACCCTGAAATAAAAGTTTTAAAACATTAAAACAATATAGAAACATCAATAAAACATGAATAGGGAGATTCCACCGTTACGTGTATGACTTTTAGAGAGTGTTTTTTGCAAATTGAAACAAATTTGAAAGTGAAATTATTTAGATAACGTTTTACTATTTTTATTGCTATTACAGGACACATACAGAATCATTTTTGTAGTGACACCTTTAGTCTAAAGTAATAACTTTTTTTTTTAAATAGTAAAGTTGTTACGTATGTGATTTTCTGAGTCACACACGTAACGATTTTATTATTTTTTTAAAAAAATTGTTATTACTTTAGACTAAAGGTGTCAATGCAAAAATGATTCTGTATGTGTCCTGTAATAGCAATAAAAAAAGCAAAACGTTATCTAAACAATTTCACTTCCAAATTTGTCTCAATTTAAAAATATATATATACTCTCTAAAAGTCACACACGTAATGGTGGAATCGCCCTTTAATGTGTTTTCATCAGCAAATAAAAGCTGCAAAATATTATTGCTGACAATAAAACTTCTTAGATATTGATACAAATGTGAGTATTTTAGGAATACAGTAGTCACTTCTGCGAAATTTGCACAGTTTGAAACGTGAGATTTTGCAAATTATAGATTAGTTTTACACATTTTTCGTTTTAGTCTAACTAAAAATTAACAACATTTGTATAAAAATTAAAATGAAATATATGTAGCTACTTAATATTTCTATATATATATATTTTTATAACAAAATTATATACAAATTCAAATCTTTGTACGTGGCTTTTTAAACATTGATAGATAGTGAAATTTTGATCTATGATCCAAGTATTTTTTTTTTTTTCTCTGTATTCTATGAATAGTTATTTTCAGTTCTAGGATAAAGTGTAAATGAAATCATCTGCGGTAATGTTCAAATACACACTCTGTTGAAACTAACTCGATTATTGTCAGAATAACATTAGGGCTATAGTGTACTCAAACCTAGTATTTTCATTAATTTATATCACATTATTAAAAAACTGAAATGGCTCTTTTAATATTTATGTAACCCCCCCCCCCCCCCCACCACCATTTTATTAAACCTATTTTAGTATATATCATATGTGAAATGAAACTTATCAAACTGATAATACAATGTAATTATTTTGAAAATTGATAAAATTCACAACACTGCATTAAATTTTCTTTATGAAAATATTAACTTTGTTTCTATTGTTTACATCCTGAAGTGCATGGTGGAATTTGAAGAATTTTGAATTATGCAGGTGGCAGATCTCAGTAGTAAACTGTATTTTATTTAACATAAACACAGTCGTAGACCAGGGAAAATATAAGTGTAGAAAAATATTCAGACATAATAAAAAACAGCACCTAATGCACATATTTCTTTAAAAGTCAGTGCCATAGAAACGGGAATATTTCAGAATTTTGTAAACAACATTTCAACTGTTAGCCAACAGAAAATTAGTGTCAAAATATTACACAAGTGATTAAACTATTACAAAAATAAATAAAAAAGCACGGTTGAAGAATTTGAAAGTTAATTACAAAAAGACCAACTGCACAATTACAAAGTGTATGATCAAAATTTAGATATATATGTATATATTTCTCAATTATTATTCTAATCCTAAAAATAATCCAGTAAATAGATGAAAGAGACTTTATTAGTTCTACTTTTTTAATAAAAATAAATATATTGACAAGTGATTAATAGATAGTATCATGAAAATATACATTTGTCAAATATTGAATGTAGGAGATTCTGAAATTGTGTTAAAATATTACATAGAAAAGCAATACAATTTTTGATGATAAAGTTAATAATAATAAATTAAAAAAATAGTAGAGTCAAATTTGAAGAAATAAGACAGTTAATAAATCGCCAAAAATATATTCTTATTTAAACGAGGGGAATGGTCATTTACAAATGGGAAAACATATTTATGGAATTATTTAAATAAATTATCCTCTTAATATTACAAGAAATTTACTGTAATAAATATTAAATAATTTGGAAATTTACTGTATATTTAAAATCAGCAAACGAAAACAAAAACTATCAATTCTTTTATTAAAGAGAAATTCTGTTTGATATAAGAATTTGTAAAAGCCTACCATAAGTCACAGTATAATACGATGCAAAGAATTCAAGTACGAATATCATTACACATTCTGAAAGACCAAAACATCCATTATTTATCCCTTATTGCATTACATTTGCAAAATCAAATATTAAATGTATGAAGTGTGTTTATATCCTATATGAATGTGCAAATGTGTATACGCGCAAACTGCACAAAATGTAAACAAATTTAAACCAGAGCCCATGTTTGAATTTAAATTGCATATACGAGGCAAATTTATAAATAAAACTAATTTAAACTTAAAAACTACCGTATTATGGGATTTTACATTTTAAATTATCAGTATTCCAAATCAATTTATAGTTAAAAGGCAAAAATCCCTTTAAAGGCTTTGTAATTACAAAAAAAAAATGATAAATGACAGCGAAAGCAGCGATAAACTTTTAAATAACTTTTGGCTTTTTAAAACTATAAAAGTGTAAATCTAGTTAGAGAAATAATTTTAAAAGAAATTGCAAATGAAAGAAAAAAAAAATGTCAATACTAGGATTCACATTAGAGACATCAGCTGAAATTTTATATGCTCGTTTAAAATATATCTTTTAAATGAGTGTTGTGAATAAGTTTATTATTTAATTACAAATATATACCAGAAAAGCAATAAGACAGCATCTTTAACAATCAAGTAGTATGACAGCGGCAATAGCCGGCAAGGCTCGAAAAACCGTTGACATGCCATGCTATTTTGTTTACGTTTACATAGCGATTAGGCTTAGCAGGGTTCATTTTAATATTATAAACATAAATCTTACCTTATTAATTTGTGCTAATGCTAAAGCTGCATCAGCCCAACTAGTCCTTGTTAAAATATCGTTGTCGGGTCGTAGAGATGCCTTACGATACGGAACTCTAGTACCCTGAAACGAAGAAATTTGTTTTTGCATTGAAATCATTTTGCCTCTAGGGCCATGATGCCTGCGTCCAGCACTCCCGCTGCAATTTAGCGAGTACTGAGCTGGGCGTATGGAAGAGTTGAACAAAATATAAACAACATAATATACACTATGTCCACATATGAGTATCCAAGATCTTGTGCAACAAGTCGAGTAACTTCATCACATACATGATGATGATCCATGAATGGCAACATATGATTTGATCCCAATAGTTTGGTGTATGAATAAGTCTTTCGTATTAGGGGTTGCCATAATATTCTCTGTCGCCAAAGGCGGTTCTTTACGCCGCCAGGTTCGCGGTCGGTAGATAAACATTCGCATCAATTTTTCTTTCGGAAATCTTCAAACGTTGAAATTTCATTCTAAATAACAGTATAATTTTCTCTGGCTAAATATATGACGGTGAAATTTTATTTAACTTCCTGTTTTTATCTTGAAGAATTAAGATTTTTTTAGTACTATTAAAACTACTTACTTAAACTTAATTAACTTTATTACTTTTTATTTATTTTATTTTATTTTTAATTTAACTTTATAAAAATTATTTTTATCGTTTAAATATAATCGGTATCATATATGACGCATGCAAAAATCTCATTCGATGTAATCATTATATCCGATTTTTATTTTATTTAAAATATGAAATATGATAATTATTATTACTACAGTGTAAAAAAACTTTTAAAAATATGTAAATGAATAAGTATTCAAAGAAATCTGATGTAACAAAAAATATATTTAATATCTTTTAAATTTTTTTATTCGTTTTACACATTATTCACTAATACATCACTTTTCACATCATACTTCAATAAATAAAAACTAATATGATTCCAAAATTAAAGTTAATCATGCATAAAAAAAGGCATAAGCGGCATATGAAAATTTTATCTTTGAATCTTAACAATTAGATATTATTGTATTGGGTTGGGTTGTTCGAAAAGTTCCTTCCGCTTGGGAAAACCAATTCGTACCGGAAAATTCTGCCCGTCAATTTTATGATATGGAAATTAATGTCTAATAATTAATAGAATTTTCCGGTACGAACCAATTTTTCCAAACGGAAAGAACTTTCTGAACAACCCAATCGTACATTATAGCATTTTAATATACTACATAAGGCATTAATTCTTTTTATTATATTTTCTGTACCTATTCATTTCTCGAACCTTTTTATTATTATTATTACATAAATAATATTTTCATTTAATTTTTTTTATAATTATTATTTAATAGAATGAGCAATTTTGATTCTATAATACTGTTTTTAAGTATTAATTTTAAATTTTACAACTTTGGTGAAAATAATAATAATAATAATGAAAATAATAATAAATAAAAATAAAAATACATTATATCTTCAACATATAAAGTTTAACTTTACTAAAGTTTAATTTTCCTATATGTGAACGCATTGCTGCTTATTCTATTGATATAATACATTATTTTATTTATTTATTTTGTAAATATATCAAACTATTTGTGCTGAAACAAAAAAAGAAAGGCCTATTAAGAAAAATTATTAACTTTTTAATTTTTAAATAATTGTTCTACGCAATAACAATATATTTCTTCTTATGTGATACAGGATATATTTACAGGGTAATTCAAAATTATTCTCCGTCTTTTTCCAGTGAAAACTGGAAATGTGTCGTAGTTTTTTTTTTTTTTTTTTTTTTTTTTTAATAATGCAAATTAAAAAAAATATATATTATTGGCTGCCAGTAATTAAAATCGATTACGGTTTCTGATTTTTTACTTAGATGAATTAAAATGTTGATTTGTCTCACTCCAAGTAAAACAATTAAAATTAATTTATATAAATAAATTTAAGTAAAACAATTATTTTTTAATTCAATTTTAATAGAATAATTAATATTAATTTATTTAGAATGAAACGTATTTCAATTTTAAATCTAATTGAATGAAGAATATTTATAAATTTCTATTTGTTATTTAGAATAGTATACAACATATTATTTTTTATATATATAAATGAAATTAAATATATATACACTTCAATTTTACTGTATTATGACTTTCTGAAAGGAAATACCGCCAAATGAAACTGCCATGAGTATAGAATGCCTTTTAAACTTTGGCGATAAACTTTACGCGCTAGAAGTCATTTTGCCTATTTGCAAACTACGCTCCTCCCTCTGAGATGTCCATCAACAGACAGATGAGCAGATGGAAACGTCTCTGATTGGTCGAAGGGTCACACTTCCCAACGGGGGGATTCTTTCGTATTAACATCTAGTCATCGGAGAGTAGGACCACACACGTTGTACACAAAACACTTTTTTCGTGAAAAACACTCTGTCACAAATTCGGCTGCAGCGTGAAAAATACAAAGATAAAAAAAAAAAGGTATGGTCGGTAACTAAAAAATATCTGTCACCAGAAATTTATCAACGTATTTTTTAAAGTAAAAAAAAAAATAATAATAATTTAGATTTATGACGCTATATATATTTAATGTTTAATTTATTTCTCATGTATTGTGTGAAATAAGGCTGTCATGAGTTAGGATATCTGAATATGTTTTTCAAAAAATAAAATAATATAAATACATAAATAACCTGTACTTTATTTTATTAAAATGAGTTATCGAGTATAATCAATTTCAACTTTTTATAAGCCAGTGTTTCCAACTGACAATATCGAATTTAAAAAAAAAAAAAAAAAAAAAAAAAAAAAAATCATTCATATTGAAGTATAACAGTACGAGGGCTTCTTCTTTTTAAAATAGACATTACGTTGCAGTCACGTGCCAAATATATATATTTTTTTTAAGTGCACAGTTTTGTAAAACAAAAATGAAACATAAAATGATTTACCTTATTAAAATAACATAAGCTAAATTAATAATTATTAAGAAATGCATTTGCTGCAATTCATGTAAACTTCCATTTTTCTAATTGGGAAAATAAATGATAAAATTCATGCATATGAATATATATATATTATATATATTCTCCCTGTTTTAAATCAATAGAGGGCAAAATGTGGATTTTTTTTTTTTTTTTTTTTTTTTAATATACTTGGAGTTGAATTTGGTCTGTAGAAGGTGTTAGTGGACATTTCTGAGTAAGAAATGCTATTCAATAATTTTCCCAATAAATGGTTACATTTTAAAATCTCTCGCAGAATTTTCCCTAACCACAAAATCAGAAATATTCTGCAAAAAAGAATTTCTCCACTGCACTGAAGCTCCAATTAGCCGAACTAATGCGCTTATTGGCCAAACTAATAAACTGCAAAAAAAAAAAAAAAAAAAAAAAAAGCGTTGATTTTACGATATAATACTAGCATCCCAGCTGCCAGCATCATACTGTAAAATTAACAGTAAAAAAAGCAGTAGACGATCAACAACTTTTTTTTTTTTTTTTTTTTCAGTCTATGCGATCCAGGTAATTGGGGCAGTCACACAAAAGGACTAAGTTGTAAAAACAAAATCTCTCTAAAATCGCTTTTTTTTCCCTCTTTTAAATTACGCCTAATGTATGCAATTTATATATTTAACCTGCATTTTAATAAAATCGCTTTTATTATAAAAAAATAAACAAAATACAGTACTTGCATACATTTAGATGAGTTATTTGAACAATTGTCCAAGAAAAACAAGAACTAAAAATCATGGATCTGGCATATATTAGAAACACTTTCCAACACTAACAGAATATTTTTCAGAAATTTAAATTTTTTTCATAAGATGAAATGATATATCTAAATAGGCAATTTAAAAAAAAAAAAACATAACTCACTAAAAATCCATTTTCAGCAAATGCTGCTCATATTGGAAGTCTTTCGTGCAGCCCTGTACAGGGCTTTACTAATTTGATAAAATCTGGTAGCCAGAAAAAAATATTAGTCACCAGTAAAAAATAGTTACCCCCCCCCCCCCCCCATCCTCTTCACTTTCATTGATTTAAAAAAAAAAAAACACACAACAGTTTTTATGAATTAATTGAGAAAGAATAATAACAAGCATAATTTAGAATTATTAATTACATAGATTAGAATATTACATAATTTAGAGAGGTAATATAAACTATGTTTTCTAATGAAACTTATAAAAAATTATAATCGCGTATATTATGTTGACAACTTATATAAACACAAAAATCAGATTCGAAACTTACAAAAAAACTTGATCATTTATTAGCATTGTATCCAATTTTAGATGCCACAGAGGCTGGATTGACACTACTAGTTCTTACTGTTTTATTGAAATATCCCCTCCCCCCCCCCCATATTCTAATCACGTGACATATACTAGCTGGCTATAGCCGAAAAGAATGGAGTTTTCTGTGCATGAGTTGGAAAAAGCCTTTTAAATTTAGTTCTTCCATTAAAAGTACGAGAGAAGATGAAGATCACTGCTTGCCGCGCAGGAGTAGGGGTGGGGGAGAGAAAAATGTCGTTTGTGCTCATTTTTATGTCATTTTTTTTACAAGAATCCCCCCGAAAAATTAAATAACTTGGTCGCCAGATCAAAAAACTTGGTAGCCATAGTGGCGACCTGGCGATCGCAATTGTCAAGCCCTGGCCCTGTATATGATCTCCAGAATTTCTAAACAACACGTAATACACTAAAAATTACATAAAATTGCATATCACAGCGGGAAGAGCACGTCTAGAAATTACCGATCATATTCAGTCATTTAAACGAATTCTTTTGTGTGTCTCTGTATATGAACGATAAGTCCTTACGCACTCCATAATCTATAGAAAATAAGTTGCAATTATCCTTTTAAATTTCATTATGTTTCAAATATCATAACTTGTTCAAAATGCACCGCAAACGATTTTTCTCCATATATCATAATGTAAAAGGATTATTTTGAATGTCCCTGTAATTGAACTAAATGCTACTAATTGTATTTTGGTTAAAGGATGCTGTAGTCTACCCAGTAATGCATATTAATTTCATTACGTTTGAAATGTCGTAACATCAATAAACTGCGCCGCAAACGATTCCCCCCCCCCCCCCAGCCCGTAGACCATAATGTTATGGAATTCTTAATGTAAGTGAACTACTAATGCTACACACTTCATTTTCAATACGGAACATTCTATAGTAAAAATTCAATAATGTGTAAAAATTTCATAACAATCGGACTGTATTCACGAGAGTTAGAGCACGAACGGACATACAGACAGATAAGAGACAAACCGAATTCATAAACAACTTTCAACTATGTTCGAAAGTGTTAAAAAAAGAAAGAAAGAAAGAAAAATAATGAAAACGAAAGACAAATCATGCATCAACCATGGATAATGAAAACACTTTCCAGCACTTACAGAATACGGTGTCAAAAAACAGTTTCATAAAGTGAAAAATGATGTATAAATAAACAAAAGGAAAACACATAACACATTTAGAAACCCAATTTCAGCAATTACCATCTTTTATTCGGAAAAATATCCGAATTTCTTTGTGCAGCCCTGTATATGGTCTATAGATTTGTTTTTATACTACATAGTATGCAAACGTTTAGTACAGTTTAGAAACGCATACCACAGTTGAAAATTCCCCTTCAGCAATTACCATCTTTTATTCGGAAAAATATCCGAATTTCTTTGTGCAGCCCTGTATATTGTCTGTAGATTTGTTTTTGTACTACATAGTATGCAAAAGTTTAATTCAGTTTGGAAACGCATACCACAGTTGGAAATTCCCTTTCAGTAATTATCATCAATAAGCGGAAATGTAACTCGAATTCTTTTGTGCAGCCCTGTATATGATCTACAGAATTTATACGCACCAAATAATAGGAAAAAATTTACTTAAATTTAAAAACGCATATACCACGATTGAAAACTTACTTTCAGAAATTACTCCTCATAGACACTATTGTAACAGAATTATTTCGTGTCTCCCTGTAAATGATCGACAAATGCTATGCTCACCATATTCCATAATAAACATCTTTTAGTGCACCTCAGAAATTGAAATAAGTATAACATCATTAAAATAGACTGCAAACGATTTTTTCCCATAGACCATAATGTAACAGAATTTTTTTTCAGTGCGCTGTAAACGAACTGTAAATGCTTACATACTTCATTTTCAATTCCAAACATGCCATTATAAACCTCAATAACGCATATCAATAAAAATGGTAATTCGAGTATATTTACGCACTGTAAAAAAAAAAATAATAATAAAATAAAATAAAATAAAATAAAATCTGTAATTTTGACAGAAAAATATTGTATTATTTACAGCAAAAAAAACTGTTTTAAAGGAAATTTTTTTTTTCCTGTTAAAAAAAAAAAATGTGGATTTTGTAATTTTTACAGAAAAAATTTGTTTTAATGAAAATATACAGATATTTTCTGTAAATGAAACGGTTTTTTCACTGGCGCTAAAATTGACATATTTTTTTCTGTAAATTTGAGATTTTTTTTTTTTTTTTTTTTTTTTTGACAGTGCGCGAGTTAGATCACGGACAGGGACAGACAAACGGCATGACAAACAGAATTCATAAACACTTTTCAAATATGTTGAAAAGTGTTAAGAGAGAGAGAAATCCCATACTAACTCTGCTGCAAATCATCATATTAAAAATGTATGATTGGTACCAATCGATTAGTAATAACGTCTACTAATTATTATATAAGTTAAGTTTTGCTTAGAGATCGGCTACGTAAAGAAATTATACCAAACTTCGAGATTTGCAATACTGACACTTAATTTTGACATCATAATTGAATTTTTTGGTTATTACCTTTCGATACCAAGCGGAAAGTCATTCGATCGAATAGTTAACGAATTATGCAGGTTTAAATTTTGGAACTCCCAATGTTTAATTCATTTATCACCATTTATTTTTTTTAATTTGATGAAATAATGGTTTTAAGGTGATTTTCAAATGACCTGCTCAACAACGCGAAACTTTCGTACACAATTTCTGACTCATTTTTAAACGTAAAAGCATAAAATTGGCAGACTGTAGTCATGACTATAGTCAGACCTGCCAATTCCATATAATGGAAGTGAGATTTGGAATTGAAATGAGTTTTCCATTTTTTGATAAATAGATATAGATTACTTATCGAGTTATAAGCGATTCTGATCACGTTTTTCGCGCTTCGCGTGCTGCGACGTTGGGAATTCAGTTAAATTTCAAAACGCCAACTTTGACAGTATTTTCTGAAAGATTTTCTGCCTTTACTAAAAAATGGAATACGTATTTCGATTGCATAGTTTCTGAATAAAACATCTGCCAATGTCCTAATGGCCAATTAATCCTTTTCTTGCTGTCTTACTTCAACGAATACTGTATCTTCTACAACAACTGAATGCTGGCATTGTCTTCCATTCGGTCGTTGCATGAGAAGACCCAAATATTCTGACCTAAATCGATTTTTTAAATCTTTTGTAGTCCTTTGGCTATATTTAAGTCTTCTAGTAAGAGAATTTTCCTCGACTGCATCAACGTCTGGTAAATCACATCAATGAATATCTTTCAAAAACATAGCCGGAGAAATGGATTTGATCAATTCTTGCTCTGACATGTATAAGTAAGTGGTCGAGAATTTATCATGCTTATGCTTTCGCATTCAGCTAATAACAGTTGTCATCTCTTTATAGTTCAAACATGCTTATCTTAACATCACTCTTTTTTAGCTCACAGGCTATCAAAGCCTGAGAGCTTATGTGCCCGCCGGTTTTGTATGTACGTACGTATGTATGTATGTACGTAACGCGATAACTCTTGATAGAACAAACCGTTTTACTTTAAATTTTGTTTATAGGTTCCTTGTGATAAGGCGCTTCCCTGATTAGTTTTGGAGGTTCATTGGTTAAGCATAAAGGGGGGAAATGGGGGGCTAACCCCCCATAATTTAAATAGGTTTTTCATGCAGAATTATCCCATTTTCTTCAAATTTTGTATAAAGGTTCATTTTGATAATGCGCTTCTGTCAATAGTTTTGGGGGTTCATTGGTTAAGTATAAAGGGGGAAAGGGGGGATAACCCCCCCCCTAATTTAGATAACTGAGTTTTTATGCAGAATTATTCGATTTTCTTCAAATTTTGTATATAGGTTCATTGTGATAATGCGCTTCTCTGAAGAGTTTTGGGGGTTCATTGGTTAAGTATAAAGGGGGAAAGGGGGGCTAATCCCCCTTAATTTAGATAAATGGGTTTTTCATGCAGAATTATCCGATTTTCTTCAAATTTTGTATACAGGTTAATTGTGATAAAGCGTTTTCCTGATTGCTTTTGGGGATTCATTGTTTAAGTATAAAGGGGGTAACGGAGGGCTGCCCCCCCTTAATTTAGATAAATGCGATTTTCATGCAGAATTATCCGATTTTCTTAAAATTTTGTATATAGGTTCATTGTGATAAGGCGCTTTCCTGATTAGTTTAGGGCGTTCTTTGGTTAAGCATAAAGAGGGTAAAGGGGGGGGGGGGGTTATCCTCCTCCCTTAATTTAGATGAATGTGTTTTTCATGGAGAATTATCAGATTTTCTTCAAATTTTGTATATAGGCTCATTGTGGTAAGGAGCTTCCCTGGTTAGTCTTGGGGTTCATTGGTTAAGTATAAAGGAGGATGCGGGGGGGGGGGTAATCCCCCTTTATTTAGATAAATGGGTTTTTCATGCAGAATTATCCGATTTGCTTCGAATTTAGTATATATGTTCATTGTAATAAAGGGCTTCGCAGATTAGGTTTGGGGGGTTCAATTGTTAACTATAAGGGGGTGGGGGAACGGGGGGATGATCCCCCCTTAATATATTGTCGATTTCTTTATTTTTCGAGGGGCTTATTTCAAATTCTTTCAAATAAGTGTATAATATACAATTAATGTGAATAGCCTGTGAGCTCAATGCCCTCAGTTTAACTGGGCAGTTTTCTTTTTTATTATAGATTTTTCATCAGTCTGATGAGCCTCTCCCACCATCTGCCTCACCATGCAGCAGTCGGTGGGTTGGATTTTTATTCAATTGAATAGATTGCTCCGTACTATAATAATAATACCGTATGCGACTCCAGTTCAAAGTTATCAAAAATTGGCTGCACCAACATAATTGGAACCATTATCGCAATATTAATAAAACATCTTCTTCTGCGACATACAAATCTTCTTAAAGCTATTAAAAAAGCCACTGTAGAAACTGAAGTAACACGTTCAAAATGCACAGATCTCTAGGATAAACAAACATATAAATAAGATAACACATAATTCTTTTGATTACCTTTAGGAAACAGAGAACCCCAGCCATATCAGTGTTGATGATTTGAAATACAGTTGCATCTTTCACTCGATTTTCTGACAGAGAAACAAGAAAATATTCCAAATTCTTAAAATTAAATCTTTTACAAATGGTACATTTGGATAAAAGATAGGTCACACATCTTTTCCCATTCATAATCCAGTTTTTCTCTCAGAAAATTGAAATCAGTCCGAGGACCTGAATGGCAATTTTTGAGGTGAAAGTAAAAAATCAATCGTTTAGGAACTTCATGATTTGAAGAAACAGTCGTAGTGTGAGGAAATCCCAACTGTCTTGTCTATTCATAGCTTTAATCTTTACATATATTGTCTTATTGTTCATCTTTAAACATCCCAAGCATTTTCAATCTGCTCTCACCACTTTCATAGGAAAAACATTCCTTTTCTATCATCCAGACTATCTTCGTTTCTGCTTTCTTAAGTTTATGACTTGTCAATTCTCCTTTAATTTGTTCCTTAGTTGTTGGATTAGAAGAATTAGAAATTGGATTAGAAGAATTAAGTCTGAAACGGAGAATCCAACCAACACGACGCACGATTTTTTTCATAACTGGAAAAATACCGATAACAGCAAGTTTTCTCTGAAATTTCACCAACGTTTACCAGTAATTTTCTAAACTTTAATTTTTTTCCAATTTCTACTTAATTTATAAATGTAGAACACGCGAATATTTTCTCATGAAATTTACATATGATATAATGTATGATAACATAATAACTCATATATATGCCAGATTAAAAATAAAAGTAATCCCCACAAACTTAAAAAAAAAAAAAAGTAAAGAAACAAGTTTTTTATTTAATTTTTAAAAAAGTTCTTATTCAGAAATTCAAATGATATGAAAATTCGGAAAAGGTCCAAAAAAATTCAAAATATTTAGGGGAAGGCAGGGCAGAGTGGTTACCTTAAGGGTTTATGAATTTTTTTTTACCCGTTAAAATACATATAAATAACTGACAATTTGCATAGAACTAAAGTGACTACTTAGAAATGTAAGGGTATTTATAATTTTTACGAAATAATAAAGTGAAAATGAGAATTTGTTTTTTTTTTCAAAAAAAAGGTCAAAATGACCACTTTTTCCGACAGGTGTAAAAAGATTGAAAACACTATTTAAATGATTAGAACATTTTTATTGTCATAACAAATCGCATGAAACATAATTAAAGATTGAAAATGGTATGAAAATCCAATAAAAGGTTGACAAACCCAAACAAAAAATTATAAATCAAAATCAAACTGCATTTTTCACAAATGAACTCCACGTCATCTTCTTCGCAAAGTAAACAGGGCTCATGAGCCCAGAGGTGACAAACATTACACCTGATCCAATCTTCACCACTCCTGGAATCAGCATAGGTTCCTCCGCAGTAAAGACATGATGTGTCATCATCGTCGCTATCGCCAGAGTTTTCAACAACTGCGCGTGTAGGCCTAGTTTTCATCCTCTTCTTAGCTTTCTTCTTTCTTCTCTTGGCAGCGTTCTTTGTTTCTTTTTCTATTCGAAGTTTTTTGGCTTCCCGAAGTTCGTTTTTATAGGAGCTGGAAGTTAATACAGCCGACGTCCCCTTCTTTCTTAACGAGCATTTTATTTCTTTAGCTTTGGGCACGGGAATGACATCCTAAGGGCAGACTGCAAAACGTCCTGTCGACGTTGAAGGGGTTGGTGTAGGTGGAGTTGGTTGTGGTTCAATTGATACATCATCTTGAAGTGGAATGGCTCCCTCATCATTTATCTCTTCTTTATGTTGGTCTTCAAGGGCAATATCTGTAGTCTGGACAGCAACAAAATCAGCTTCAGTAAACACATCTGGATTTAATGGTACAATTCCACTTGCTCGAAACCCATTGACCGCTACTATTGGAGTTCCTGCTTTCAAGAATCCACCCCCCACCCCCCACCCCCAGCAACTGGCTGAACACTGTAACAGTTCTTTCGGGATTGTTCCGTAACCAATGTTCAGTGGATTGAACATAATAGTAACTATTTAATAGGCCCATGAAAAACACGTCCAGGAGCTGTAATTTGTGGCTGCAGTGAGGTGGTATACAAACAACCGTAGTGTGGTTAGCCCTTGCATTCGCAATAAAGGCCAAGTTTTTTGTGTGGGTGGTATGACCATCGAGTATCAATATCACTGGATGGTTGGTTTTGCATGTCGCAGAACCTGGTCAAATTATTGAGTGAAAATATCAATTTGCAACCACCCAGAACAGTGGCAAGCAACCTCAGTGACTGGTGGAGCTCCATCCTTGAGTTCGGGTTTCATTCGTTGTCTTGGGAATATTACAAGAGGAGGAACGAAATTCCCTCCCGCTGACATGCAAATGGAAAATGGGAACAGATGTGTTACTATCACGCTAAAATGTAAACAAAAGATTGGCGACTGTTTGTTTGGCGCGATTTCCAAGACTCCGCCAAACGAATAACTTAATACAATGGCTAGGTTGCCATTAAAGAAAAAAATCCCCTAAATTTGGCGACTTTTTTCTTTTTTTTAACCGATAATTTTTTTTTTTTTTTAGCGTGAGTGTAAAGCATCTAAGCCGGAAAATGTTACAAGAATCCCTCTTTCTGCTGATATTAAACTACCTACTTGTCGTCTTCCCTTGAGAGCAAAAACTGTAGAGGTTTTACTTTGAATTGTAGTCAGTCCAGTTTCGTCAACATTAAAAACTCTGTGGGCAGGAAACAACTTATCTTTTTGAACTTCATTTTGAATCCTGAAAAATTTGCTCACAATTTCTTTATTAAAAGCCCGGGCTCTTGCAGTTGAAGTTACTTCAGGTTTCATCAATGCAATCTCCGGATGACGTTTCTCAAACCCTGCCACCGAATCTTTACCTGCCATTTCTTTGTCGTAGTTGAAGTTGTGTGGTATATTGTTTTGATGAGCCAACTGATACGCTAAATATCGTAGATTATCTACAGTTATTCCAAAAAATCTCATCTCCATATCCAAAACATGGTCGACGATCATCTGTTCTGCATTAAAAACGGGACGATATTTGTCCAATACCTTTGTGGGATCCTTTGTATCAATGTTCTTATTCAGAACTCTTCTTTTCAAAGTAATTCTTGTTCTTGGGATGTTGAATGTGGAGGCAGCGGTTTTAAACGCCATACCATCGTTCCTTACTGCATGAATTGCTCTTTGCATTGCAGCTGGATCCCAATTTTTGCTGGTCACTGGTTCTCTTATAATTGTACACCATCGTTTCTGCCTGAAACAAAAGCAAGACTTTTAAATAAAACCATAATCTGAAACCAAAATAAAATACTATATTACATACTTTTTAATAAATCTACAGATGAGAAACAACAAATATATAGAATTAATTACTAGTCAATTTACTTCATAGAGTTATCAGATTCACAACAGTATTGCTCAATACTTATCAAGTATACCATTAAACTCGATGCATTACTTAAATTACTAAATTGTTAAGCTCATTTGAACTTTTGTAGAGCGTCGGGCAAAGTGGTCAGGTTGGCGGGCAAAACGGCCACTACCCTGACCACTTTGCCCGTTTGGGAGCCATGGCAGAAAATACGTTCTACAGGGGAAATTAATGAACAGTCTCAGTTAGCGACCACTCACCCACCGATGTGAAGTTGAAAACATGCTCTTTCCTTACACATGGAAGTTTTTTAGATGGTACTGCATATTCTAAAGGAAATGTTGTGAAGTATCGACAATATTGAAGGGAAATCAGCATAAAAAAAAATCCACATATAATCTAAGGCGGAAATTAGTGTCACATAATTGAGTATACACTAGAATAAATTAATTCGTATTAACCACTTTTCATTTAAAATGCTTTGCATTTATATTTGTATCGACTCTCGTTGATTATAACTCCCATTAAGTTTTGCCTTGGAATAATTTTCGTGTCAAATTAATCCGAAATGAGCAATCGAAAGGAGACTTCGATAGAAGAGCGGAATTGGTTATTAAATCGTCAACTGATTAAGAAATACTACGAAACTTGAACAGTAGTGAATACACCTGGAAGAGGACGCAAACAAATCATCAACGATACCGCAAAAAGAAAAATTATTCGTACTGTGAAGAAAAATCCAGTGAACAGTGCCCCGAAATTTTCTGCATCTGTAAGTTCAGTCATACAGAGAAATGTTTCTGCAGAAACTGTGTGCAGGGACTTTCCGACAAGCAGGCTGTAATGGTCGTGTAGATAGGCGAAAGCCACTCATCAGTGAAGTTAATCGTAAGAAAATCCTTTTATTTGCTAAAAATCACATTTCTAAGTCCCAACAAGACTTTTGGAAAGCAGTGATTTTTAGTGATGAAAGTAAATTTAACCTTTTTGGATCCGATGGGCGTGGCAAAGTTTGGAGAGACTGTTTATATTACAGAAAGCGGAGAGGGAATCATGCTTTTAGAGATATTTTGGTCGACTGTGGGCAAAAATGGTAGGGAACCACTCAGTGTTGAATTCAGACCACTGGAACCACTGCTCTAAATGGCAGGTGCCATGTTTTAATTTCATCAGGTATATGTTTACATAAAGAAGGATCACTCGAGTTTCTGTTCTCTTGAAATCGTTTTCTAACAAAAACAGACCATTTCTACTCTCTGGAGATCCATGCAAGCACTGTCGTGGAATCGCTCCAAATACAGCTCCAAGTCAAAAAATTAGAATAATTCATTTCATTTGTATTTGGAATTGCATTTAGGTTTATTTCAGTGTAGTACAATTGAAAAAGAACAGAGATTGATGTTTTAATAAATTTGCATGTCATTAAAGAAAATTAAAACTGTAAAAGATTAAATTTTGAGTGAATATTGTATTTTTGTAAAAATATTTTCATTATTTAAAATATTAGAATACTAAAATAGGTGGTTAAAAAAATTAGAATACTTACTTAGAACTGAATAGCAGCCGAAAGCAAAAAACTTACTCAGAGAAATGATAGAAAGTAACATATGGTGATCAAGATGTTCGTGTATAAAGAATGAAGCAAGAAGCATATGAGAAGGACTGCATGAAACGATCAGTGAAATTTGCAGCCAGTGTAATGGTATGGCTTGCATGTAGCGTTGCAAAGGCTATAAAACCCCCTTTTTAAACCTGGGAATAAACCGGGTTTTTTGGGAATAAACTTGTTTTTTTTGGGGGGGGAATAAACCAGGTCTTTTGGCAATAAACCCGGGAATAAACCGGGTCTATTGGAAATAAACGTGGGAATAAACCGATTTTTTGCAACTCTACTTGCATGACTGCAGATGGTCCTGGAAGGCTATGTATCGTTAAAGAAGGAATTAATTAAGAGATATATCAAGAAATCAATGAGTATTTCATAATACCATCGTCGGAAGATCTGTGTGGTGACGATTTTATTTTCAGACATGATTTAGCACCTTCATACAGGTCAGTGTCCACCAAGAACTGGCTTAGCCAACACCAAATTAACGTACTTCCCTGGCCGGCAAATTCGCTGGATTTAAATCTAATAGAGAATTTGTAGGGAAGAATGAAGAAAAGACTGAAAGATATCGCGCCAAAAAACAAAGTTCATCTTATTTCCAGCATAAAGTCGACATGGTCATGTCTGGGCAGAAAACATTGTGAACCACTTGTAGCTAGCTTGGTAAAGCGAGTTCGTGCTGTTATAAAATGTAAATGTGATGCTACAAAATATTAAAGAATAACTATTTTTCCTTTTTTATAAACACATATTATTTACAATGCATTATTCTAATATTTTGAACCAGGTAAATGGTTATTCTAATATTTTGATTTTTTCCAAGTGTGAATAATTATTTTAATTTTTGTATTATTTCCTTTAAACTTTATGCTAAAAGTTTCTACAAACTATGTAGATTCTTACAATATTAAGTTTTATCCTGTATTACTTTTTGTATAAGCGATATATAAAAAATCTTTTTCCAGAATTCTCTTTTTTCTATTATTCTATTTTTTTTTACTTGGAGCTGTATATATTTCCATATCTTCCCAGTCCAATGCGTCAGTTACTATAATTTAGCCAATCTGGCACCATTCAAAGCAACTAGAATGTCCATTCTAAGTATGGTTGCGTATTTTAAAGGACCTATGCGGGATTTTGCTGTAAGAAGCAATAATTCTACTCGATCACTTCCAGCTACCCTCAAAAATATAACAGCAGTACACGTATACTGGCTTGCATCACAAAGTGTGTGAAGTGTATAGAATCTTTCAAATTATCTGGAGGGAACTGAATATATTTTGGAATTTTAATATTTTGTAAAATATTTAATTCATGAAACCATTAAATAAACTCATCTTTTAGATGACTTGTAATTTCTTCATCTCAGGTGATACCGTTTTTCCATGTTTTCTGTAACATCATCTACAAATAACTCGCAGTACTATATCACTTACTGGAGAAGTAAAACCAATTGGATCAAATATTTTATACGCAACTGATAGCATGATTCGTTTTATTATTTTCCCCAAATTTATAACTTTCTTTCAGTTTAAATTAACCTTCAAAACCGCAGCTTGAATTAACCTTCTAGATATATGTTCCATTGTAATCCTAGTACGAAAGTTTTGAGTTCCTTCGCTGTATTCGATATTATTTTTGTCTTCTGTATATTTCTATCATTTCAGTTCAAATCCACTTTTAGCTGTAAGAAGTTAGAGCCATCAAAAAACCTTTTCAATTCTTTCTGCGAATGGACACTAGTAACAACATTGTCAACATAAAAGCTTCTCAGCAATTACTGTTTAAGATTGTTGTCGTATTCTTCATCGTATTTAATGTGATATTCAATGACCGAAGCGAGAAGAAAAGGTAAACTTTTAACTCCAAACACCATTCTAGTATGTCGTAACCTTCAAATATTCCTTTCTTCCGAATCGTTTCACCATAAGAAACGCAAAAAATCCCGATCTTTTTTACGAATATATTTTTTATAAAAATACTTTTTCATAACAGATACATCACCAAATTTCTTTCCTCTAAATCGTAAGATAATGTCTAGAATTAATTCAGTGAGATTTGGTCTGCCACTTGATTCAACGATGGATGGGTCGGGTGTTGGATTTTCTGGCGCCCATTGTTATTTGATGAGCATTGTTCTCCCCTCTATTCCCGTCTTAAGCTGACAAATATGGATGGACTCAGGAGAGAAATGACAATTACTGACAACTATAACTTGGCAACCCTGTAACCCTATTTGGCGAAAGAAAGTTTGTGTGAATATAAATATATGTGATACGGCACATGAGAAGCTGAAATAGTATTACAGTGGTAATAAGGATATTTATGAAATATTTCCATAGATTTTTCACAAAAACAGGACTTTGGGGGGGGGGGGGGGGGGGGGAAAGTCTGTACAGACAATTGATTATGGTTGTTATAAATAACAAATTTGTTTCTTTTTACATTTTTTAAAATCAATTTACCATATTTTATGCATTTATGGATAAAAATGTTTTAGTAGAAACATTTTCATCCATAAATGCATAAAATTTGACTCTAATTTGGCTTAATTGGGTCTTGATTATACTATAAATATGTGCGTGTATATGTGCGCGCGTGTGCACTGCAAATTTATAAATACTTATACTTTTCATGTACTTATTTTGCGTCTTCGATTGAATAGTTAATTATTTATATGTATTTTAGCTTATAAAATGTTCTCTTTTAAATCAGTTCATTTATTTATTTTTTCAAAGAAAAAAAAAATGAATTCTTTATTTGCTTTGATTTATTATGGAACTTTAGGAATGTACAGATCTTACGTTTTGTTTAAATTGTTTTTATTCAACCCAGTTTTGCTTTTTTTTTTCAATAAATTAGGTTACATTTATTTAAAAATATGTGAATTTAAATTTGTATATTATTTATCTCACATATATATATAATCACGTACATTTTCATAATGTTTAATTAATATAAATTCACTGGGGAATAATTAACTTTACCATTTAAAAAATAATTTAATATTATTTTTTAATAATAACTTTTAGCTGATGTTTTAAACAGAACCGCGATTCAAAACTTTCAAAAGTGATCCCAAAATTCAAATTATGGTGCGACACTGACAAGGAAGGTCTCCATACGCGCATACTCAGAAAATTTTGAAAAAATTACAGAATGTTCTTCTCATGAGGATATATACGTCTATAAAAAAATTTCTGCGGAACCTCGATATAACGTCCGTAAAAAAATTATGAAAATTTCGTTTATTTGGCAATTTATCACCGGTTGGCGACCGAATAAAATTTTTAAAAATACAGTTTTATGACAAGTACTCTTTAACCCGTTAACGCCCAATTGTTTTTACATTTCTTGTAATTCTTTAACACCAGTTTTTCCCATGTAGTAATTTTGAGTTATTTAATGACTCAAAATTTCAAATTATATAATGAGAAAATTTCCGTACTAAAATACTGGTATTGAAATTTAAAAGTTTTGTTCGGTTGTAGGTGATTTTTTTTTTTTATATACCGCAAACCAGGCCCCTACCTGCCCAGCATGAATGCCTAGCTTAACGGGTTAGTTCCTGGGTGCGGGGCGGAAATCGCCTGATCACAGCATGGCTGTGATCCACCTGATTATAGGTTTGCTCACATCGCTGCTGTGCTTGATCTCTTGAGATTTGCTACCGTTATCTTTGTCTGCCGGTTCAAGGTTTCTGTTTAACTTTGTTGAATTGACAGATTTAATAGGTCTCGTAATTTAGAACCTTGATCAGGTGACGAGACCCTCACCTGACTAGGCACCCCCAGAGGTATTATTCACAGGTAACTTGGAGAGCTTTGCACCCACGACGGATTTTACATGCACCAGGTGCCTTTAGCGTACATAGAATTACATATTTACCATATCTGTTGGCTTGTCACGTTCATGGTGGGTTGTCGCTGTAGTGTTTATCGCCTCTTTTATGGGCTGATTTCACTTCTTGTTGTATTTGTCTCTGTCAAGGCTTATTAGCGTTTTTATAGGTTCACCCCTGTTGTGGGTCGTTTTTTGTCTATCATTCATTGGTGTTTTGTATCTTTCTTGATATATTTTTACCTCTAGCTTGTGCTGGAGCTGGTTTTCACATTTTGAATCTTGGTCTTCTTTCGAGAGTTCACCGGTTATTACGTCACTATCGTGGGTTTTGTCACGTTGTAACTTTTGTTACTTGATCTTTAATAGGTCGCTGGGCGGTAATGGGTTAAGGAAAAACTTTTTCATGCTGAACTTGTTTATGTAAGTTTAACTTACATAATAAATAGAGTTTTATAACTACAATTTTGTGTACACATTTATATGTACATATAATGAAATTTAAAGATAGTAATTTTGATTTAAAACAAAATTTAAATTGATTGAAATTGTTTCAAGCTCAAAAATAAGCCCGATTCTGAACATTGTCAATTCAAGGAAAAAGTATTGTTGCTATGGAAACGACTTCTTCGATATAGAAATGTATAACGAATACGTTTGTCATCGGGCTTTTATTACTTTCTTCTATCTATAATAGAAGAAAGTATTGTAATCGAAATTTTTTTCGACTTCCGGTTTTCGACGGATTTACACGTTTTAGAGGTCAGAGATTCCGAAAAACATGTTTTTACAAAATGTCTGTCTGTCCGTCCGTCCGTCTGTGTGTCTTCATTGTACCATCTAAAAGTGTATGATGTTATGCTTCAAACTGAACCAAATTTTTTTTCTATGTTTTTAGCTATGGCAAGCAGGTTCTATCAGAATTTGGGGATATTTCGACAAAAGGGGGCGCTGTGATCGATATTTTTGTTCCATTTTCACTATTGTACCATCTAAAAGTGTATGATGTTATGCTTCAAATTGAACCAAATTTTTTTTCTATGTTTTTGGCTGCGGCAAGCAGGTTCTATCAGAATTTGGGGATATTTCGACGAAAGGGGGCGCTGTAATCGATATTTTTGTTCTATTTTCACTATTGTACCATCTAAAAGTGTATGATGTTATGCTTAAAATTGAACCAATTTTTTTCTATATTTTTGGCTATGGCAAGCGCAGGTTCTATTAAAATTTGGGGATATTTCGACGGAAGGGGACGCTGTGATAGGCATTTAAAGATTTAAAATTCAAAAAGTTGTGCAAATAAAAAAAAATTAGAAATCCTAAAACTTTTTTTCTTTAAATGTTCGGCCTTGATCCGGAGAATCCGGAGCAATTTTTGTTTTGCTTCTATCTTAAAAAATGGCTGAGATAGAGCGGTTTGAATTTTAGGGTGGTTGACATTTTCAAACAAGACAGCAGAATTCATCCAAAAACGGATTTAATTTATGAGTTATAGTTAACATGCTTTCGGCAAATTTTCTTTCATTGTTGTAACCATTAATCCTATTATATGCTTATCACTATATATTTATATTCGCCAACGTCAAATTCTCGCCAAACTTGGCGACAGTTGGCGGAATATCGCCAAATTTGGCGACCAAAATAAGTTGCCATAAATGAAGCGAACTTGGCTGTAGAGGACTAATTTGGCGATATTCTCATTCAAATTCAATGTTGACGAGAACTGGGATTGAATCTGCTTTATTTAGGTTCCACGCATTTTATCTTCGTGTTTTCCAGTAAAATTAGCTAAAATCATAAAACCAAGGAATAGGGAGGCTATCTGTTCCTATCGGTTCAGGCCAGAAGGACTTTTCGTAGTTTAGTATACATCGGTTGTTCGCATCCCTGTAACCCAACCATTCGCAAGCAGCTGACGAACAACAGAATGACGAAAAATATTGATTTTATTGGCGATGTGATAACGAATTTTGAAGTATTAACATTACTGAGATAGAAGAAAGTTTTGGGATTGGCACATCCGACTAGTTTTTAAAATACATTTAAAATCACTTATATAACCGGTGAAGCCATTTAAATGAGAAAAAATCGTGGAATGGGGACAAAATAGCAGCTAAATTCCATTCAATCGGTAATAAATAGAGAAAAAAAACCCTGAATGATTTATTTAATCTGATTTAAATTAATATACTGCAAACGACAGAAATGAGTTGAAAATGTTGAACACAAAATGCAAACGATTCTGAACAAGAGAGTATGGTATCATGAGCCCAAGAATTAACCCATTAGTATAATTTTTAAGCTAATGACAATTTTAAGATTTCGAATTTTACAAAAATCTCATAGACATGTTTAGAAATTTTAAAAAGCATTGTTGAAAATACATAAATGATACAAAAAATAATAAACTTTCATCGTTTAAGTTTAAATACATTAAGTATTGCTCATTCGAATAATCATTTTACAAGCAATTTCAAAATACATTAATACTAGAACTACCATGAGCCGTCATTTCGACGGTTACAAAATGAATATATTCCGATTCGAACCAGAAATTTCTTTTCAAAATAAATTACATATAAAACTTACAGAAATACGTTAAATGAATAAGTTAAGTAGTTTTAAATAAAATTTTGATGTGAAATAGTTTTAAAAAACTTGAGTAAAATTTCCGGTAGTTCTAGTGTTAAAGTCGTTTGCGTTTGGCGAGGAAAATATGTTGCTTGCCAAATCGAGCCATTTTCGCCAAATACTCGAAAGTATTTTATTTTTTTGCAGATTTTCTACTGGGATTCCGCAGCTAAAATTCACTGTTCCTTTATTACATACATGAGTAGCTTCATTAGCATTTTTTTTTTTTAATTTTCTGAGTGTGCGATTTAAGGAGACATTCCTTGTGAGTGGTCTATATAATGTTATATTTGCATAAAAATAACTTACGATTATGAACTTTGAAAGGAGGTGGGCTTTGAGACCTATAGCTACAAGGCTGTCGTCTCGAATGATCCATATACATTTTTTTATTCACAGAAACACATACATGACTTCAACAATTACATAAATCTTGACGAGAAAGTACAAGGAAATTTAGTACACCAAGAGTTACATCCGGTAGTTCCACAAAGTGTGTGCAATGGAGCTGGCGGGAGTCGAACACCGCCGGCCTTGTTTCCTACGCTATGAAGCGATTAGCGGAGTGGGTGGTGCCTTAACCACTCGGCCACGGAGGCCCTATTACGATTATGGATTTTATGACTAAATTATCAACATTAAGTACGATTATAAACAACGATATAGTTTTCGTTTTAAAATGAAATTATTACAAATATTATTTTAAATGAACATAATTATGTATACAATATTGTTTAATTACTATTTCAATTACTTTTATAAGAATAATGTGCATTCAACATATTTGTATCTTTTTATACCCAATAAATAAAAACGGATTTTTATAATGTTAAGGGATTTGAGTATTTTTATGATTTTCAAATAAATTCATGTCATTTTCGATTATTTTATAATTAAAGATGTACAATTTTCGGAGGTGGGGGGGGGGGGGCTTTTGAGCGGGTTTTTTTCTTTGGGGAGGGGGGTTAAAATTGACGTTTTGCCAAATTTGATTTAGCAAACCAAAAAAAAAAAAACGTTTTTGACAAAGCATTTTTTTTTTATTTGAAAATGTCACCTCCTAAAAAACACTCATAAGTTTTACATAATATTATTTGGTTTGAAAGCAAATTTTAATACAACAGTGTGATTATCATTAATAAAATCAGTTTTCAATAACAATAATAATAATTAATTTTATTATAAATATATTTTTTACAGCTATAATTTGATTTCCTCTTAAGTAAATAAATCATTCTTTACTTTGCTTAAAACTTTAGCATTGGGTTTTACAAGACTTGAGATATTGAAAAATAATTTTAATATTGATTTTTTGATTATTTTTGGTAAAAAGGTGATTGCAAATTTAAAATAGAAAAATACAGACTTTTATACATTTACTTGTATAACAGCATTTTCACATGGAATTAATGTTTTATTTTTCCAATGTTGTTTTAAACCAACCATGTTTTGGGGTTTTTTAAATATAATTTCCTATTACATATAGATGCATATTTGTTCATAAAAATGAACATTGTTGGATATCATATAAGTAGTATAACTTCATTTTAAAATATTTCAAATTAAATAATTACACAATTGAATCCATTTGGACACTACACTGTTAACTAGTATTTTAAAAACACAAATTGCACAAATTGTGCTTATTAGTTGCTAAAATCAGTGTAAAAATTGTTTTAAACTCATAAAAGAGCTAAAATCCTACATGTTTCGGCTTTAAACTTAAAGCCATCATCGGGGAAGAGGAACAACACAAACGACTACTGATCTTTTAATTTTCGACACGAGAAAATTGAAATCAACAGTATGGAAAAATTTAAATAAAATAAGCGGGCGCTCTCTGTTGCCAAAGAGCGAAAAACAAAACAATGAATTAACAAGGGGTTAAAAATGTATCCCATAGACTAGGTATGTTGAAAGAAAAGTTATCATTACAAATACAATCTTTTGTAAATAATTACAGTTTGTAGAAAAGTGAAATCATATGTAACTTAAACGTTATTATTAACGACTATGTTTTATGTTCAAAGAATAAACTGCTGTACACAGTCAAACATTGATGACTTTAAAATCTTATGAAGAATCTTTTGATTACTAATAAATAAATATTTGATGTAGTTTCATGAATATAATATATTTTTCCACTGCTATTCAAAACAATTTCTTTGAAATATTTGTTATCATGATGCGATGTGTGATAGTATGTCTTGAGATGTCCGATTTTTCTGTCAGAACACTAAATGAGCAATTACGATCTTTTATTTAAAAAAAAAGAGCTTTTCATAAGAAATTCCTGGAATGATTTGATATTTAGCAGTTGCGTTTTTACACCTTCTTTTAAGAAGTTATGGTGTATTGTTACTTGACACCTCTCCTCCGAAACAGCCAGGTTTCCAAAAAAGTGACAATAAAATAAGCAGGAAAAAAAAAAAAAAAAAAAACTACCGTATATACTCGTGTATAAGTCGACCCCCCCCCCCAATTCTTACACAAAATTTTGAAAAAAATTGAATTTTCGTGTATAAGTCGAACCCCATTTCTGGTAGTATGTTGAAAAATGATTTTTAATCGAGGATAAAGAAAATTAATAAATTTTCATTAAATTAGTAAACATTTTTTTTATTAAGTTTCTAATCAGACTTTTTTTAAAATTCAATGTTTTAAAACTATATAATTATGTAAAACTGAAGAAGCTTAAATTATTTTGAAACCTATTCACATCAATTTAATGATATACTTAAAAAGAAAAAAATCTTTGAAAAATGTATTCAAGCCTTATTTACAAGTGTAAACAAACAACTTCTCAAACTACTAAAATATAGTACTTCTTTGTATTGTAGGACTTTTAGGAGAGAAATCTAGAAACATTCTCAAGTTGAACTCTTTTTTGAAAAGGGGATTAAAATGTTAAAATGATTTGAACAATGCAATATCGGATTCCCAATTAACTGAGATGTATGAATATTCAGATTCTGAACAATAACTTACACTTTGATAAGTTTAATTGAAAAATTTTAATCTTTAAATGAAAACAATAAAGGCTTTTAGGTTCATGATTCCAAGATATGTATTATTTAAGATATGTATATGATTCAAGATATGTATAGGTATTATTTTCTGACTTTAAAGATCCTGAATATTGGCAAGTGGGTAAGCATTTATTTATTTTTATTTTTTACTAACTCGTGTATAAGTCGACCCCCCATTTTCAATTCCCAAATTTTGTCTAAAATTCTTCGACTTATACACGAGTATATACGGTATTTACCAGCTTAGACTACTAAAAATATTTAAAATGCACAGTAACTTTACAAAAAGTTGTCATTCACTAAAATATTTCAACATCCATCAGATTTAATAAACGGTCTTTTTTTATCTAAAATATGTTATAATACTACACATTACTTAAATAAATAAAAAAAAATTATAAAATTATATTTCTAGACATTTTTTATGAAATGAAGTCTCAAGCAAACCTTATCTCAATTTTTCGCCCATTTTCTTGTTAGAAAGTGTGTTTGTGTTTTAAAGCATTTAAATATATCTTATTACATATTTTAGATAAAAATAAACACGTGTTTAATCGACAGAATTTTGGCTTAAAAATGTAAAAGAAAAAACTTTTTCTAGATTTTATCTGCAGAATGGTTAACATCGTATATATTATTATTATTTCTGTTGTCAACATCTCTTTTTCTAAGAAAATACAAAACCCAGAACGATGAATGAGATGCCATATGAAAGGATTTTGAACAGGCTGCTGACATAGTACATTTACATTTCTTTAAAACATGTTTTTTGATTAAAAATTTCTGTTAATTAAAAAATAAATTGGCATTGTTTTCATAAATGAAATGAAACGTTTTTCTCAAATCAGTGTGGCCACAAAAATAAAATACTGCATTATCAGATGACGTCATCCAATAATGCAATTAAAATACGATTGTTAATTTATTTCTTGCGCGAACTTTTTGAAAAATATTGAGCTTTTAATCGGGGTTTTTATTTAATTTTTACACGTGCGTCACCTATTGTTTGTTTTCTTAGTTTAATCATGGCTATGTATATGCGTACTGTATCTGAGCACCAGTAGATTACGTAATTTAAGGACTATCTTCTATTTAGATATACAGTTCATTAGGATTCACAAAAAATGTAAGTATTTATTTTTTAATATTTCATTAAGCTGTAATACGCCAGCGAAGTCTGACGTCACTGAAATAGCTACTGGACCACAAAGTTCGAACATCCCATTTAAGTTCCCATAGGCGTGCAAAAAAGTGGTGTACCAAATATTGATTTATGTATTTAAGACATTTCTGGAACAGGTTTGCAAAATCTGAAGAAATGCTTTCATATAAATCCCTAAACTTCTGTTTTTTTTTTTTTTTTTTTTTTTTTTTTTTTTGTATAATTCTTTTTTTTTTTTTTCCAGCATCCTTAATAAGTCTTGGCAACCTATGAATGAGGTATAATTCAAAAAGTTTTTGAACAAGTTTAAGATAGTACACACACACATTTCGTTAAAATGCATTGTTTGATTAAAAAAATAAATAAATAAATCAGTTAACTAAAAATTAGTGCTAAAACGTACCAGGGAATAATCTCAAAGATTGCAGTGTGAAATCTTTGCACGGGTTGTTCTGGTTTTATATAAATATCACTATCTGCGGTTGTTAAAGAATGTTGTTATATTCAAATATTTCTGTTGATTTTGTTTTTGGAGCGATAATTCCAAACCAACATTTTTGGCCATTAAATTCAGCAAGTAAAAGAAAAGATTTATTGGTATTATTGAAACTCTATAACTGGAACTCAGTTTTTGAATGTCATCTTATTTAACTTCATATCTTGCATTCATTTTAATTTTTTTTTTTTAAATTTTTGAAGGATAAATTCCTCAATACAGAAAATTTTCTTTTACAACTTGACCAAAATCTTAAAGGTCATCTTGTTCTGTTATTAACTGCTGTAAATAATCTACATTTTTTTAAATGAACATATCTTATGCTAAATATTTATTTTATATATATATATATATATATATATATATATATATAAATATTATATGATAATTTCACGTTTTAAGATAACTCTTTAGAGCATAAGACATGTTTATCAACACATGCTAATTTTCATACATGTATACATGTACATGTTTGCGATACAGTTTTCAAACAAATTGCATTTGAAAGTATTTTTTTTTTTTAATCATGCTTGAAATGTAACTAAATTGTTGTAATAAATGATTAAATTGCGATAGTTTTCAAACAAATTGCACTCGAAAGTAGATTTTTTTCCTACATAACGGTATAAAAATTAAAAATGAGCTATGTTTAGAAATTTAAAAAATTGCAGTAGCAAAAATCGCAAAACCGAAATTTTGCCCTCAAGTGTTGCCAATTGAAAATGACGTCAGCGTTACGCACGGACACGCTTGTCGTTTATAATATAGATAGGCTATTTTACAAAATTGAATTACATAAAAACTTACTATTTATTAATTTATTATTTTGCGATTTTTAAAAATGTGTAAATTGTAAACAAGCAAGTTCATCAGAGAGGAAAACTTCAGCAAAAGGATTTTAAAAAACTATTGTTAATAAATGTTTTTAGTTCCAATTTGAGTATAACTGGATTCCAACTTTCGTTACAAAATATTATTTTTCACAAAAATATAATAAATTTCACAAAAATATAATAAATTTCACAAAAATAACCTTTACCTTTCACAAAATAGGCACAAGAGAAAGAAAACCTGCATCGACCCCTAATTATAACTCAAGATTTTATAACTTTTTCGAAAAAGGAAAAATTCTATTTGATACCAAACCTCATTAACTCTCATTCTAGCAGCTTTCATACTTTTGAGTATAAAAATTGTTCTACGAATGTGAAAGGAAAAAGAATTGTTGAGTAGGGAAAAATACTTTTTTAAGAACAGCATTGAGGAAATTCCAAATGGAAGTTCGATAGCCATCTTTAGACCAGACTTCGTAAATATCAAGATATTTTCAAAACAGTCAACTTACTGCTGATTATATTTTCAGAATTAATATAAATTAGAAATTAAAACATACTACAATCAACTTGAAAAGCTTAATAAGACAATATTCTAAATGTTTTTCCTTCCCTTACAACACAAATAAAGATAAACTAATACAGAACAGAAACAATTTTCTGAAAAGTTAAGCAATTTACTTTTTTTGTTCTCAAATTCCCTGCTCAACGCCGCCAAACTTTCTGACACATTTTTAAACGCAAAGGCATACAATTGGAAGACCTGACTATTGAAGCGATTTGGAATCGAAATGAGTTTTCCATTTTCTGATCAATAAGTTACTTATCGAGTAATAAGCAATTTGTGTTACGTGAAAACATGTTTTTCTCCTTTCTGGCGCTGAGGGTTCGGGAATTCGATTGAAAACGTCGACTTTGACAGTGTTTTCTGAAAGATCTTCTGCCTTTAACAAAAAAAGAAAAATATATAGAAAACGTGCTTCGATTACACAGTTTCTGAGTAACAACACACTTGCCCATTTCATGTGTTTCTGAACAAAAATGAATTAAAAATGTGTCTGAAAGTAGCCCTTTTTGATTTGAGAACAGCCTTAAAAAATACAAAATTTCCAGCATCACGACAGCTATTCCAACATCATAATTAATATTTTTTCTTGTTTAAAAAAAATTAGTTCTTTAATGCATAAAAATAATTTTACAACTTCGTCGTATTTTCCAACTTTTTTTTAGGTGCGTTCGTAATTATATAAATACGTAGCACCTATAGTCGTCGCTTGATCCGTCCGTCCGTCCGCATATTACAACGCAAAAACTACCCAACCGAATGGTTTGCAATTTAAAATATATTATCTTTGCAGAATTTTTTCGAGACATTTCAAATTTTATTAAAATAGAATCAAAACTTTAGGAGATATTAATAAAAATATTTATTAAGAAATTTGATTTTTTTTTTAAATCGGTGCTTTTTTGTTATAGGAGCTTCCGAAGTTTAATCGTCAAGCGACCAAGATACTTATTTTATGACAGAAATTAATCTGCAGACGATATAATTCATTTCACAGAATTAAAAATCATCAAGATCGGAATATTTATATAACTAGCTATAGTACGAACGCACCTCATTTGTCACGTTTGACGTACAATTTCCAACTTGTTTTGTTTTCTTTTTGAATGCGTGAAATATTTACATTTAAAATTAAATTTTCTGCAAAATTGCTAAGGTCAATTCAGAAAAATTTCTTGTTTACTTGCACTGTAAAACTTTAAAATGTACATGTTCACAAAATATATTATATTTATTTCTCTTTATGGATATTTTTTTTTAATCAGAAAATTCTGTATACTTTTTTTTAAAAAAGTCGCCAAACAGCATGATAAAATCCCAAAATAGTATAAGGGAAAAATAGTTAAGAATTTCGTGGGAGTTAATCTTTTCTCTTTACCTTTGTTAAAAGTAAGTTGGGGGTGGGGGGGGGAGATTCTCATCCATCTTTACTTGTCAATGCTCATAATAGGGAACCTATTCAGGGGCCAGAACATCATGCCACCGATGGGTCTGGGTTCTTGCTAATGCGTAAACACTAGGCGAATGGGTATAATACCATTGACATCTCATACAAACAGACGCCGGATCAGCAACGCCTTTTTGAAGAAAACATGTCCCTTCCCACCACCAGGCGATGGTGGGAGAATATTATGCCAAACGGGTTTTTTTTTTCCCGCCAAACTGTCACTTAGAATTCCACCGTCTGTTTCTTTTATTACGAGAACGGAAACAGAAAATTGCCAAGAAAGGGATTACCGCCAGAAAGCGGCACCCTTTCGCCTTTTTTTGCGATGAAAGGTGAAAGATATTTTCTTCAACTTCTCTCGGGAGAGAAGAAAGGGATCCGGTGTCCATTTATATTGGATAATACTGTTTTCTTGTATCACTGTTGAATGAGGAAAATATTTTCCATAAAGATATATTTCACACTCAGGAATTTCCCTGAGTAATTTTGTTCACTTTTTCGCATTATTCTCAAAGATTATTTGCAAGCAAACATTACTTAATCTTTTCATAACTAAACTCAAGTTATCAGTGATGTATCTTCAGCCCATGGCAAAGAAACTTCATAGCGACTATCTTCATCCATTTTTACAGTGTGTAAAAAATACTATTTTACCTTGCGATCAATCTTCATTTTAGACTGTTTCTGAATTGGATCATTTTTTTTTTGTCGAGTAAATATAATCTCCATAAGTCGGTAGTCTTTGTTTCTTTCACAAACATACGTAGAAGTTATTATAAGAGCTCAATTTTCTTTAGATACGTTTTCTTCAGGCACTTTTCCCATTAAAGCGGACTACAAGATTTTTCTATGACCAATTACATCAGCTCCAATGTATACAATACTTGAATATACATTCAGGTGTTTCACCAATATCCTTCAAGGGGGGTTGGGGTGAGTTTCTCTTACCTTCATTACAATTTTAGAAACTGCAGAAAAAAGTTCACCTCTTTGCCAACTTTATAAAAATTACAAACACTCTTTTCCCTGTAATTTTGACTGCCTTTTCTTCAAACGCTGTTTACGAACTCTTCAAGTAGTGTTTTTGAAAGTGCAGTTCGGTGCGGTGCTTATGCTCATTATATCTTAATCAATTCAAATATATTTTACAGTACTTTAATACTTTAAGATAAGAAAAGTTTTCCTTACCTTTTCTGTCGTTGCAAACTCTTTTTCTTTAATTCATTTGGTTAATTTCATATCCAGGTACTTGCATATTGGCTTAATCCTTATTTTTATTGGATTGCGTACATCATGACACGGTTTCACTTTTTTAGTTGAAAATCTGAATTGTTTATGTCATACGAGTCGGAGTAAATACGCTGGTGGTTCCATTTAAGATTATATAATTAAAAACCCTTAGACATTACTAGCACATACACATTACTTAATTACATTAAAATAATGGCGGTTTTTGACTTTATCAGGAGCTTGAATTTGTCCCTGCTTACGTGGTTACATTGTGAATTGATCTAATCTAATTTTAAAGTTCTATAATTATCAGTCTTTGATTTCTTTTTCTATTTTCGGAGACGTGTTTTGGAGTTTCCAGTTTCTCTGGATTTTTCTGACATCGGTTGCAATAGTCAATTACACATATTATTAAACAGAGAAGAGTTTATAACAGGTGTTCTTTTTCATTTTACAAACAGTCATTAGGCACTAAATGTTATTTTGATTATTGCATAGTAAAAGAGAAAGTCTATTAATCATACTTGAATTACTTCCGCATTTGCTTCGAACGAGAACTGGGTTTTTTCTGCTGCGATGAAAGTTCTGCCTACTAGACATTTGCTACTTTGGTTTTTCATTTGTTGAGTGAAATTATTTTGGGAAATCCTGTGAATGAGGTCAGTTTTCCAATATAATTTTTTATTCCATGCAGGATATTTGGTTTTACCTCGTTAGAATGTGGATTGCAAAGCAAGCCGTTAAAATGCCATTAAATGCTAACAACATTTTCACTGTTGGAAATAAATCCTAACGATGCTACACATAATAACATAAAAGTTTCAGCAACTTCAAATGTGTTCATGTTTAAGAATTTTGAAAACGAAAAATTTTAAATAGAAGAATGATAAAATAAACTTTTAAAAACAGAAACTACATAAATGCCAGATGGAGATATCGTAACGTCCGCTTCACCTTCTGACCTAAAGCTGAGTATTTCAACCATTACCACTAGATGGCTGCTCAAATTGAGTCATAACTGAGGTATCCAGTTTCACTCAGTGGTGGGAAGTAGAGCACTACTAGTAGCAAAACTACAGTTAGTCGCTAACTTTTCTAGTTGTTTCTGGTGTTACACGCTGCATTTTGAAAAATGTCATGTTGCGAGTAGCACGATGTAAAAAGAAAGTAATTTCTAGCGAGCACAAGTATTACTTTTAACGCTACTATAGGGGCAAAAAGTGCCATTCTTCAAATCCTTTTGATTGTAACTTACCTCTTTTTTTGCAAAATATGTGTTCCACACAACAATTTTCTAATGTGAGTGGCAAATTACTAATAGTAAATAATACTTATGCAGTGCATGATTTAAGCATAAATATGTTATGTACAATAATAGCCCCACATTATATCGCTTCTTCAGATCTATAGCTCTGATTTCGTATATCAACCAAAAATAAATAAGCCGCAGTTCAATTCCAATTTTATGTAACTATATATAAATGTTTATTGTATTACGAATATACGATCTTTCTCAAGTTCACTAAGAAAGTTGCAATATGTGTATAAACTAACATTTTGGAGACTAACAGAAAGTATTTTCTTGTATTTTATATTTCTTAATTTTTTAATACCCTCGGTTATATCTCATTCGATTGTATACTGGCACGATTGTATATCGGTATAACGGAGGGAGGCACAGGTATTAATTAATCCGTGCCCTTAATTTCAAGTGTAGATTGAATCTTTTAACAAAATCCGAAAGTAACGAAGGAGTGGCTACTTTTGAAAAGTACTTTTCGATAAAGTAGCTGTAGTTTCAGCTCGCTACAAAACAAAAGTAGTTTTTCACTGTAAAAAATTGCTGCAGTAAAATTACTGCAGCAGAGATTCCAGACAATGCCTGTAAGAAAACGGGTTTTGTCCCTAGATAAATGAATTTTGCTCTTACATAAACGGTTTTTGCCCGTAAAAACATGAAATTTATGGAAATTGTCCGTTTACCTTGAAAAAGGGGCATTTTCCGTAAAATTACGGCAGCAACTCATGGAGAATGCCCGTGAATTTACAATTTTTTTACAGTGTTCCGACCGCTGTTTTCATCCGACTATATGGTTTTATCCTAATTTCACCTGTGCTTAATTATACATACCCGAAATTACATACGCATTTAAAGCCTGTAAGGATTCAAATAACAATGATTCAATCAAAGAAGAAATATTGTTATGCTTTGCAAAATAAAAAATAACATAGTAAACTAAAATTAGATAAAAAGAAATGTGCCACGCATAAAGCTATGAAACACTCTTTAACATTATGAGAATTTACAAAACTTTCACACATTACACTGATACAATTACATTACCAGGGCCAGATGGACATACGAGGCAAAAAAACCTATCCCCTCCCCCCTAGGGGGCCCCAAATCTGGTGTTGAAGTTTTAAAAAACTTCTGTATGATTTCATTACTTACATATAATTTCACGTTGTACTACAGCAAAATGTGGACAAATTATGAAAATCTTTTATTTTTCCTTCCAAATTGTTTATATTTTTTGCAAACCATTAAGCCAATTCAGACTTTTTAACGGTAATGCCCATGCCCAATCTTGCCATTTTAAAGAGGTAGGCCTAGTGCACTTTTACCTAAAATGCATTTACTCCAGTTTCAGTATATTGCTATTAATTTATCCTGTCACTGCATACTTGCATTCTTATACCTAAATTTCACAATTTGATATTTTTTGTAAAAATAAGTTGTCGTATAGCATTGATAATGTCTTATTAGGATTGCATTTAAAAACTATATAAGAAATACATGCATGGAAATTATTTCAGATTACGACACGGTATTCTTGAGAGTTACGTGTCAGATCTGTGGGGAGAGCCCCCCAAAAGTCATAGTCGGACTTTGTACGTTACATGTCACAGATACTCTCTTAAAACGAAAGAGTGGATTTGGCTTCTCAGAAAAGAGCTGTAATTTATTGGATCGTGAATGAGTTGATTTTTAAACGTTTCACTCATCTTGATTTGAATTTTTATTTTTCTAATGCACTCCAGAAGAGCGAATACTAAACAACTCATCTCGATAAAAAAAAAAGCAATAATTGGCGAGCGGAAATGCCAATGCGGCTGACGTGACCATTAGCTGAGCAGACGACAGCTGTGTGACGTCATCGAGTGGAGGCAAGCATTTCGCCTTCGGGACAACTGACCTCCGTCTGGTGTACGCGGCTAGGCTACAGCACGTTGTTGACCGTTGAAGTATTATTCGCGTTGTTCAAAGGGGCAATTTTAAAGAACGAATACTTGAAAAGGTAAGAATTTCTGCTGTTTTAAATACTCTAATCATGTTTTTTTATAATGATTCTGTTTTATATTTATTGTTATTTTATATATGGCGTGATATTTTTCAGTTTATATTAATATTTTTAACAAATATGACTTAACCCTAACATTTAGGACTATTTACACGAACGAACATTTAGAGATCTTTTGAGTTGGAAGGATAAATATTAAAAAATGCTCTAAAATATAATTATACAAATCCTTTGCCTCTCATTTTAAGTTTTTTAAATGTTGTTTCAATAATATGATTTATAAATAGCTTTTAGTAGCAATTTAATCTTTTAAAGAAAATGTCTCGGTGGTACTGTGCGTTTGTTTATATATATATTTTTTAATGATGTTTCAGAACTCTTTCATAATACTATAAATTGAAAATTGATTTGTCTGACTTTAAAAATATTGTTTTAAAGTAAACAAATTATATTTCTTATTTCATTCTCAGTCTGAAGAAATTTTTCCTGGATATTTTTATTGACCTGTCTTGTTTTTCGAATGCGCATACATAAGTTTTAGTCATTTTATGTTGCTGAGAGTTAGATTATTTTAAATGCATCTCAAATAAATAAGAAAAACTTTAGAATATCTATTTCATGTTGACGAAAACTTTTGAAAAGTAGCTTTATTAGTATATATACTATTTTTCTAATATTTTAAAATAAATATACTTGATTTGTGAAGCTGTATAAATCCAATATTTTTTTATCATATGTTGTTAAAAATAAGGTAAATATCTCCATTCCCGTATATTCACTGTGTGAATATTCCTAAATATTATTAGGATTAAAACATTTAATGATAATATTGATATAAACTGAAAAATATCATGCAATATATCTAATAATATTGCACAGAAAACATAATCATTATATATATTTAAAAAACCACAAGTGTGTCCTAATGTGCTCCCAATCCGTTCTCAAATGTGTTCCCAAGTTTAGATTTAACAGATATCCTTAAGAAGAACACTTTCGGTACACTTTCAGAACACTTTCTTTATAGCGGAGCATATTCGAAACACATTAAGGGAACACATTCAGTACACATTAAGGTAACTGGAACACTTTTTTTGAATCAAAGTGATCCAAATGTGTTTCCAATGTGTACTGGGAATTTGCAGTGTTGTTTGTTTTCTCTAAAAAAATTTCCTGTATTTGTAAATATTTTTTTATACCTTTATTTCTAAAAGTAGCATTATGTAATTTGAGAAGAAGAATATAGGTCATGGACATTATCATAAAGTATGAGAAACATCGGAGGAGTTGTAATCAAAACAAAATTCTGAGATATGTTTCATATATACCTTCGTTTAATCTGAATATGAGCTAAATTAGTATTCATGAACATCAAGTTCTCTAATACAAAATAAACAAAAGATTTCAAATAAAAACGTGATCATCAGATTTCATGCTTCCGTTTGGGATTTTAACCACATGCATATTCAAATAAGGTATAAGATTATCATGAATATGAATATTATTTAGCACTTTGCATTAAAAGATACTTCGATACATGTTGACATCGAAAAGAAGTGTTCTTTTAGCAGCTATAGCTTGTTACTAACAGGACAGCGCTTATGTTAAAAAACAACTTTTAACAATTTATTTAAAAATATATTTTCTTTTATTGTTCTCGATTTTACAAATTTTTCCTTAAATTTGTAGTGCGCAGATTTTGGTCTTTCATGTCAAACAGTGTTGCCAGTTGGGTGGGTGTTTTTTATATTGTCAGATTACTTGATTGCTACCGCTTTTTGAAATAAAGTCTTTTTACTTTCTTCTATCTTTACAAGAAGAAAGTATTGGATTCGCGAAAAAATGCGACTTCCGGTTTGGGACTAATTTATAAGTTTTAGAGCGGAACACGATTTGAAAGTTTTTAGAAAATGCCTGCCTATCTGTCTGTATGTGACAAAAATTTTGTGGGCGCTCTATCTCAGGAATGCCACGCAATTTAATAAAACTTTAGATTCAGTTAGACTTTGACATAAATTGGTGCTGATTCGTTTTTGGTGTATGTGAAACTTGTATGAGATAGAAGAAATTTTTGGGATTGGCACATCCGACTAGTTTAATTTGTCATTAAATAAGGCGAATATTACTATTTTAACTGATAGCAATCAATCATTTTAAATAAAACCCACCGTTTAACTGACAACACTGACGCTAAAATACATCATGGAGATAAAAACAAAACAATTAAGAAGAAAGAAAGAAAAGCCGCATGTCTGTACTTGTTGTTAAACCATTCTCCAAATTTAAAATTATAAATTTTAACCTATACACCTCCCGACAGCGTAAGTTGATTTCACGAAAATTCCTTTAAAGGGAATGGGGGGCTAACATGACGAAAGTCAAACCATAATCCTGATGCATATAGCAATCACACTTTTAAAACGAAACATATGGTCATTAGAAGTCCTGCATTGGGTCGGGTAACCCGCCTTTACCTAAGCCCGGGTCGGGTTGTGTTGGTGCTATATTTTTTCGTTACTGGTCAGGTTGACTTTTACCTTTATGCATTGCACTACAACTCTAAAGTGAAAGTTCGGTTCCCGGGGCGGTCATCTCTGTCATCTCTCTCTCTGCGGGTTGGGTTCGGGTTAGGTTGATTTCATTGTTTCGGGTTCGGATCGGTTTCGGGTTGGGTTTTGACTTTTGCGGGTTGGTTCGTGTTGAAAATTGATTTTTCAAAAGAATGCTCAAAATAGTCTTTGAGATGAAAAATCTATGTACAATAAAACCTCCATAATGGATACTTCCGAATAGCGAACACCTCTATTTAGCGAACATATTTTCAATTACTAACGCTATATTTGTACGTTTTTACCTCTGAAAAGTGGACAGACACTCCCGAATCTACACACATGTAACATATGTGTCTGTGCATAAACTGTCACAAATACGATACATGTGTTTTGTGTGTATTAAAAACGAAATGTTGGTAATATTTTTCATGTTCCGAGAGAAGAAACAAGGATTCTTAATTGTAACCATAAAGAAAGAATAATCTAGGATCACATTTCTTATATACATTTTATTTCTCATGACAGTAAATTGAATACATACTCATTCATATTCAAATATGTATTTATTTTCCTCTGAAACACAGTTCACTTCAATCTTTCTGCGAAAATCTCAACAACCTAACTTGCAAAAACCTAAATCCAACCCACCAGAAACGTTCTAGAGTGAACCCGACCTGCAGAAAGAAAATTAGAGCCAGGAAAAACGAAAATAGGGACTACCTGGCCCAATGCAGAACTCTATTCAACGATCTAGAGAAGAGATGTCCGTTATTCAGAGGTTTTAGTATATTTAATTATTAAAGAATATAGATATGCCCCCTTTTTTATATAAAAGATAAAATTGGTATTGGACACTCTCAGAAATAAAACACTCAATTTTGACGATTCCGCAATCCTTAGGCCTCATTTCGTTATTTTTGACAATCATTTCGTCACAGAGTCACGTGGTTTTTGACGAAACGTGAATCCTCAAATATCTGACGAAACTGTTTCCTCGCTGTCAAAAAAACCTCTCACTTTTGATGATTCCGCAATTCTTGAGCTATATTTCAACATTTTTGACAATCATTTCGTCGTCTCAAAATTAAGTGATTTTTAATAAAATGAAAAATCTCAAATATTTGACAAAAATGTTTCCCCATTCCCGGCCAGATTATTTTTGTTGTTACAAAATCGTTCAAGAAAAGAAAAAAAAAAAAAATGCACAAAAGTACTAAATTTAAAATATATTAATAAAAACAGAAACAAAAATATTTCATCCTTGGGGGCACGAAGGTACCAAATTTCTACTTTATTTATCATATCTGATAATTTGCGTCTGTCCTTTTTGTAACAATTTTATGCATTTCTATTGCCTATTCAAAGATAAATTTTTCTGAAGTTACAGAATTTCGTTAAAAACGCTTAAAAAATTCTTCTAAAGTTACAGAATTTCGTTAAAAACGGTTAAAATAGTAAAATGCGAACATCATTTGGTCCATTTTCGACCGAAAGCAACAACATTTTTCCAATAATTAAAAAAAAAAAAAAATCAAAATTTTAGGAGTTTTTTTTTTATTTAAGAAATATATTCATAAAATATGTATAACTGACCCCTCTATAAACAGTAATCTTATCCGCTAAAATTGATGAACTCGCCTCCAAAATATGCACTTCAAAATTAATTATTTCTGATCAACAAATTAATTAGACCATATTTTAATCATTCATTGAACAAAGGAAATTTCTCTAATAAATTATAATATTAATCAAGCCATATTATAATTATTTATTAACCATAGAAAAACCATAATAATAATCTAGCCTTATTAATTAAAACATGCAGAAATTATAACAGCACCGATAAAAATACAATCTTTCTAAAAATATAAACACACATCAACATCCCATAAATACATTTAAAATCAAATAATTCGGAAGTCCCGCTGGCTAAGTAGTCAGAGCGCTTGGCTCCCAAGCTAAAAGTCGCGCGTTCGAGTCCCATTGAAGACGCGTGAAAAGTGATCTTATTTTTTCCCTAGTCAATTAAAGATGCTTCTAAAAATTCCGATAGATGGCAGCACCAACCTTTTTTTTTGGAACTTTCAAAGAAACAATTTAACGAAACTAATTTCTTCGTAATTTTGAGGATGCAAATTTACTCGATTTGACGAAATGTTCGCTCGGAGCATTCCCCAGGAAACCGTTTCGTCAAAAACGAAGAAAATTTCTTGAAATCTGAGTATTCATTTTTGAGAGTGAGATATAATTGTAGATTACTTTTCATAATTGCATTAGAACATGAATTAATTTCCTTTCATTTCGGCTTCGGGTTGAACTATGTCGGGTTAGGGTGGAGTTAAGGTTGATATATGTCGAGGTCGTGTCGAGCTGATATCAAATGGAATTTTCGGGGGTCGGGTACATCCCAATCCATGCAAGACTCTAACCCTCTTCTACCTTGTGGAATGCACTGAAATTGCGAGTGGTACAGAAGTATAGATTTGAAATGGGAATGTGCTCTCTGACAGATTATGTTTATCGGCCCTCTGCATGTCTTGTATGTGTACGTGGGCGCACGCAGAACAAAATACAGAGAAATGTAAGGTTTTGGAATTGATATGTGTAGCCCGCTACCTAATAGGCCACGATTTTTTTTTTTTTTTTTTTAATGGAGAAAAAAAAATTAATATATAGGAGAATATAAAAAGTGAAATTAACTAAAAGTTCCCATTCGCAAGACAATTTCTAACATAATAGCATAAAAAGCAATATAGAAATGTAAAGAATAACACATATTAAACATGCAAGACTAAGCTTCTACCAGCTTATTTTCAAAATGAAGACTTGAAAGAATTTCTTATCCTTTCCGTTAGGAGGACGCCGTCTCCCTGTTTAAGATATTTTTTAAACAGAAGAATGTATAAAGAAAATCAAAACTAAAAAAAATGTCCTTTATAAGCGGGGGGGGGGGGGGTTCTTTTAGTTCAATTTTCTCTCTGTGTAACCACTTGAGAAAAAGAAAATCTGAGTTAATTATATTTAAAAATCTAGAGATGGGCAACTGCCCTACCCCCCCTTTTTTTTTCGGACGCCCAGACCATGTCTGTGCATATATTTAACACAAATCAGCCCTTCACGTAGCCCTTGCTTTTCATATTAGGACACTGTACAACTGTACCCCTTGTCCCCCTGTGTGCGCCGCATCTATCTGAATTCAGATTTTCTACCACTGGTGGGAAACATTGTGAAAATCCAGGGGGGGGGGGTGCATTTTCCATTCAAGGTCATTAATAAAGCAGAAAATCCGAAATCTTCCAGGTGTACAAGTATTTTGATGTTTCGAGAGGGGAGAGTTTTCATCTCTGAAGTACACGGCTCAATTTATTAATGACTTGAATGTGAAAAATTCATTTCGGTATTAATTTAAGACAGCGAATGGACAGTCAAAGTCAGAAAAAACAGAACTGCAAGACTAAACTGAAATGAAACTAGAATTTGAAAAGACGCAGTTCCATTGAAACATATTTAGAAGAAAAATAGCCATTGGGGATACCTATAATAATACGTTTACTAATGTTTTCTTTTACGTTGAAGAATTTATGAATATGAGTGAATAATTTTTATTACGATACCATATTCAAATTGCTTTCTAATCTGAACATTTTATAGAGTCAAAGTGCGAAAGGATAAACAGACAGACGAATAAACAGGGGCGTCATTTCAGAACTTTCTTGGGGAGAGGAGGGGGCAAGTTTTCTTTGAGGGCAATGGCGTAACCAAAAGAAGTGTGTCCTAGAGGGTCTGTACTCCAACCCCCTCCGAACGAGGTGCATTTACTGAATCATGGATACAAAAGCAATAAAAAATTCTAATATAGAAACGCAAGGGACTGGTGAAAATTCCGCTTTAGTCAGGTTTACATTGTAGCAAGTATAATTTTAAGATATTCCTTTCGCCGGGACTAAAAAAAAAATCTGTTTAAGACTAGATTTCATTATAGACAGGTTCCGTTTTTGCAGGTATCTTTTAACACCGTTCAAACATCGACTCTATAGTTCACCTCTGGAGAGCATACATGTATCAGAATAAAACGTGAAAACGAAACCTGCATTGTAAATATAATCTAAAGAAAAATTCTGGAACCTTTCCCCGAAAAGAAAGTCTGACTACCACAGTTTGAGGGGGTAAAACTTTCTTTTGATCTTGCTACACATGTGCACATCTGAGAAACAATTGATTTATTCTCGCATATATTTTTAAAATTAGCCAAAGTACTCATTAAGGATAAATGTGTCTCAGTTTGAGACGATTGCAATGCCAAAGCTTTAGCAAATATTAGTGATAATTATTAATTTCTGTGCTTAAAATGTTTATTTAATTATAATTACCCTCCTCCCCTTCAAATAATCTGTTAAAATGTAATTTGAGAATGTATAACATAACTTAAATGTACAGCCAGAAAAAGAAAAGAAAAAACGAACGTAAGTCATATTCCACTCTGAAAGTCGCAGAATACAATACAGGATGTTTAATAAAACTCCCTAACTTTTAAATTCAGTAATTCATTAACTATAATAAGTATAAAGATGAAATATGGGAAAGGCAGCTCATAAGTTTTGGATACGATAAATTGAAAATTTACAATAGCTATAGTGCAAAAAGTAAGGATAGTGCAATACGTATTTCTGTTTTAACTTAGTATTCAACTATTGAAATACCACACAACTGTTCGTATTTGGATTTTTTTTTTTTAAGTTTGAGACAGCGCCACGCCATTTATTGACAAAAATAAAAATAAATTTTTAAGTTACTCTATAAAAAATTTATGAACTAACCTGATAAGCATTTAATTTATTTCAGATTTATATTTATTATAATCAATGAATTATTGAGTTTTAACATTAGGGGGCCTTTTATGAAACACCCTGTATGTTCTCATTTATTATAAAATCAAACTATTTAACCCTATATGGAATGTACACTAGAAAATAAAATATCAGCTCATAAAGCATGAGCTCAGTTCTAAAAGTCTCATAAGCTGTTTGCATCAAAGTTACTTGTTAAAGATTTTTTTTATATTAAACAAAAAAAAAAAAAAAAAAAAAACACTTTTGTTGTTTTGAGGGATAGTCTGCATGTGTACTTTTGGTTTAAATTTGAAAATTTCAATGTTGTTATGTAATAAGGGTACGTGTAGATTGAAATACCAAACAACTGTTTGTATTCGGAATTTTTTTTATATTTTGAGACAGCTTGACAAAGCTATTTTGACAAAAATGAAAATTCATTTTTAAGTTACTCCATTAATTTTTAAGTCACATTTACAATTGCTTCAAACAACTGATCTTACTCTGACTCATAATGTTGTTATTATTGTTAAAATAAGGATGTAGAACTATTATTTATTACTGAGAAGAAATTTGTTTATGTGCAATTCAAAAATATACCATTGTTCTTTCATAACTACCTGAAATGGCTAGACATCCATTCATTGGTTTTAATGTCATATATTGAACTTTTAAGATGTTGGTTTTGTGAAGTATTGTGTCTGTCTGTATAGGTGAAGAAACACAGTCCTTTAGACGTCACACATATTTATTTTACGAATATTCCAGAAGAATCAGGAAATTAACAATAGGGAAATTTCCCAAGTCTCAAATGTACATCTACACATTCACAGACACGTGAAAATCAAATGATATAAAACGACTTACAATAAAAATTTTTGGTAAAAAACATGAATAAATTCCAATACGGATACTTTAAATGTCTCAAAACACTCCTAAGGCAGCTAACAAAACAATAGAATAACAATATTCTGTTCAGGCACGAATCGCTCTCGCGCATACAATTGCTTCAAACAACTGATCTAAGTTTGACTCATAATGCTGTTATTATTGTTAAAATAAGGATGTAGAATTATTATTTATTACTGAGAAGAAATATGTTTATGTGCAATTCAAAAATATACCATTGATCTTTCATAACTACCTGAAATGGCTAGACATCCTTTCATTGGTTTTAATGTCATATATTGAACTTTTAAGATGTCCGTTTTGTGAAGTATTGTGTCTGTATAGGTGAAGAAAAACAGTCCTTTAGACGTCACACGTATTTATTTTACGAATATTCCAGAAAAATAATGAAATTAACAATAGAGAAATTTCTCAAGTCTCAAATGTACATCTACACATTCACAAACACGTGAAAATCAGCTAATATAAAACGACTTAATACAATAGAAATTTATGGTAAAAAACATGAATAAATTCCAATACGGATACTTTAAATGTCTAAAAACACTCCTAAGACAGCTACCAAAACAACAGAATAACAAACAATATTCGGATCCAGGCTCGAATCGCTCACGCGCATTTACAAATGCTTCAAACAACTGATCTAAGTCTGACTCATAATGCTGTTATTATTGTTAAAATAAGGATGTAGAATTATTATTTATTACTGAGAAGAAATTTGTTTATGTGCAATTCAAAAATATACCATTGTTCTTTAACTACCTGAAATGGCTAGACATCCTTTCATCGGTTTTAATGTCATATATTGAACTTTTAAGATGCCGGTTTTTCATTATAAAACGGATATAGAAAAGTTTAACAGAAAAAAATGGGGATAGTTAAAAAAAGAAAAAAAAATCTAACGATGGCAAATAAGAAATCTGAATATCTGGAAAAGAAAATGCTAATGTCACTTATATCCGGAGAGTCTCCAAATGTTCACCTATAGTGATTCGAGCATCAATACATTCTGGAATTTTTTATTTTTAAATGAACGAAATTTGCAGTTATTCTTATTCAAATACTAAGAAATCGATTATCGTTTTTCCTCCTATAAAGGCAAAGGATCATCCAGAAAATAGTATATCAAAGTTGGTATTTTAAGTTGGTGCCTTACTTAGAACATTCAATTAACACAGGAAATGCAAAGGGGTCGGATGAGGATCATTGCCTCTCTCTGGATTAAGTAAATTTCCGTTAATTGTAATTGTTTAAAAAAATGTGACGGGTCCTGATGTTAATTATGAAGTGATAGCGTTGGTCTTCACATGAACCGTTCCTATATATCACAGAAATGGATTTATTAAATTCAGTACGCCTAACAAATAAAAATACATATATCTTGATTAATGAGATTGCACAACAATTATATTATAATGCGGGTTCTTTTAGCTTATTATCATAGTTCAATTGCAGAAGAGTCCAATGCTTGTAAAAGTCTGCGTTTACAACAGATGCAAAGTCCCCTCCAAAGTGTCCACGGGAGTTGAAAACAGCTCGTTAGTCTGACCCTTCACAAAAAAAGTTTCATGTCAATATTCTCTTGAATAAGGGACGGGGATAAGTGTTTTCGCCATCCTAACGAAACTGGAACCGTTCACACTTAGTACACTAGGCTGTCTTGTAACAACTTAAAAAATATAAGTCAGATAAATGCTTTCTCTACCTGGGGATTCTTCAATCACCCGAAAATATTCCACCAGGAGTTATAACTCCGTCTCCTTAGGTTCAGCTTCCCTGCCACCTAACTCGATCACTCACTAACTTTTTTTTCTCCTCATCTCACCTGTGTTTTACGCCTAGAACAATAGGTGTTTCTGCAGCCACTAGAAGCTCTTAAAGATGAGGTCACGTAGAAAGTCTGTTATGATTGGTGGAAAAGCATTTCTCACGTTCCCTCTGTTCTGCTCATGTCACCTTGGTTCACACGTTACCTGGGCGATCGCCGGCGTGATGAAAGACGCACCACTCTGCTCGTTCCATTCTTCCAGTTGTCTCAAAACTTTCAAGACGGAAGATTGGTTATGATGGAACGAAATTTTTGATTTACACCGGCCGATTTGTGGAGTTAGTTTAAAATTTGAGGAAAATCTGAAACACATGGGATTTTCCTATACCTAGATTTAGGCTGCAAAACATAGGTTTTGAGTGAGATATAGTGAATTTCTCACAAAAATGATAAAATTTATTCTTTCCAAATGACATTAGAATGTTGGAGAGATATTTTACGCCTTTGGATATGTACAGGGAAGTTACGATAAAACCTGTTAAATGTCTCTTGCATATGGGAATCCCAAAACACTTATGTATCAATTAGTTGGGTTATAACATAAAATAAAACGTGATCGTAGATTCTGGGTCCCTGCTTAGGAAACGTTAGGCATTTCTCCATAAGTTACTAAAATAATAATTGAATCCTAACTAAATTCCTAAAATAAAATTAATAAGTTTACAAAGCGTTGTGTGAATTTTGTGAAAACAGTTACCTTTATGAACCTTCCAATTAGCACACATTTACCTGCTAAAATATATTAAAAATAATGATTGGGATACCACAAAAAAGTTGACATTAATTAGTTAACACAGAAAATTTATTTACAAAACATAGAAAAGAAATAACATTACATACACTAAAAAACAAATGCATATAAGACTATTACAAAAAATACATTTTTAATTTCACTATTAAAAGGTTATACAGCGATCGGTAAGCGTAAGTTTTATTTTTTAAAGATTGTTAACAATCATTTTTTCATTTGTAAATTGATTTTAACAATTTGAAATTCATAACAAAATAATAATTATCAAAATGTTTATAAAATGAAAATCTAACTTATTAATTAATATTTTCCTACTCTGATCCCGGTTCAAACTAAACCCTACAATGAATTTCATTTTATCAATAGAATGTCGCAAATAAATTAATAATACGAATTCGCACCTTTATTTTAATTACTACTTTGTCAGTGAAGCATCACAAGGTTTTCACAAGGAGCATAATCTTTGAAGCATATCTGTCGGTGACGTCGGTGACTGTCATTGATCAACTCGTTGATCAAAATTATTGTTACATTTTTAATATAGACTCGAGCGTAATTGCCCGACTTTTGTTCATTTCTGCTTTAATGAACATAATTATCAAATGCTCGTAAATATTCTTTACGTGCTGTTAATTACACGCATATATATGCGACAACTTGTTTATCGCAAATATTGCTTATCGAAGTTTATTTCATGTTACTTGCTAAGAAAACAATATATAGTTACACAAAGTTAATGAGCTTCTTACCCGCACAATGGGTGAACAGTCCCTCACGTTTTTGTGGTTCACCTTCGTTCTATCGCTGCTGATTTTTGGGCTCGCCTTCCTCTATCGCTGCTGTATTAGTGAGTGGTCAACGTTTAATTTCATTATTGGTTCAGAAAGTTCCATCCTTCTCTTCCTAGAAATTACGTGACCTTTATCCTCTTATTAAGTGCTCCCCGTCATAAAATATATTTTGAAAGTATTGTAAATCCACCATTATCGCCCTGTCAATTTTTTGTAGATTTCTGGCGCCCAACGTGAATTTATTGCTACCTGCAGTTTGGGAAATAATTGCCCATGTGCTGTTTACATCTTCGTGCGAACTTTTATTGAGCTCTCTTTTCAAAGTAATTAAATTTGTGAAAATACATAAAAATGCATAATGGCATGTTAATATTCAGCTTTATACAAAACTTCTGATAAAAAAATTGTTATTTTGAGATGATTCTTTCATAAAATACTTCAAAATTGTCTTATATTGTTATGTAGTTCAGGGTATGTTTTGGGATAAAAATATAAAATTTGTATTCGCATTATTGCGAATGATGTGAAGTGCTTCACTTTAAATCAATAACTAAACACTAACAGAAAGAGCAACTTAGAATTTTTTGTCGGGGGGAGTGGGTGGTACTGACCCTCCTTCCCCCCCCCCCCCTCACTAAATTCCACATGGACAACAATTTTTAATTCGTTTTTTTTTTTCTTTTTACACTCATGTGTTTCCAATTTAGCTTTAGATGGGGTTCAGGCATCGGGGTGGCAGACCCCCCCCCCTTCCACTGACGAGAAAAAAGTTTAACTATATCAGTTCTCCATTTTGATAAATTTTAGTATAAGTTTACTTTTGAATATTTAATATTTCTGAATTTTTGTATTGCATTGCTTTTTATATGGATATGTTTACAAATTTTCTTGCACAAGTTTGAGGAGTTCTGAGAAAAAACTCTTAGTTTAGTTTATTTCATGTTTATATTCTACATTAAAAAAAAAAAAAAAAAAAAAAAAAAAAAAGACTAGGCAGTTGACCACAGACACACCTGTTCCAAATACTTGCCCTTCTCTAGGTTTCTTTCTTCCGGTGCCTATGTCTTGAGTTTCAAGTTATATCTTTCTATTTTCAAAGATTTAGAGAACACTCCTCCCCCTCCACCCCCTTGCGTACGCCGATTGTGAGCAGGTTCCGATTAGGTCAAGGACAGTATCCGTTAACGCCCGTATATTCTGCAAATGAAGTGGCCTATTTATGGCATTAATATCAGTAACAGAATTACCCATAGACCTTCACTGGAAAAAAAAAGGACTAGAAGAGTTAAAAATGCTTTCAGGAGGAGGAGAGGCTGAAGCGCTTCACGTAATACAGACCACCCAAGTGGAAGAAGTCACGTGCCACAGTCCCGCAAACAGATTGCCAATCATATACCGAAGGACCCCTATAAGAATATGCTGAAATTTTCAAAAATAGGCGCCCGCAGGCCCGCAAGTGGGGATAAATGCAATTGCCCCTCTCCGGATTTTCAAATTTAATTAGCTAAATTTTCTTTTTTTGAGGTAATTGTGAAAAAATAATTTTATTTATTCTTAAGGAGACTCAGTACCTCCCATTTTGAAAAAAGATGACGAATTTCAGATTTTTATTCTAAAACAAATCTTAACATCTCTAGAACATTGTGCCTAAATTTCCTGACGAACTGATAAATAGTAAAGAAGATATGGTTAATACATTTAGATGAAATTCAATATCTTTTTTTAGGTGCGCTCGTAATTATATAAATAGCACCTATACTTGTAAAGCAGGTATGGTTAATACATTTAGATGAAATTTAATATCTCTTTTTAGGTGCGTTCGTAATTATATAAATAGTTCCTATACTACTGTAAAGCAGGTATGGTTAATACATTTATATGAAATTTAATATCTCTTTTTAGGTGCGCTCGTAATTATATAAATAGCACCTATACAACTGTAAAACAGGTATGCTTAATACATTTAGATGAAATTTAATATGTCTTTTTAGTTGCGCTCGTAATTATATAAATAGCACCTAATACTACTGTAAAGCAGGTATGGTTAATACATTTAGATGAAATTTAATATCTCTTTTTAGGTGCGCTCGTAATTATATAAATAGCACCTATACTACTGTAAAGCAGGTATGCTTAATACATTTAGATGAAATTTAATATATCTTTTTAGTTGCGCTCGTAATTATATAAATAGCACCTATACTACTGTAAAACAGGTATGGTTAATACATTTAGATGAAATTTAATATATCTTTTTAGGTGCGTTCGTAATTATACAAATAGCACCTATACTACTGTAAAGCAGGTATGGTTAATACATTTAGATGAAATTTAATATCTCTTTTTAGGTGCGTTCGTAATTATATAAATAACACCTATACTACTGTAAAGCAGGTATGGTTAATACATTTAGATGAAATTTAATATATCTTTTTAGGTTCGCTCGTAATTATATAAATAGCACCTATAATCGTCGACTGGTCCGTCTGTCTGTCCGCATTATAACAGCGGTAAAACTACCCCACCGAATGGCTTGAAATTTAATATGTATATATAATCGTTGCAGTATTTTGTCGAGCCATTTAAAATTTTATGAAAATCGAATCAAAACTTAAAAATATATTAATAAAAGTTTTCTTTATTCTATTAAATCCTATCATACGTAATTACTTCAATGATATCCCATGATAGGTCCAGGTAATGAATCTAGGTCTCCATGGTGATTACTTCCTATTTAAGATGGAGTCATATTATTTCCGTATTACTGAATTTAAAAACCGAATTTGTGTACTAAAATTGTTTAATTATAGCAATCATATAATATACGGACAGTTTTTTGGATTAGATGTTTCCGGAGAAATACATATTAAATGGAAAAAGAGTCGAAATGTGGATTTCAAGTTCTGAAATTTTCAAAGCTAGACTTAAGTTTCTCATTGGAATTTTCAGTAAATGTCAACAAAAGATAAAATGTTGCTAACTTAAAATGTACTTATTTTATTACGGAAATTAATCAAATAACAGACGATATAATTCATTTCATTGAAATAATAACAGTACAAACGCACCTCATTTGTCACGTTTGATGTACAATTTCCAACTTGTTTGTAAATTAAATGTTTATACTCCTTTTTCTCAGTTCGTATTTTTTCATATTCTGTATGTAATCAAAATGCTAAAGCTTATTCCACAATAATTGAACAAATTGTCTGAATTTGTTTGTTTTAAATGCATCTTTAGATTCTATGAGAGATAACTAAAGTATCGATTATTTTTATGATATCTTGAAATTTTTCTTAAAAAAAAAAAAAAATCTGAACTTAAATATATGTGAATTTTATAGACCTATTCCATATACATCCAATTATTAAGTTTTTTTCTTCTGATCTAAATATTTGTAATCTACTCTCTCCATCAGGTGATTAATAGCAGAGTACAGTGAACTACCTTCTTAGCTTTACTTTCTCAACCCTTTTTCGCGCTGCCATTTTAGGTGGATTTCGTAAGAAATACTATCTATTACATTCTCACCTAAGTTGGAATTTTTGAAAACATTTTGCAGATATACGCCGATCATGATTCCCAGAACCCAAAACCATCCCCAGTTCAAAACTTTATCTATATATCTATCTATCTATCTTATCTATCTATGTCACTTTTTTACGGACACGATAACTGCAGTACTTCTGCACAAATCTCTTCCAAACTGATACATAAAATCAAGGAGCATAAAATCTCGGTCAAGTTGGTTGGGGAGCTTTTTCTAAAAACAGAAAAAAACCCATAATTTCTTAATTATGATACGCATCGAATCCGTTTAAAGTTATTATTACTTCTAGAAAAAGGGCCGAAAATTTATGTATGACAGATTTTTGATATCATTAAAATTTGCTCCAAAGGGGGGGGAAGTGGGGGGGGAAGTGGGGGGGGGGGTTAGAAGAAAAAAATTCATAACTTCGTCAATTCAAAAGATATCAAATTCGTTTAAATTTATTATAAATCCTCTTAATATTATCTAAAACTTTTATATTGACAAGTTTTTTATAGGACCAACCCTTATAGCAAAAAAAAAAAAAAACATCCCTGCCGGCTCCGCTTGCAAACAAGTTAGGTTTCGAAGTGGGCGGTTCGGACTACAGCATCATGGCAAAAAGGTCATTTCTTCCGCAATTCCCAACAAACAGGCGCCCCACGGTCTGCGTCTTCGAAATCTACCTGCGTCTGTAGGCCGAGCCGTCAGGGATTTTTTATTACTTTTGACATTCACCGTCCCTTTATCCCCTATATTTTCACTTTCAGTTTTAAGATCAAATAATTAAAATTCTCGTTGCAGAGTCTGTTTTCCGCTTAGTAGGTAAACTACTCTCTGCCACTAATCATCTGATGAAAAGAGCAGATAATTAAGTATTCTCGAAAATATAATTGTGTTTGTTTACTCATTTTATAAGCAAATAAGAAAATTCATTTCCATATATGTTATATTTATTCTAAAAAGTAGGCAGGATCTGACGCTTAGAAAACGGCACGGCGTACCTTAAAAATAGCACAACACTATTTTAAAAAGTTTGTTAAGTTTCCTTTATAAGCAACATGAACAGCACACATCACAGAAAGGGGGTGGGGGGGATTATGAAATCAAATAAACTTTCAGTGTCACCGTAGAGTTTCTAAAAGAATTCAAAAATTGGTATTCCCAAACACTAGTAGATGTTTTGTGAGTGTAAGAATACTCCAGTATTGGTGTTTGATAGAAATAAAGAAAAACCTACACTACTTAAAATGTGTATCAACATTCGGTTATTACACGAAATGAAGTGTTTATTCATGTAATTTTGGGTATATTTCAACATCGAATTCAGGGCAAAATTATCCCACAAATTTTACTATACAGGGTGTCCGAAAAGTCTGGAAATGGTCAAATAACTCGAGAAATATACATCGGATTGAAAAACGACAAAATGCATGTTCAATATTTTTGAAAAATCTATTTAGGGATATGAAAGTTGCCCCCCCCCCCAACTTTGCCCCTCCGGGGGGGAAAGGGGGGCAACTTTGAAATCTTTAATGATGACCCCCATTTTTTATTGCAGATTCGGATTTTACTACGGGAAAAAAATCGTAACTTTTGTATTGAACATTTTCTTCGAAACATTGTAGATGGCGCTGTAATCGAGTGCAATGCTGTGAGAATCGTTACCATTGCAATGTCTGCAAACGCTCGAATAACTCGAAAAATATACATCGTATTAAAAAACGGAAAAATGCGTGTTCAATAGTTTTGAAAAATCTATTTAGGGATATCAAAGTTGTCATTTTTCTGAAATATTAAACACGTATTTTTCCGTTTTTCAATCTGATGTATATTTCTCGAGTTATTGGAGCGTTCCCAGACATTGCAATGGTAACGATTCTCACAACATTGCACTCGATTACAGCGCCATCTACAATGTTTCGAAGAAAATGTTCAATACAAAAGCTACGTATTTTCTCCCGTAGAATCCGAATCTGCAATAAAAAATGGGGGTCATCATTTAAGATTTCAAAGTTGCCCCCCTTTCCCCCCGGGGGGCAAAGTTGGGGGGGGGGGGAACTTTCATATCCCTAAATAGATTTTTCACAAATATCGAACATGCATTTTGTCGTTTTTCAATCCGATGTATATTTCTCGAGTTATTTGACCGTTTCCAGACTTCTCGGACACCCTGTATAAATATTTTACTATATATAAGCTAAACTAAGAATTTCTTTTATCTGATTCCCCATGCAAGAATCTTATTATATACCTTTTTCATATATAACTCTACGTTTAAGATAATTTTTAATCACATAAACATAAAATGAACTAAATGAATTAAAACGGCCCTCTCCCACTCCTTCCACCAACGAAAATTTCTGAGTTCCTTTTACTTACCCATCATACGTAGTATAGGGTAAGTCTTGTAATCGTTTTGAAAATCGAAAATTTATTTTTGACGGATTTACACGTTCCAGACACTGGAGATTCCGAAAAACATATTTTTAGAAAAAAAAAAAATTGCCGTCCGTCTGTGTGTCTGTGTGTCTGTAAACGCTCTATCTCCCGATAAAATTAAGATAGAGACTTGCAATTAGGTATGTACTTAGAATGTAATAATGGGAAGAAGCCTATTTCATTTCAATAACCTCGATTAACCGGAACTATTTTTTTTGGACTCTCGAAATATTCGTTTTGATAAAAGGTATATAAAAAATTTCGAAATTGTTTATTTTAAGAAATGAATATAAAAGACAATAAAAAAACATAAATTTTGCATAAAGTATGAAGTCGATCGAATAATGAGTTGCCGAGATATTTGGAATCCTATTTTCCACACTCTTCGATTTTTCATGACCCTGTATTTCATCCAAATTTCAATTCAAAGAGGCTCACTGTGGAGACCGGAAAAGTTTTTGGTTTCCGTCTGTTTGTCTGTCTGTCTGTTCCGCGATAACTGCTGCAAAAAGGGTCCGATTAGGTTGATTTTTGGTGGGTATGTCGGCGAGGTACCCGGAATTAGCTGTATAGTGTTTAGTTAAATTTGGTTCATTCGTTCAAAAAATATAGAACATTTCTTTTTAGGTCATAATGCTTTCCTATATGGGAATGCAGACGATTTTCAAATTTCACTTTTAACTGAAATAAAAATCGCATATTTGAATTATGGATTTAAACGTAAAATTACGGATACTAAATTTTCGATATGGAGGTCTTAAATATATGCAATAGCTTTGAAAAATTGTCGATACTTAGAATTTAGAAATTAATTATTTAAATTATTGGAAAAATTTTTGCAACTGTTCGGGAAATATAAAACATTTTATTTTCCTTTTTTTTTTTTTTTTTTTTTTTTTTTCAAATTTTAAAATGCATTTCTTTTTCTTTCCTCTTTATTTTATTAGTTGCTTAGCAACCCTATTTCAAAGAATATCAAAATAAGAAATGCATTTTTTTATCTAAAAAGTTACATGAATGAGAAGTTTATAAGAATTTAAGAGCATAAATCGTGTTTAATTTAACGCTTCTAATTTCTGAAACCTCCGAAGTATTTTATATGCCTATAAATATGTATTTAACATTTAAAAAAATTAAATTACGAATTGTAAAATGCTAAATAATACGAAAAGCGAGATTAAAAAACAGTGACTTTCAGAGCTGACGTTGAGGCTTCTGATCTGCAGATTTATTAGTTTAATTTCAAAATCCATTGATGGTCAATAATTCCCCCTGCCACCACCACTTGTTGGCGTCCATGAGAGAAGACCAGAAAAGATATCAATTGTTGAAAATGAACTCATTTAATACGAGTATTTCTTTTTTTTTTTTAATTATTCTTATTTAAAAAAAAAAAAATCAATTCAATTTTGGGGGAAAAAAAAACAGAAAGAACAAGTTGGAAATTGTACGTCAAACGTGACAAATGTGGTGCGTTCGAACTATAACTAGTTATATAAATATTCCGATCTTGTTGATTTTTAATTCTGTAAAATGAATTATATCGTCTGCAGATTAATTTCTGTAATAAAATAGGTTTCTCGGTCGCTTGACGGTTAAAGCTCGGAAGCTCCTATAACAAGAAAGCACCGATTAAAAAAAAAAAAAAAAATCAAATTTCTTAATAAAATGTTTTTATTAATATCTTCTAAAGTTTTGATTCGATTTTCATAAAATTTGAAATGTTTCGACAAAATTCTGCAAAGATAATATATCTTAAATTTCAAACCATTCGATTGGGTAGTTTCTGCGTTGTTATATGCGGACGGACGGAGAGACAGACAGACGACGACAATAGGTGCTACGTATTTAAATAATTACGAACGCACCTAAAAAGGACGAAAGAAGCAAGTGAAAAGAAACTTGACATCAGTTTCAGCCCGGTGCTACTTTTATGCCAAATTTGGTAGTTCTGTCTAGAACCCAGCTCGCAGACACACGCACTATTATTATATATGGAGATAAAAATAATAATGATTACTGATCTGGAAAAAAAATATTTTTCATAAAAATATTTGTTAAACCGTATGCGAATAGCCCCTCCCCTACTTGATTAACTGAACTTATTAATGAATTGCGTGAAGGATTCGGTAATAACAAAAGCTGAGGCATCACGCACTTTAATGATTATCATTTATCTTGAATATTTAATATGCAAACTCTATTCTTTGCAAAGGTTTCATAATCATTATTATCCTTACTTTTCATTAATTCATCTTTTTTCTTCAGAAGTAAAATTTTAAATTATGTTCTGCTTGAATTCTTTACGTACATAATAATAATACATTTGGTGATTATATTTATTTAAATAATGATAAAAAAAAAAAAAAAAAAAAAAAAAATCCAGCGAGTTTAATGGGGTAATTCTATCAATCAGTTAATAATCATTTCCCATTACTGATTTCATTGTTGAATGTTTGCATGACTTTAAAATTATACGTAAACTACTGCTCTAAGGATTGTAATTAAAATAATTGAGTTTGGTTATGCAACTGAAATAATAGTCAATTATTATTTTTATTTTTTTTTTTTTCATTTCGATTTATATATAGGTATGCTATAGAATTAAGGGTTTTTTTCTCCTTTTCATTTTTTTTTTCTTGTGAGTATTTGAAAACAGCATACTAATTGCTTGTATTTAAGAAGACAATCATATTTTATTTTTCGTCGTTGGATGGAGATGTTTGTTATAACAGTAGTCAAAATCTTCTAAAGCTTAAAATAAGAATTTTTAGTAGCCATTGGCTAGTAGATAGAAGTCAGTTTCTGGCCAGTTTATTTATTTTTATACTTAGTAATCATCTACTGCTCAGTGTGGCTATTTATATCAATAGGAAAATCGTGCGTAAATAGCATTTGAAAACTGTAAAAGCAATTTACAGTACAGAAGTTTCTTAAAACGATTTTATTTAAATCTAATAAATTGAAAATCTAAAGAAAATTATTAATGCATTTGCAAATTAAACATTAAAGCAGATTTTTATCAGCCAACTTTGCCTCACAAATAATTATTAAAACAGTATTAATTAAAAAAAATTAGAATAGTTGCCACATTATTAGTAGATATAAAACTTTATTTAAAATAATACATACTATATATGTAACTATAATGGTTTACATAATATAAAACATAATATATAACTTCTTAAGAAAATATTACTGCAAAATTTTATACATATAAATCGAAAATATCTTATATTATTGTAACACATTTTAATTTGTTGTATGTAGACTTTTTAATAAAAGTATTTACTAAAAATATTAAAAGAGATGTGAAAAATTAAATTTTAATTAAAAAAAATTAGAATAATTGTCACTTTGATTTTATGTTCTCAATTTCCAGTAATTGTACTATTAAGTTAGCTTCTAATATAAAATTAAAAAAGCTACCTATTGCGGCCGATCAGAGGAAAGCAATTCCGGAAAATTTCGGTATATTTTCACCGAACATGATCCCCAGACCCCATAACCACCCTACGTTCAAATGTAAATTTATATTTATCTGACCTATGTCATACGATAGCACTCGTATTTATAAACCGATTTGGATGAAACTAAGCGTATGTATTAAGCTCACCAATATCTCGACCGAATTCGTTGGCCAGCTTGTCTAAAAAGGGCGGCCACTTAAAGATTTAAATCTTAAAAAAAAAAAAAAAAAAAATCGAATTTAAATTTATTTTTTGTTGAAGTTTGGCCTTGATAGAAGGATTCCGGAGTATTTTTTGTTTTGACTCTATCTTAAAAAATGGCTGTAATATTGCAGTTTGAAATTCTAGGATGGCTGACAATTTGGAAGAAGACAGAAGATTAAAACAAATCTGGGATTAATTTATGAGTTTTAGTGAACGGGATTTCTCTCAAATTATTGTATTTCATTGTTGTAATAATTTTCCCCAATCATACACATAAAAATATATTTATATCCGTTAGCGGCAAATTCTCGCCAAACCTGGCGATACTGGGCGAAATATCGCCAAATTTGGCAATCAAAAATAAGTCTCCATAAATGAAGCCAACTTGGCTGTAGTTGACTAATTTGCTGAATTTCTTATTCAAATTCCGCATTAACGAATCTTCTGTAATCAGATTCTTTGCACTTTAGCTTGCTGTTTTCGAGTAATATTATATTAGCTAAAATTTTAAAACGAAGACATAGGAAAGCTACTTTTTCTTCCCGGTACAGGTCGGAAGGACTTTTTTATTATTTGAGTATATGTCTGAATGCATTTACTATTGTAATTTCATTAGATTAACCATCTCCTTGTACAAGGTATTTTATCCTATCCTTAAAAGAATAATTATTCTTCAACCACTAAACATCATAATATGTCGCTGAAATTGAATAAAATTTCGTGTAATAAATATGTTTATACAAATGTAAATTCTTCTTATGGCAGTTATATACAATTTACACATTCAACGTTTTTATATTCTTCGTTTGGAAAACCGATTTGATCATCTCTCTTTAGTAGTTAAAATAAATCCTCATCTATTTCATTAGAAAAAGAATATTAAAAGCTTAAATCACCCGAAAATTAGCTATTTTGTTAATAAAATTTCGCGTCAAAATAAGGCGATTCACTTGCATTTTCTTTTGTTGATATTCTTTGAAACATAGTAGCTTGGCAACCATTTAAGAGACCAAGAGAGACCAAGGTTTACCACCAAGAGAGAAAAAAAGAAATGCATTGGAAATTTTTGTAAAAAATGAGAAATTAAAACGTTTCATATCCTTCAAATTAATGTGTAAAATTTCACAATAATTTATACAATTAATTTCGAAATTCTAATACATATATCGGCAAATTTTCAAAGCGATCGGTTTAAACTAAGATCTCCATTTCGTAAATTTAACATCCATAATTTTAGCATTTACAATTATACCAATGCGCGCGTGATTTTCATTTCGGTGAATGTTAAAATTAAAAAATCATCTGACTTCCCATTGAAAAGCATTATGGCTTAAAAGAAATGATTCTATATTTTTCGAACGAATGAATCAAATTCAACCAAAAACTATACAGCTAATTCCAGGTATACCTCCCCAACATAACCCAACAAAAATCAAACAATTCGAATGATGTTTGCGGCAGTTATCGCGGAACAGACAGACAAACAAACAAACAGACAAACAGAAACCAAGAACTTTTCGCGTCTCCCCAGTGAGTCTTCACTAGCGTTCCGGCAATTAAGGTCTGCCCTAGAAAACCAGCACTCAAAATTCAATCGAAAAAAATCTGAAAATTGTCTGATACTTATAGTTATGTTACAGGTCGCCACAAAGTAATCTAAATACATTAGCTATTGCTTGAAATTCTTTTTATTGGTTTTATAGATTTTAAAATTCAAGAAAATTTGAAAGTGCTACGTGTAAAGTAATTTGGTAATAATCCTAAATTTGCCTCGCTCTGCTTTGGTCTGTTTCTATGTCCATCCACAGTCACAAAAATATTGATATGAAAATTTAAGCAAGTTATTGAAACATAATACAATGTAATTGTTGTTAAAAATCGCTATTATTAATCATAAAATTCGTTTACAAAATAAAAGTGCACTAGAGTTATTGTTAAAAAAGTTTTTCTTTATCAAATACAACGAAATTTCATTTTGCTATTTAAAAATGTTTTAAAATTAAGTTCCTATTCGAGAATATCATTTTTTATTTTTATTAATTTTTTATTTTCAAAAATCCAATATATTTAACTTAAATCAACACTGTAAAAAATTTTCCTGAAAAAAAAAACGGAAATTGTACTGGCAATTGAGACGCCAGCACTATTTCCGTATTTCAACTGGAAAAAAAATTCCGTAAATTCCAGGAAATTTTCCGTGATTTCTGACATATCCGTTTTTAAATTTCCGTTTTTTAACAGATATCTTCCGTATTTTTTAGATATTTTTATATCGTTAAAATAAATTTTATAGGACCAAAAAAAAAAAAACATATATATTTCTCAAGGAATATCTTATAACACTTTTTTTCTTTCATTTCTGCGCGAGTTTTCAGTAAATAACCAACACTTGCCACGAAGGGGTTCGAACGCGGAAACTTCTGTGTAGTAAACTGGCGGGCTGTACCAATACGCTAACGACCGGACACTTCGTTCCCTTAAATGTGGTTATTTATTTTACATACTTTTAATGATGCAAAAACTTAAAGGTTTTATAGTTAGATGGATTTTTTCAATATTTTATTTTCATAATTTTTAATATCTTGCTTTATTATTTGATGCTTTATAACAGATAAATTTTAAATTTTTATGTATTATATGCGTAAAACATTGTATTAAGACTAATGATTGCTTCTTTTTGCAATAGTACATATACTTTTTAAAATTATTTGTTTGTTGATCTACTTATCAATTCTAAAAACAATAATTATCTTAAGTAGACGTATTTATTACATGCTATTGAAAGTAAATTTTCTTTATCTCTTATTTTAAAAACTTATGTGAATAAACAATTTTATAATAAATTAAATTATTATATTTAATCTTTACTGAGAGCTTTTGTGTAAGATTCTGTTAAACTGAATAATTTTAAAAAATCAAAACAAAAAAATGAATTTTTAGAGAAAATTTTGAAATTAATGACCTTAGGATAGGTAAGTTTAAATTTGGACTTGATAATTTAGTTTAAATTAATTTAGTTTAATTTATAAAATTATAAACTAACGAAATAAATTATAAACTTTATAAAATAATAAACTTCATTTTTATAAAAGTAAACAAAAAGTTATTAATTATTTTTTATAAATTTAAAGAAAAAAAAATATGAACTTCGTAAAATTATAATTTATAAAATAATAAATTTTAGTTTAATTCACAAATTAGTGGTTATTTATTTTACATACTTTTAATGATGGAAAAACTTAAAGGTTTTATAGTTAGATGGATTTTTTCACTATTTTATTTTCATAATTTTTAATATCTTGCTTTATTATTTGATGCTTTATAACAGATAAATTTTAAATTTTTATGTATTATATGCGTAAAACATTGTATTAAGACTAATGATTGCTTCTTTTTGCAATAGTACATATACTTTTTAAAATTATTTGTTTGTTGATCTACTTATCAATTCTAAAAACAATAATTATCTTAAGTAGACGTATTTATTACATGCTATTAAAAGTAAATTTTCTTTATCTCTTATTTTAAAAACTTATGTGAATAAACAATTTTATACTAAATTAAATTATTATATTTAATCTTTACTGAGAGCTTTTGTGTACGATTCTGTTAAACTGAGTAATTTAAAAAAATCAAAACAAGAAAAGTGGATTTTTAGAGAAAATTTTGAAATTAATGACCTTAGGATAGGTAAGTTTAAATTTGGACTTGATAATTTAGTTTAAATTAATTTAGTTTAATTTATAAAATTATAAACTAACGAAATAAATTATAAACTTTATAAAATAATAAACTTCATTTTTATAAAAGTAAACAAAAAGTTATTAATTATTTTTTATAAATTTAAAGAAAAGAAATATGAACTTCGTAAAATTATAATTTATAAAATAATAAATTTTAGTTTAATTCACAAATTTATAAGACAAATCAGCTTAGTTTAACACCTACATACCGATAATTTGCAAAAATATTGTTTTATGAAACCTTAAAAATATTAAAACAAAAAAAAATAGATTTTTAGCGAAAATTTTGAAATTAATGACCTTGGGATAGGTATGTTTAAATTTGGATTTATTAATTTAGTCTAAATTAATTTAGTTTAATTTATAAAATTATAAACTAACTAAATATATTATAAACTTTATAAAATTATAAGCTAACTAAATATATTATAAACTTTATAAAATTATAAACTTCATTTTTATAAAAGTAAAGAAAAAATCATTAATTATTTTTATAAATTTAAAGAAAAAACTATAAACTTTCTAAAATTATAATTTATAAAATAATAAATTTTAGATTAATTCAAAAATTTATAAGACAAATCAGTTTTGTTCAATACCAATAATTTGCAAAGATATTATTTTACGAAACCTTTAATAACCTAATATTGCCTGACGTTAATGAAATTAAAATAAAATTTTAAAATTTCAGTGAAAAAATTCATAATTTGAAGCACTATAAAGAAAAAAAAAAGTAGATTTAAAACAAAAAATTTCTGTAATTTATATAAATAAAGTAAATTTCTAAAGATTTCACTAAAAAATAAAAAATATCATTATTCACAAAAAATTACCGTCCAGACACGGGCCCGGTTAGAATGAGCTCCAGGATTGGCCCGAGTCTAATGACAGAAAATAGGCCCACGGGTAGGACCGGTCCAGGCCTGGATCCTAGAAGACCCTCTGGACCTTAGTAAATACAACAATGTTAATTCGCATTTCAAACAAGACGATATCTGTAAACAAACCTCTGAACGTTATTTCCGGAAATGGGGAAATACGGACATTGTACTGTTTTAAAAAAAATCCATTAAATTTACGGAAAACTTTCTGCATATCTACGGATTTGAAATCTCCTTTACGGAACTAATGTAATTTACGGAAATTGTACTGTTGTTTTGGAAAAATGAAACTTCTCCGTAAAATTTTACGAAAAATCTCTTGTATTTTCACGGATTTTTTTTAGAGTGAATGATACTTCCTAACTGGCACTGAAGCATCGAAAATGCGGTTCAAAACGCCGACTTTGACAGTGTTTTCTGAAAGACTTTCTGCATTTACAAAAAAAAATGAAAAAAAAAACATATTTCGATTACAAAGTTTCAGAATAACAAAACCTGCCCATTTCATGCGTTTCTGAACAAAAAATAATTAAAAATTGGGTCTGAAAGTAGTTCCTTTGGATTTGAGAATAGCCGTAATGATAAAACAAGAGTAATATTCTTATATTTATGAAATTTTAGATATTTAGTTTCGAATATTTAAATTATAGCTGACAAGACCAATTATGGTAATAAATTTTACTTGCTATTTATTTAAAAAATGGTTGGTTGGTTAGTTGATTTATGACGGCCAATTATCTACTCGAGGGATATAGGCCCTAGGGGGGGGTGCCCTCCGTGGGGGGTCTTTCTAAAGGATCCTAACCCGTATTTACGGCAAGGTTCGAAGAAAACTCCGAACGGTTAGATCGACGAGAGCGACAGGGGTTCGAACTCAGCACCTCCACTGCCATCGAGAAACACTGTCTCGATGGCAACGGCACCTCCCGTCTACCAGCTTTGAGAGTAGAACCTCTCAGCCACTGGTGGGGATAATTTAAAAAACGGATAATTTTTATTTATTTTTTAATTCACAGAACTAAGTGTTTAACTTTTTATTACTTTTATTTCTAGACAGAAAATATGCCTCCAATTGTCATTAGAAGATTAAAGCAGAAAAAAGGGAAGATGGTTCTCAAATGACCTTGATCAACAACGCGAAACTTTCTGACTTGTTTTTTAACGTAAAAGCATAAAATTGGCAGGCCTGACAATGGAAGCTATTTGGAATCGAAATGAGTTTTCCATTTTTTTTAAATATATAAATAAATTACTTATCGAGTTATAAACGTTTCTGGTCACGTGACGACACGTTTTTCGTGTTTCTAGTGCTGCCGCGTTCAGTTTAAAACGTCGACTTTGACAGTATTTTCTGAAAGATTTTCTGCCTTTATCAAAAAATGGAAAACGTGTTTGGATTACATAGTCTTTGAGTAAGAACACCTGCCAATTTCATGTATTTGCGAACAAAAATGAATTAAAATATGTGTCAGAAAGTTTTGGATTTGAGGGTCATTCGCGTCTTTCGGCAATCCATGTTTCGATGAAAACCTGTGTGTTTTTAACATGTTCGAATTAAAAATAAAGCTTTAATGTCGAGTCATTGATGCATTTATTATACATAAAATAGGTGCATTCCCTGTTAATAAAATAGAAGTTTACTGATCATTAATTTTACAAATGTATTTATGGTTTAAAGATTCACATTATTGATCCACGGGATTTTAGATTATGAATTTAAGTTGTTCGAAAGGTTGGCGACCACTGTATTATACTAGGAACGGCGAATCTTTTCAAATCTGTGCGCCAAATTTATCCAAAAATATATTTTACGTGATCTAAATGTGCCAACAACCAAAAAATTTAGTGAATCAAATAATAATTAATCCAAATTACTTACAACTATGTTTTAGTATTAAAAAAATATGGTTATTAGTTGGTGTTTGTAATATTTTAGGAAGTATTTTAAAAATATTATATATGTTGTTACATCTGATGCCAGAGAATGAAAGCTGAACTGAAGTCATCTAACAAGAAGTTTCTAGTTGAGTTTTTCATATTAAATCAATTCCCGAAAATAATGACTCGCAGAAAAAAATTATAAAAATGGCAAGCGAAAGCTTCTTTAATCAGTTCTTCGCGTCTGGAATTAAATTCCAAGTTTTCATACTTTTACTATTGGCATTTTGCTAATAATGCCTTGTAATCTTTACTTTTCGATAATCTCATATAATCCTCTTTTAATCTGAAATTTTTTTAAACCAATATTGATCTACATTGGGATTTTTTTAAGGCTGTTCTGAAATTCAAGGGAGCTACTTTATGAATTCACTTCTGAATTCATTTTTGTTTGAAAGCGCATGAAACTGGAAGGTATTATTCAGAAACTATGTAATGAAAATATGTTTTCCATTTTTTGGTAAAGGCAGAAGATAATACTGCCAAAGTCGGCGTTTTCAGTCGAATTCTGCACGCGGCAGTGCGAGAGAAGGGAGAAACTTATCATCACGTGACAAAAATAGCTTATAACTCGATCAGTAATTTATTTATCAAAAAATGGAAAACGCTTTTTGATTCCAAATTCCACGTTTTGAACCAAATTCTGGACGCGTCAGTGCGAGAAAGGGGAGAAACTTGTCGTCACGTGACAAAAATCGTTAATAACTCGATAAGTAATTTATTTATCAAAAATGGAAAACACTTTCCGATTCCAAATCGTTTCAACAGTCAGTCCAGCCAATTTTATGCTTTTACATTAAAAAATGTGTCAGAAATTGTGTCAGAAAGTTTCGCGTTGTTGAGCAGGGAATTCGAGAACCATCTTAAGTTGCATTTCAGTTCAGTTTCTGTATGACAACGACACAACCAATCGAACTAATCGAATTGAGACAAACTCAGCTAGTTTAAATTAATACATTTTGTGCAATTTTAGTAACTATATTTTGATTTAGCACCTAAATCTCTGCCGTGCCGAAAATAATCTGCACGTGAGTGCCATAAGTCCCTGCTATAGACAATATGCAGGTATTTTATTTTTAATTTCCTTTTAAATGATGTTATATTTTTAAAACTAAACTGAATTGTTATTTTTTTTAGTTCATTTACAAATGGTAAATATAGGAATCAATAATGTATTTTCTTTTCGCCATGACCTTTTCAAATATTGCTATAACATCTGAAATTAATTCCAAAAATAGGCTAGTGCTCTTTTCTTGGTGATTACAAAATGACCACAAAAGCGGAACGTTTGAACTCTGTTCAGACATACTAAAAAAAAACCTCGCGAGATTTTTACCTTTGGCCATATCCAATTCAAAGTAAGAACTTCTGTTAGCTAACAATGACCACACACATGGTTCCTGCGTATTTTAAAAAGCCCGTTTACGACTTCACGGCTGTTTTGTTATGGTCGACGATTTACAACGGCCATATATCGTCAATGACTCAGTTATTTGTGTCAGTTTATTGGAAGTTTGGTCCGTAAACTATTGAGAATTGACTAGCCACGGAGATGTTTAAATGAGTATATCTGCCTTTCTCCATCTCCAGTGCATTTAAAGTTTTTATTTTCTTTGTTTAGAGTGGTAAATTTTTCTACTTCGCTGTGGCTTTTGAATATGGTAGCTGTGACCGCTGAAACTGATTCAAATTTGAGGCTATTTCCCGAAATATTCCTCTTATTTATGGCTGTTTTTCTTTATGGCCGAATGTTGTAAATTTAGAAATATCTTTGGCACTCAGTTTCTGTATATTTACAACCTTAAGTGAAACATTTTTTTCCCCAATTCCAGCAGGTATTCTTAGAATAGATGAAAAAAATCGTAATAATTTTATTAGCAATCGGGCATTGTTTGCTTACGATTCTGGTGTGTTGCGAAGAAATCCCATTCTTTGAAATAAAACATTCCAGGTGCATGTCTAAGCAAAATTTTCCATGATGTCCTGCATTTACGTGTTTTTCCAGATTCCAGTTAAAAAAAAAAAAAAAAAAAAAAAAAAAAAAAATGCACAATGAAAGGAGGTATATCCAAAATTTTTCAAAACATGTTTATAGGCACTAAATATAAAATGAGTCAGAACAACCTTAACGTCAGAATTCAACATATGTGGTTTTATTTAGTATTTATTGTAAACAAGAAAGAAAAATCATCGCGTCAAGCATTGATTATGAAATACTTTCCAACACTTCCAGAATTCTGTAACAGAACTTCGCCGTTTAGAAAGGTGAAAGAAGGTATCTATGTAAACAATTTAAAATCGTATAACACATTTGAAAATCCGATTTCAGGAATTACCGTCCATAGCTCCTAGAATTCTTCTGTGTATACCCGTACATGATCTATATATCTGTATACACTCTACATAGTGTATTAAAATTTAACTTAGTTGTAAAACAACAAAACGCATAACATAGTCGAAAATGCAGATCAGGCAATTTTCACCAATAGACAAAAATGAATAATTTTGCACAGCCCTGTATATTTTTTATAGTCACCTCATATTAAACTAAAATTTTATTTAGGGAAAAAAAAAACCGCACAACACAACTGCAAAATTATTTTCAGAAATTAGCATCTCATAGACGGCAATATATGCAGTTTCTTGCAGTTCTATATGAATTTCCTTATAATCTACAAACATTTCTTAGTATATTAAATATGGTTCAATTGGAAAATTCCTAACTCAATTAAAAAACACCGTTAAGCAACTCACACTCATACATAAAATATTTACGAATTATTTTGTGTAGCCCTGAAAATGATCTATAAAACTAATACACACCATGTAATATGCAAAATTTTAGTTAAACTTAAAAAGGCATACCACAATTGAAAACACACTTCCAGCATTTATCCCTCGTAGACAGCACTATAGGCGAAATATTTTGTGTGTCCCTGTAAAAGAACGATAACTATTAAGCACGTCATATTCTACAGGAAGCATCTTGTAGTGCACCTCAATAATGTATATAAATTTCATTATGTTTCAAATAGTGTAAAATAATTAAAATACGTTGCAAGCATTTTTTCCCTGTAGATCATTATGTAACCGATTTTTTTCTGTGACCCTGTAAAGAATTATGTATGTATTTCTTTACATATTCTACAGAAAGCATGTTTTAGTATATCATCAATGCATATAAATTTCATTAGTTTGAAATACTATAACACCATTAAAATACAATGCAAACGATTTTCCCCGTAGACCATAATGTAAAGGCATTTTTTGAGTGTCTATGTATATAAATGATACACACTCCATTTTCAATAGCCAACATGTTATAGTAAATCTCAATAACATATATCAGTTACGTGTGAATCTAAGTATATTTACGAGAGTTAGAATCCGGCCAGGCGGCAGACAGACAAATCGAAGTCATAAACACTTTTCAACTATGTTGGAAAGTATTAAACAAGTTGGAATTGTACGTCAAAAGTGACAAATGAGGTGCGTTCCTACTATAACTAGTTTTATATAAATATTCAGATCTTGGTGCAATAGATGTTCCACTCTGATGAAAAATACATGAATACAAAATTTATTTTATATGCAGATTTTCATATTATAGATATTAATTTTATTTTATGAAATTAAGTTTCGACTTTTACAAACAATTAATTAAAATTCTGTTACCATTAAAATTATACTATACGCAAATATCCAGTACAAGACAATGTAAAATAAGTCCTTCCGGCCTGTACCGGGAGGAAAAGGTAGCTTTCCTATATCTTCGTTTTAAAATTTTAGCTAATGTTACACGAAAACAGCAAGTTAAAATGCAAAGAAACGTTTACAAAAGATTCGTTAATACTGAATTTGAATAAGAAATTCGCCAAATTATTGAGCAATAGCCAAATTGGCTTCATTTATGAAGACTTATTTTGGTCGCCAAATTTGGCGAGAATTTGGCGCTAACGGATATGAATATATAGTTTTATGCGTATGATTGGGAAAATTATTACAACAATGAAAGAAAATAATTTGCGAGTAATCGCGTTAATGTGCTGTTTTGTTTCAAAATGTCAGCCACCCTAGAATCTCAAACTGCTCTATCTCAGCCATTTTTTAAGATAGAGGTAAACCAAAAAATGCCCTGGAATCCTTGTATCAAGGCCTAACACGTAATTAAAAAATAAATTTGAATTTTTAACTTTTTTTGTATATTTATTTTAGTTTTAAATTTTTAAATGGCCGCCATCTTGAAACAAAATGGCGGACCAAGCTGGCCAACGAACTCGGTCGCGACATTGGTGAGCTTAATACACACAATTAGTTTCATCAAAATTGATTTATAAATACGAGCGTTATCGTATGACATAGGTCAGATATATATATGGATATATATATATATATATATATCAACATTTGAACGGAGGGTGGTTTTGGTGTCTGGGGGTCATGATCGGTGAAAATATATCAAAATTTTCCGGAACTGCTTTCCTCCGAACGGCTGCAATAGGTAGCTTTATACTTTTTTGTATTGAAAGCTACCCAAAAATCATCGTTATTATTTCAGTGAAATGAATTACAGTCGAACCTCGTTATCTTGATTGGGATGATGCTTTACCACCAGACTTAGCAAAAAAGCTTCAGGACTGGTGTGAAGAATTCTTTTACTTGAAACAGATCTCTGTGCAAAGACATCTAATCTCAATGAAAGGAATGGCAGAACTGACTGACTACTATTTGAATTAGCAGACAGGGCCGAAACTAAGGGGGAGATGGGTGGGGGGCGCAGGGAGCATGTGCCGCGGGCACCAGAGTAGAAGGTGGAGGGGGCATGTGCCCCGCGGGCGCCGGAATAGAAGGCGGAGGAGGCGACAAATGATTTGGTTTGTCATTTAATTAAAAATATATATAATGTGAAAATTGAGTAAAAGTGTTTTGCATCTGCAAAATTCAAAAGAAAAACTGAGACAAGTGCATTAAAATTTAAAAATAGATGAAAAGATTGGTGAGGGCGTGTGACTGCCTGGGACACTAAAAATTAAGGGGTGGAAAATAAGCAATTTTAAAAATATATTTCTTACTATAAATTGATTTTTTTACATCCAGGTCCAGCTTTGGAGGGAGGCGAATTGGGGGCGATTGCCTAGGACACTAAACACTAAGGCGCAGAAAAATTCACAAAATAAAATACTTGAGTAAAAATTTAACTTTTCTCTCTCTTTTTTTTTTCTTTTTTTTAAATTACTATTACAAGTTTGAAAATTAGCGTTAGGTTCAGGAAAACAACTTAGGCATATCAGTCTAATTAATAGGAAGGCCCATTCCATAAAATTGGCCGTAGATAGCCCACAAATATATTTTACGATAGTGGAATTCATTGTTATACCTACAGAAAATCCTGGATTTTCAGTTCTTAAGACTTTGAGACTCACATCACTATGACTTTAATTCTGTTCTCAAATCTAAATTGGCTACTTTATGACACACTTTTTAATTCATTTTTATTTGGAAACGCGGGAAATTGGCACGTGTTCTTATTCAGAAGCTTTGTAATCGAAATACGTTTTCCATTTTTTTGGTAAAGACAGAAGATTTTTCTGAAAAAAGAGTTAAAGTCAGCGTTTTGAACCGAATTTCCGACGCCGCAGCACAAGAAAGGGGAAAACATGTCGTCACGTGACATGAAACGCTTGTAACTCGATAAGTAATTTATTTATCAAAATAGAAAACTCATTTTGATTCCAAATCGTTTCAATATAGTCAGACCTGCTAAGTTTATGCCTTTGCGTTTAAAAAATTCGCATTTTGAGCAGGTCATTTTACAACCACTTTAAACGCATGTTCAAGTGTAATGTAATAGTGCAACTACAGTAAAATATGCAAAAATTAAATCTGTCTATAACGGAGTCTTGTCATAAATGAGAAAATTACATGGTCCCAACAGAAAGAATTATAGATGACTAATCTAGAATTATATATATGCTAAGACAGAAATCTGTATAAAGCGGAATTTTTACCTGTTCCTTACGATTGCGGTTTCACAGGTTTCATTGAGTAAATATATCACAAAGCTGATTCAATATTACGTATTTTATGATTGCATATTTTAATTTTGAAACAAGCCGGCTATTAGAAACTTAGTAAAATTTTATTTGTAAATTTACTTTACAGAGAAGGGGAGGGGTGGAGGAGGGGCGTGAAAATCTATGTTCCCCCCCCCCCCCGTGAAAGAAAGCTAGTAGCGGCTCTGTTACCAGATATTGTATCGAAAGGATTGCGATATTTTTCTTGTATAAGCAGTGATAAAGAGGGAAGTCTTGCTAAATCCATAGTAACATGTTAATTAGTACCATAGGAAATGCTTTCTCTCTCTCTCTCTTCCCCCCTTTCTCCCCCTCTCTTCCCCCCCCTCCCCCTCTCTCTCTAAATATATATTATATATATAACAAAATATCAGAAATCATATAGTCCATATTTTATGCCAAAATGATATCGTACTAAGATAGCCATTTTGTATAATATATTACATTGTACAAATTGAAAAGAGAAATAAAATAAAATGAAATGAAATGAAATTGAAAAAGATAATATTTAAAAGAAATATTTAAGGAATATCAAATAAATTGAAAAACTTGCAAAATGAGATACTTCGGCAAGGGCCAACCATTATACACTTTACAAGCAAATAATAAGAGGCAAATAATTTCTGTACTATATGAAAAAAAGCTTTCGCAGTAAATATTTTTCACAGGGTTGCTCAATTACTTGTCAAAACAAATTTATAAAACAAAAATAGAAGAAAAGATAAAACGTACCATAAATAAAGAAAACTTGTTACCCACTAGGTAATTTCCACTCAAAGTAATGAACAAAAATCCATGTGAATAAACAAGTTAAGGTTAAAGATAATGACGAAGCATGCAGTTAAAAATATGGAGGTAACGTATTAAATTGATTTTGTAAATATTAAAAAAACAAAAATAAAACCAATTGATAAAAATTGATTAAAATTAATATAATTGAGAAATATATATATATATATATAATTTAACTAAAAACTCTAATTAATAAAATTAATAAGAAAATGCATTTGGAAAATTTGCAGATTAAGGTTTGTATTAGTAAACAAAAATAATTAATCAGAGTTAAAGAAAAAAAATATATATTAATCATTTTTATATATATATATACGTATACCATATTCATTATTCATATATAGGCGTACAGTTTTGAACATTATTGAAGGGGCTCAACTCTCTTTAGAGATATCTTTAGGATAGATTACCAATTTAATGTTGCTTTTTTTAACTCCCTTTTAAAGAAATTAAACATAATTGTATACTGATAAAAAATCACAAGTTAAATAAAACATTAAGACAATATAAAAATTTCAATGTATAGACCTTTTTATAAAATAATGATACTCGCTGATTTTCGCGAATTGTTTATAATAAAATTACAACGAAAGTTGACTTTGAATAACGTCGTTTTTTTTTTCTTTAAGGATATGGATTTTTTTTTCTATTTTCATTTTTTATATAAAAAGTTCAAACGTTGAGCATTTTATTCTAATTAAAAAAAAAAAAAAAAGAAAAGAAAAAAAAGAAAGAAAAGAACATAAATTGAAAACGTTTTCCTAATGTCGTTTATCCTTATAACAAAATAAAAATAAGAAAAAATGGAACATTTAAAAATTCTATAAAATTTTAAACAGTAAAAACAAGAACGAAAAATCATGCGTCAAGCATAGATTATATAACACTTTCCAACGCTTCCAAAATAATTTTTCCGTTTAATTACCGTTTAATAAGCTGAAAGATAACACCTAAGTAAACAATTTGGAAAACACATAACATATTTAAAAACGTAATTTCAGGAATTTCCAATATATACAATATTCGGAAAAATATCCGAATACTTTTATTCAGCCCTGTATATGATCTATAGATTTGTATATATATACTACATAGGATGCTAAATTTTAGTTTAGTTAGGGAGCGCGTTAAGCACAGTTTAAAATTCTCCTTCTGGAGTTTCTCTCAATAAACGGAAATGTGTTCGCAAACTTTTGTGCTGCCCTGTATATGATCTACAGAATTTATACACACTAAGTAATAGACAAAAAGTGAGTTCAATTTAAAATCGCGTTCAGCAACTTAAAACGCACTTCCAGGAATTATTGTTAGCAGACAGTAGAGAATTCTTTCGCGTGTCCCTGTAAATGAACGATGACTGCTATACACACAATATTCTGTAGTAAGCCTCTTGTAATGCACCTTAGTGATATATATAAATTTCAATGCATTTAAAATAGTGAAACATTATTTAATTAAACCGCAAACGATTTTTCTCTATAGACGCAATGTAACGGAATTATTTTGAGTATCTCTGTAAAGGAACTATAAGTGCTATGCACACCATATCCTATAGTAGGCTTCTTGTAGTGCACCTCAGTAATATATATCTATTTCAATATGTTTGAAATTGTGTAACATCATTAAAATAAACCGCAAATGATTTTTCCCCACAGACCGTCATGTAACGGAATTCTTTTGAGTGTCCCTGTAAAAAAACTATAAGGGCTACACACTTCAGTTGAAATAGGGAACATGCTATAGATAACGACAATAACATAAAAATTGCAAGGCAATCCGAGCATATTTACGGGAGTTAGAGCACGGACAGATGGCAGACGGCCAGACAAACCGAAGTCATAAACACTTTTCAACTAGGTTGTAAAGTGTTAAAAAAAACAAAAACCTAAACTTATTTAAAATTTTATATTAAAAGGTAAAACAAGTGTCCATTTTAGAATTAATGGTGACGCTCGAGCCCCACGAGCCCATACAACTCTACGCCTATGATATATATACTATCATCAATATACACACACACGCATACATATATATAGTGAATGTCTTTGAACAGTTATTTAGAAATATGTAAATCAGAATTAGGTTTGGTACCACGATCGAAGGCTATAATATTTACGACCAATAATCACCTTTCGTTAAAAGAATATACAAGACCTTTACAAATAAGGAAGCGTTGAGATTTGACATTTAGCCACGGATTAAGCAAATACGGCTGAATTTAACTATACAGAAAACGACCCCACAAGTTGTAATAAACGTCGGTAAATTCTGCTATCGAGCAACAAGTAATGACCGACAGAAGTCGTAAATCGAGTAAAAGTTTCCTTTGTTCTTTGACCGCTTCTTCAGCCTGGAGCCATAAGATTTTAACCACGGTTCATCATCGTGCCTGCTGCCACCATAAAAATATAAATTATGTCTTTTTAAAGCTTTTTTACGAACTTTTTTCTTAACAGGAATGTAAGGTATAAATACTGCAAAAATTTAAATACAGATAAATTAAAAGGTAATAGCTGTTTTTCAAAGTTGTTCTACTCGGGAGAATGGAAATTTTATCAATGTTTGACAAATTTTACCTGTTTTCCCAAGACTAAGAATCATTCTAATCTCGCTGCATTTGTTTTTATTGCAAAAGCTATCTTACCACTGATAATATGTATATCATATGAATCTATAAATGTCTTTTCTTGATGTTTAGGAAACTAGGTTTAGATTGGGAGGGAGTATTTTCTTAAAGATGGAAAGGGAATCCACCTCTTGTTACAATTCTAAAAGTATTTTTTTCTTTCTGTTTCGGAAAGAAGCACACAACGGTAAAACATAAAGTCAGTTTCCAAAGTTGATATATCGAAACTTGTCTATAATAATGCTGAAGGCAAACACGTATAATGCGTTGGATTTAAAGGGATAGTCATGTCCCTTTTAGAAAGATACTCTCTTAATGAAACATTTTCTCAATATTAATATGCATATCCGCGCAAAAGATTTTCGGTTTTGTAGAAATTAAAGTGACTCTAGGAAGAAGTGACAATACCAGTGAATTAAATACCCTTGGATTCGCCTTTGGCATCAGAAGGTGTAAAAAAAAATCCCGTTATATTGTTGTATGAAATTTTTTGTTCATCAACAGGCTATCGTTATAGATAGCTACAAGGAAGGTCAATTTGTTGAGTTGAAATGTTAAGTAAAATATAATTGACCGACATTCAATTCCCAGACACAAATGATTAAAACCCTAGGACAACCTTACTGGAGTTCGGGCTTTTCTTTCTGAGCCCGAGCTCGACGATTTACAATTCAAGTCGCCCGAGTCTCAAATATTCTGTGTTATCAGACGCCGATGCAGTAGAAAATTGTTAGTAGACAATTGTTTTTTTAAATTATTTCAAGATTAATTTTCTTATTTAAATTTTTTTTTCGCATTTGAAAACCTGTTTAAAATAGCAAATTTGTTATTTATACCTAAGCACTGGTAAAAATCTGCAAAAGTGACTATTCTTATTCTTTTAAAATATCATTATACAAATATGGGCAGGAAGACATGAGTTATGTTTCCCAGTAATTTTGGAAAATGACTTTAAACAAAAAGCGAGGATAGACAAGGGATCACGAGGATAGATCATATGAGTTCTTTATGTTACTAACGCTAACCGTGCAAATGCTGCAAAATCAGATATAATATTTTCCCTTATATCTCATCAATAACAATTTAATTCTCTTTCAAACTGTTCCCAATCGGGCACCCGACCCTGAATAAAACTGTATTAATTGTTTCTTATATGGGCACAACAAAGATAAAAAATAAATCCCCTTCCCCGCTTCCGCCCCAAGAATGTTGTAAAATGGCACCCCTGGTGTCAGATCAGTATTTGTAATAGTTTGATGATTTCCAATTAAGCAACGACATTTATGTCATAGGTCATATTATGTGTTTTTAAGTATAAGTATGTTTAAAAAGGTGAAAACCTGAGGTTACTACAAAGTAGTTATGTATTTCTCGTACATTTGTTCATTATTATAAATAAATATAATTCATTATTATTTTTGAAGAGGCTTTTACGTGTCTTTTAGTTGTCAAAGAGAAGAATGATCACACTTCTCTAAGGAAACTGGGATTTCTACGAAAATTCGTTAACACAATATTTTAGCATAGCAGTTATATATTTACCATATAAAGAACGTTTTTTGGTTGATTCCAATGAAAAGTATGTTATTTTCTAGCTATATTAGATGAATATGCGTTAATATAGTATAACCTATATTTTTAGCATATTTGCTTATTCTTGTTTGTGGGTGCACATTATATATATTTTTTGGTTGTTGTAAGAAAATGTGCGTACGTATACCTCTAACATATTTGGAATTCACTTAAAATATTTCAGTGCAGTATTTACATTATAGAGCTGTTATGTCTTACCATGAACCTCTGAACCTCTATAGAGGTTCATGTGTCTTACTATCATAATAGGAATTCATAAATTTCCTTTAAAAGAAAATTGTCTCTTTTTAGACATCTTAGTGAATTTGCGTATAAATACAGAAAACAGCGAAACATTTTTGAGTAAATCTATATTAATACTTGGAAATTTTTCCATAGAAAACTTCTCACACCTTGCATTCAGAATATTTCTAATTTTAATTGCTTAAAAAGCGTATAGCCAACATAGTGAAAAAGTATCCAAGACGGGACTCGAACCCGGGTCATCAGTACAGCGGATTGACGTTCTACCAACTGAACCACTTGGAAAGATGCCCAGCCTTGCACTTCTCACTATCACATGTTGGCAAGGCTACAATCGCAGCACAAGATTGAATATTTTTCCGTGAGCCACCAACCCTAGGACAAACACGAAACTAAAGAGAATCCAGCATCGATAATAGAATAAATCTATTTTAGTACTTGGAAATTTTTGGATAGAAAATTTCTCACGCCTTGCATTCATAATATTTAAAATTTTAAGTGCTTAAAAGTCGTATAGCCAACATACACATAGTGAAAAAGTATCCAAGCCGGGACTCGAACCCCGGCAGTAAAGTGTATTATTTTATCCTTTTTGAAGAAATTTTTATCTATTTTCACTAGCTGACCCACTCGTTTATGTAAATATGCATTTCTATATACATGTTCACAATGTTATAAGACATAAAAAAGAGCAATTTTTTGTGACATTTGACAGAAGAATGAACATCGGGTCTTAGCCTACGAGTATATGCGCAGTGGCTTGATTGGGCCAACTCCCTATATATGACTTCGGGTCTTTTTGCTCTACCTCTCCCCAACCCTAGTAGGAAATACGTTACACGTTTGTGAGAATCGTTTGAATTTGTTACACTTTATGTGTGTCATCATTTTAACTGACATGTGGACTCCACATGTTGAAATTAAATCAAACACGTAGCATCATGGGAGAAAAAAAGATATCAAAATGATTGATTTATGTATACAGATATAAATTCTATGTGTGTAACCGACATTTGTTTCAACTTTCATGGTTGTGATGTTTTATTTTTGGCAGACAAACAGGTGTCTATCCCCTATATATGAAATCGCAGATAAAGAAGTATGCAATCTTTTGCAACGTGATGCCACAATACCCCTCGGCATATCTAAGTTCATGCAGCTCAGGTTTCCTCATTACACTTTGCAGAACTTTATATCCCTGTATCACACTTCTTTAACAAGAAACTTCTTTTATTTTACGAATAAAAATGAATGACTTTGAAAATTAGATCGCACAAGTAGATTTCGTGCTGTCCCCTGTTACATAACTCTACTATGAAGTTATGAAACTACTCTAACACGTGGAAATTTTTCTTGGTATCAGTTTCATCATTGAGGGGCCCTAACCCTCCATGGTGAGGGTCCAACCCAACTTCAAGGGGTATCAATCCAAAAATATTTTTTCTTTTTAAATTTTGGATGAAGTATAGCGATTTAATGAAGAGACTGAGTGTGAAAGTTTACAGACAATTTTTCTTAAAAAGCATATTGTTATACACCAACGTTGAGTAAGCTGCAAAGCATCCCTCCCGGGCGATCTGAAAACATATATTGCTGAGTTAACAAAGCCATTGAATAATCTGCACAAAAGCAACCTGACTGAGGATCAATTAAAACAAATTTTTCAGCCTATGCTACGAATCCCGGCCGATCTTTACATATGCAGGTTGGCCGTATGCTAAAGGATGCATAACATGTTGGTAGATTTATTATGTTACAATGGAACCAATGAATAAAAATGTTACAGTTTGTCAATATATATTTACGAATACAAATCGTATTGTTTTAAATTAAATAAATAACTTGCAAATTTGAAATGCAATGCCTGTTAATTTGCAAGGTATAAATATTGATCAACAAACCAGTTATAGTTTTTAAAAAAAAGCTCTACACAACGTTTAATGATAAAGTGTATAGTGTAAAGCACTATGGATACAGTAGTCTTAAACACTTTCACTTTTTCACACTGTTAAATAAAACATAGAGTTACTTTTAAATACAGTTAAATTATATTCGAAAATTTTTGTAAATAATAAAAAATCAACGCCCGCCTTTACATTTGTTAATAAACTCACGTACTGTTGAGTAACTACATTAATATACCACGAATACACGGACGTTAATTATTTAAATAATAACCAATATTATTGCAATAAAGTTGTAAAGTTCAAATGGTCATTTCAATAATCCTTTCTTTTCTGAGTTAGAGTCGCGAGAAGGATAAGGCTTTATCAGAGCTAGAAATTATTATTCCCCACTGCACATTCCATTAAAAAGAAAAATTCTGATTTTCATTATTTTAAAATGCCTGCATTAACAACCACTTAACTGGTTTACAATTCTATGAAACCTTTGAACTTTTAATATCGTTCTTATTCTACACCCCGCAAATTAAGTTGGTTCTCAAATAACCAGCTCAACAAAACGCGAAACTTTCTGACGTATTTTCAGACTCATTTTTAAACTTAAAGGCATAAAATTGGCAAACCTGACTATTGAAGTGATTTGGAATCGAATACCGTTTTCCATTTTTTGATAAACATATTAAGTTATAAGATATTCTCGTCACGTGACGACAAGTTTTACCCCTTTCTCGTGTTACCGCATTAGGAAATTTTGTTCAAAACACCATCATCTTTGACAGTATTTTCTGAAAGATCGTTTGCTTTTACCAAAAAATGGAAACCGTGTTTCGATTACATAGTGTCTGAATAAGAACATCTGCTAATTTCATGCATTTGCGCACAAAATTGAATTTAAAAATGTGTCAGAAAGTAGCCAGTTTGGATTTGAGAACAGCCTTAAAGTGAATTAGTAATGCCTGGAGATTTAAAGTGGAGGTTAAGGTGATTATCTATTAAACTGTAGATGATAGAAACACTTCTAATTACAAAACGTATAGAAATAAAGTATTGCTTTTAGATATGACAGTTGTTTTTCAATGGAGTATATATGTATATAAAAAACCGAAATTTAAATTTTTGCACGCCCCTCCTTTTCCTATAACTTATGCTAAGAAAAATGTTGCCCTGCGTTTAAAAAAGGTATTTTAAAAACATTTTTTTCAACCAAAACTTACCGAGTTATGAGACTTTGAATTTGATGAATTTTCAGTGTTTTCTGACACTAAAGATACGTTTTTAATGGCGTGAAACGTTGAAATTTCATGAAAACGAAAGTAAATAAATTAGATAACTTTTGGTCTTTTTAAAATATACTTCTTATACAATGCAACATCTTTCTAAATATACTTCTTAGATACAATGCAACATTTTTCTAAATATAAGTTATAAGGAAATGGGCCATATAAAAATTGAATTTTATATTTTAATGTCGGACGAAAATGTTAACAACTTTACTCATTGCCGAAAAAAAAAAAAAAAAAAAAAAAAAAAAAAGGTTGATTTTACGGTTTTACGGAATGCGCGGCAGTGTATTATTGCTTATTTTACTGTTTATTACTGTTAATTTTACGGTATAATACTGGCAGCTGGGATGCTAGTATTATACCGTAAAATCAATTTTTTTTTTTTTTTCCTGCAGTGTAATGATTTCGAAAAGCGTTCTGTATCTTTAGCAATTTCAGAAACCAATACATTTTTGAGAATTATTAAATAACATTTATAAAAACAAAGTTTCTTTTTCTGCCATTTCATTTTCGGAACGTTTCCGAGTAGTTTTTATAGTGTATTGACCAGTTTTCTCAATCAGTAATGTAGATTTTTCGAATGCTATCAATTCTCAAGTAAGCATTTTCATGTTCAGCAAACATCTTAAATCAACAGCGTTAACATTAATATTAAAATTATTTTGTTACTCTTGCATGTATAAATTCAGTTATGCAGCTGAAAATGTTCAATTGACAATTGATAGCAACCAAAAATCCGACATACCGGTTTGAGAAAACTGATTAATACACTATAAAAACTACTCGTATTACGTTTCTGAAAATCAGTAACGGCACAATAAACTTTTTTTTTTCTTTTTTGTATTAATGCTTCTTTATATCTCGAAAATACATTAGTTTCTGGTGTTTTCAAAGATAAAGAACGCTTTTCGGAACCGTTAATAACTCTGCAGTGGTTATTGCATTGATTCGTGGTTATATAATATTTTCGTAGATTAAGACATCTGTCTTTTTCGACAGTGAACGATTCTATTCTCGGCGGTTTAAAAAGATAATCGCCATTACTTCCATATAAATACTCATCAAACACTTGCTTCCAACGTAAAATTATTTAATAAATATGAGTTACTTTTAAACTACATATATATAAAATAAACCTCGACGTTTCGGTTAATCTTTATAACCATCATCAGGAGAAAAACCTTCATAAATATGAACAGCAAAAATTAAAATGTGTTACATGATTGAGTCACAATATTCAATCTGCCAAGACGCTCAAATAACGGAAAATTGAAACAACATATTCAAAATACGCCTGGTGGCGCCCTCTATGAATCAGAAATGTAACTGGAACTTATGTTCGACGGAATTAACGTTCATTTTAAAATGCATTTCCATATGGCAGGAACCGAAAATGATTACCATTACTTCCATTTTAAATCATCCGGTACGTTTGCATCCTACACTCTAAAAACGACATTTACAAAACTAAGCAAAAAATACTCAAATCTGAGTATGTCGCATAGTCAAAATGGCTCCGAATCAAAAATAATCCAGTTTGAAACATGTATACTCTTTCTGAAAACAGGCATGCACTCAAGAATAAAACATCATGTGCTCATATTTGAGGATGTCCATGTTTCAAAAATGAATATGAACTGACTTCCATGTGCTCATATTTGAGTATGTCCATGCTTCAAAAATGAGTATGAACTGACCTCTATGTGCTCAGTTTTGAGTATGTCCATGTTTCAATGTTTTGAGTATTTGTGGTATTTCAGAATTGAAAGCATTGGGTCGTCCTATTTGAAACAAAAAGTTTCATAACCAAATGAAAATATCGATTTACTCAGATTTGAAAGTGTCATTTTTCTCAGTGAAGGAAAAAATATCTTTAATACACGTAACAGCATTAGATTAGAAGAAGGATTTATTTTACTGCACAGTGATATATATGGCACGAATGTAAAATATTTTATTTTTTGGAAAAATCATTTTAGCATTTGAAAAAAAATCGCGAAGAAACTGACATATTTTAGAATGATTCTTCTATAAATTTGAATTAAAATCTCCCAATAAATGAAGTAACTAAAACAGTTTTTTCCTAAGAGACATGTGAAGCAAGAAATAACAAAAGAAATGATGGAAAAGAATCTATATTCAATTTGCAGAAGATCGAAAAGCCCACCCAAACTGCTTGTTCTACGCTTGGTTGATAAGTATTGGTGGTCCGATTATTCAACATTTATTTAACATGAGAATATGTTTACTCAAATTTGAGTGTATCGCATATTCAAAATGGCTCCGAATCAAAATGACTCAAGTTTGAAACATGTATATACTCATTTCTGAAAACATGCGCACACTCAAGAATAAAACATTGTCGCTCATTTTGAGTATGTCCATGTTTCAAAAATGAGTAAGAACTGACTTCTATGTGCTCATTTTTGAGTATGTCCATGTTTCAAAAATGAGTTCGAGCTGATTCTAATCATTTTTGAGTATGTCTATGTTTGAAAAATGAATATGAACTGACCTCTATGTGCTCCGTTTTGAGTATGTCCAAGTTTCAATATTCTGAGTATTTCTGGTATTTCAGAATTGAAAGCATTGGGTCGTGATATTTGAAACAAAAAGTTTCATAACAAAATGAAAACATCGATTTACTCAGATTTGAAAATGTCATTTTTCTCAGTGTATTGTTTTCTTCTACATCAGCTTCAGATATTATTATAAACATGAATCAATTGGTTTGCGAATGTTACTAGAGACTTACTTAGTACACATGTAGCAGATATGCGCCAGGAATTAAATTATAAATAAATATACGTTTTTAATAATTTTACTAAAAGAGATGCTTATATGAATGTAAATAGACAGTAGATCTAGCAGCAAACCAACAATAATTATTTTTCTACGGTGGCATAGAGTCTTGGTTAATTATTGGCTTTATGTTAGAGATATTTGCAGAGAAATGTTATCATTGCAGAAATAATGACTTTAGAAATATTTGCAGTAAAACGCCAATATTGCAGAAATGTAACAGCCAGAGATAAAATTTTTCATTTTCTAAAAACATTTAATTTCTACATTTGTGCATAAATTCTACAATAAAAAGACATGTTTATATGAATGTAATAGCCACTAGCTATTATAGCAGTAAACCAACAGTGATTAATTACACTGGCATTGAAAGACTGATATTGTATTCGATAATAAATCTAAGAAATACCAATCTTGGTTAATTAGTGTATACCCGAAATATTTTTAGAGAAATTAAATTGTTGCAGAAGTAATGGCTTTACAATGGAAATATTTTCAGTGAAATGCCAATATTGGAGAAATATAAAAAATAGAGAGAAAATTCTTCAATTCCCAAAGACATTTAACTTCTATATTTTGTGCCAAAATTCTAGATAAAAATTCAGTATGGTTATCTGCGTGATGAATCAATTTATAACATGGCAAAAATAAATAATAAATGTTCCTAACTCTGTTCAATGTGGTGACACTTTAGCCCTTTCTCACGGGAAAGCTTGGGAAAATCTCCAAAAGAAACCGATCCCGACTTCATGCTTTATTTTTAACACCAGGTGGTTCTTTTGTGCTTTTCTCTCAACTACCGACGTATATTTGCACTGCTATATTATTCGTGTCGTCACTCGGGGAAACAATGAGACAATAAAATAAAACAAACAGTTCTAATTAAACTAAATTTTTTTTTTTTTCTCTTTTCAAACAATCAAATTTAAAATGTTTTGGTAATAGCTCAATTAATAGCTCAAAAAATTGACTTGCACACTTACTTTAAACTTTTAATACAAATGGTAATTTCTGGTTTAAAAAAAAAAAAAATGTCTACTGTAAAAATACAGATTTGATGAAATTTTTATTTAGCGAACTTCCCATATAGTTTTTTTTTCTTCCGGATAACGAATATTTTTCAGAAACTTGAATATAACGATCTTTTCCCTAAATATAACTTTCATTTAACGAACGCATTTTGTATTTAGCGAACGTATTAAACCCGGAATCTCTACATGACAAATTCTTATCACAGATACGATACATTTTATAGAACATTTATTTCTTTTCAATCAACAAGTAAAAAAAATCAATGCTTTTAGTCGCTTTTATTAGGGTTTCGTTCATCTCACTAAACCCTATTACTCCCGCTACGTTGTCTGTCCGTCACAGAGCCGGTTCTCAGAAACTATGTAACTTACAAGCATGAAATTTTGTGTACTTAGCTGAGTATGAAATATGAAGCTCAAAATCACAAAATTTGAAAAAATCGTATTATTTTAATAGACAGAGATAAAAAACCAAAAATCTGACAACCTTTTCCTATTAAATTTAAACATTTTTTGTTATAGCAGTTACCAACAATTAAAAATCCACAATAAAATTCTTTCTACAATAACTAATTTTCTATTGAAAATTTTCTACGTGAAAAATGAAAATGAAATAAAAAGTTTCACCAATTGAAAAAAAGATGACGTCATATTGGTAATAAAACGGAAATTTTCAAACATTTCTCAATAATACAAGGAGTATGAGTACGTGTAAATACAGAAAGCAGCTTAATATGACGTCATTAGAGAATTAAAAAGAAAATTAATCTGATATCATATTAGAAGTTTAACGCGGACTTTTTCAAATGTTTGAGAAGAATACAAAGAGAGTATCAATATGAGTAATAGAGAAAGCAAGTAGATATGACGTCAGCAAGTATTATAACGTCATATGAGTTTGAGGAACGTATTGAATCATGATAAAAACCTGATTATGGAAATATTGGAATATTTTAAAATTTTGAAGTTCTGTATACAATATGTTTAATTATGAAATGGATTTTTTTTTTTTTTTTTAATATCGCATTTAGTCCACATGACAGATATTATTTGACAGAGTATGACAACGGGCCGGTTCAGATATTCGAAAAACGAGAAAAATAGACCGGTAAATTTTTACTTTATAAAAAACATAACTTTGAATTTTTTTTTAATGAAATTTATTTGGATTTATTAAACAAAGGATAAAGTGTTTTGAAAGGAATATTAAACGAAACCCTTTGTGCGATCTCGATCACACTTATCCACTTGTTTTACTTATCTTGGTCCATATTATGTAAAGATGGAATTTTTTAATAGATTTTTCACCCACTGATTTGTGACCAAATAGATTTTTTCCTTCTTTGTTGAATATATGAATACATTACATTTCCATTTATAACCGATTGCTGTCTCATGACGGCATTTTTATTTATTTATTTATTTATTATTATTATTTTTTTTTTTTTTACTTTCTTGCGCTGTTGCATTTCGAATTTCTGCTTAAAACGCCAACTTTGACATCCTTTTCTGAGCGATTCCTTCTTTTCATCGAAAACTCTATTCACTTTCTTATTTGTGAGTGTGTCAGAAAATAGCCAATTTGAATTTCAGAACAGCCTTTAAGGCCGAAAAAATTAACATTCCAGAGGTTTTTAATTAATATCTACGCTAATTAGGGTTCCATGGAGTCGAGAATGGGCGAAATGGATTGAAAAGAATTTTCTGAGTCCGTGTGTACCGGACTCATTCTTTGACTCTTGCCCGTTTTCGAGGAAATGAGACCACAGACACACAGAAAGATGCTCACGGATTTTAATAAGTCTGATGTCTCGACAATAATAATAATAATAAATCAGTTTTTAACAGTGTATGTATGAATTAGAATCAAACCAATTGATTTATTAATAAAAATTCATATTAACGAGTTACCATATTACTCCATCGTCAAGCATCCCGGCAATTAAGAATTTTATTTATTTATTTTTATTTTAGAAAATCGAAATCAACCGTGGCTTGTTTTACCCATACGCAAGTTTGTAACAAAACTAATAAATTATAATACTTCCTGAACTATACAAAATACACTTCCAAGTTAAGAAGAAATTATAAAAATAACCAGACAAAGCGTTTCCTATAAACTAAAATAGTCTTTAGTATAAAAATAAGACTGTTAAATGGTCAAAGAAATTCTGCCAATTTGGTAAATAATCAACCTTGTGCAGATTTAATTTTTTAGAATTTAATTTCATTATTATTGGAACTTTGGGTATTATGGAATAGTCGGGTAATATGGAATACCAAGGTTTCTGTTTGATAAGGTGCTGCTACCAAGCGGCAATATCATAAACTACTTAAGGACGTTACTAGAATGCCCCCAGAACGCGCAATTCGTCGGTCGGCGTCAGGGCGCGTTGTGTGAAAAAATATTTTTTTTCGTCTTTGGAAAGTTTCAGGAGATAATTTTTCAATATTTTTTATTCATTATTAGAAGTAATATTTTTATATTGAAATTAAGCATAATGCACTTCGAAATATCCAATAATTTATGATGTAATACTCCTTTTTTATCTCGCGATTCACACCAATAAACATAGAGTATTTTTTCCCAAACCGGCGCGGCGGTGCCGAGTTATATTGAATACCAATGTATCATAATACTCCATGATTATATAGTGGCGCAGATCCTTATCTTTGTGATTTGTGCGAATCTGAACCATGAACTGGAGAATATTGGCTGACTAACTAGACACCAATATTTTGATCATGCTCTCTTGCTACTATTGCATCTGTAATCTGTATTTATTTTGCCAAATTTTGTTTTTAGATTTAACACTTCCCGACTATCTCACAATACCCTCAAAATAAGTTTATTATTATTATTATTTGTTTGCAAGTGATGAAATTTTCGTAAAATAATTTTTGTCTATAAAATTGTTCGCAGATAGTTGAAGTTTGTAATTGTATTCTGTTTTCGGGTTTTAAACAATATCGGGATGTTGTATTGCCCCAAATGCAAATAGTATTCCATAATACCTGAGGTTCCTCTATTATTGTTATGTCATTTGAGAGAATTGAAATTGAATTCGTATTATTTAACACTCTGAACTCTTTCTTACGTCTATCTATCTTCTATATTATAAAGGTCAAACGTGTCCGTGCTTAACGCTGACGTCATTTTGCGAATGGCAACACTGTAAAAAAATTTCCGGAAGGTTCCGGAAAAAAAGTGGTGGCATTAAGATGCCACGGCTTTTTGCTGTTACGTTCACAACAAAGTAGTGAAACATTCCAATTTTCAAAAATCAGTATACTTTTTTTATTCAGTGTCTTGTTTAAGCAATTAAATTTTAAAGTTTCGTATTACAGATAAAATGAAAATTCAAAATAATGAAGCGTAAAAAGATTTAAATTAGCAACTTACTGGTTGATAACGGTTGATATCCAAACAAAGAATGGCATTTGTTCAGATTGAATTTGTCTCTAAGTACGTTTTTTATTCTTCTTTAGTTAACAAAATGGCTAATGGAACATAAAACATGAAGCACACATGCGAAGAATGTAGTTTACGGAAAATTTGAAACTTCTCAAACATATTACACGAATTACTGTCGTAATTCACGTGGGACATAAAGAAATTCGAAATTCCAATAAAATATGCGAAATGTTTCAGGATAATTTCCTGAAACGTTCCGAAATTTTTTTACAGTGACACTTGGCGATGAAATTTCAGTTTTGCGATTTTTTCTAATGCAGTTTTAAATTTCTAAACATCGCATATTTTTAATTTTTACACCGTTATACAGGGGGAAAAAATCTACTTTCAAATGCAATTTTTTTTAAAAACTGTATCGCAATTTACTCATTTATTATAGCATTTAAATTAAATTTCAAGTAGGATTTTTTTAAAATCTATCTCTATCCCTTGCAGACGATTACAAAATATCAATCCGTTTGAACTTTAAACAAGACAAAAAGTTCAGCATTTGTTTCCAGCTAATATTCAATAACGAAATTAAAACTTCATTAAGCAAGAAATAAAATAGTATAAATAACACACAAACTTAACAGACATGTAATTGAAATAAAAACCGCTTAAAACCGCTGAAATTATCATAATAAAATAAACTGCTGTAGATAACGAAACTTTTAGCGATTTCTTTGGCTATTAACTTCTAGAACGAAGCAAAAACGAAATTGTCGCTTTTAATAAATTTCAAAATTTTATTTTAATATATAATTGACACATTTCATATAAAAATGCTCGTTGGTGTTTTTAAGGGGCAATCTAAAAAAATATATATTAAATGTGAAAAACATATCAGAGTTTTCAATAATAAAAAAAAAAATAATAATAATAAATGGTTTTCAGGTATATTCTCTATCCCGGGAAGCCCGGGTTGGAAGCCCTACTGTCATTAATAGTCCTATTTTTTCCGCAAAAATAGTTTTCAGACATATTTCATAGTACATCATGAATGTCAAAAAATACATAGCTATCAACGCTGATTTGCTGTAAATGAACCCTATTCGTTGGATTACTTATTCTAAGGATGCGTTAAACTTATCACAATAAGGATCTATAAAGCCGAAATATGATAAGGTAAGCGCGGAATTTCACCTGCCTTAACTTCCCTTACTAAGTTAGATTTTCATATGAACTATTAATTTTATTATTTTCTGTGAAAGCCATACCTAAGACACATAGATATCTTGATAGTCTTTTTAAAAAATAAAGGAATTTTAACAGAACTTAAGAAACATACAAAATACTAAAATTATTTTCCTATTTTTTAATTAAAAAAAAAAAACAGCTAATAAATTTAAGTATAATAAAGGGAGTGCAATAATGATTTTTTTTTTTTTTAAACCATTACGATTCGAAGTCCTAAAAAAAAAAGAAAAAGGAAAGGAAAGAAAAAGAAGAAAAAGCGGTTTAACAGAATAGATTTAAATGAAACACTTCGGAACATTGTTAAAAATAATTCTCGGGAGGAGTTTTTGAGTATATTTTCAAGTGTCTTAATAAGCCACGAGCAGGGAAGACCGAGCTATGCTCGGTCAAAATTAAATTTGAGTTCTAATATCATGACCCATGACCAAAATGACCCACTAATTGAATTTACTCGAACATTTGACTTAGCCCAACAGTATCCTCGTTCCCGAAAACCATAGGATGCAAAATTTAGTGTAAATAGTCTGAGCCGTTTTTAAGATAAAATAGCTTGACCCATAATGACCCATGACCAAAATGACCCACTAATCGAAATTTCTCGAACATGTGAGCTAGCCTAATAGTCTTATTGTTCCCTAAACCTGAAGGGTGCTAAATTTATTTCAAATCCTCTGAACCGTTTTTAAGATAAAATAGCTTGACCCATAATGACCCACTAATTGAATTTTCTCGAACATGTGACCTAGCCCAACAGTCTGTTCGTGCTCGAAAACCATTGGATGCAAAATTTAGTGTAAATTGAGCCGCTTTTCAGATCTTGACCACAATGACCCAGAAATGACCCATTAATCGAATTTTCTCGAACATGTGATCTAGCCCAATGATTTTCGCGTGCCCGGAACTCGTAGGATACAAAATTTAATCAAAATCGTTAGAGCCGTTTTTTAGATAAGATTAATTTGACCCGCTTTGACCCAAAAATGACCCACTAATTGAAAGTTCTCGAACATGTGACCCATCCCAATAGTCTTCCCGTGCCCGAAAATAGTCGGATATAAAATTTCGTCAAAATCGTTTGAATCGTTTTTAGATACAATTAGCTTGGCCATGACCCAAAATGACCCAAAATGACCCACTAATTGAATTTTCTCGAACTTGTGACGTAGCCCAAAAGTCTTTTCGTGCCCGAAAACCATCAGATGCAAAAATTAGTGTAAATTGAGCCGCTTTTCAGATCTTGACCCACAATGACCCAGAAATGACCCACTAATCGAATTTTCTCGGACATGTGACCTAGCCCAATGATTTTATCGTGCTCGAAACTCGTAGGACACAAAATTTAATCAAAATCGTTAGAGCCGTTTTTTAGATAAAATTAATTTGTCCCGCGTTGACCCAAAAATGACCCAGTAATCGAATGTTCTCGAACATGTGACCCAGCCCAATAGTCTTCTCGTGCCCGAAAATGGTCGGATACAAAATTTCGTCAAAATCACATAGATATCTTGATAGTCTTTTTAAAAAATAAAGGAATTTTAACAGAACTTAAGAAACATACAAAATACTAAAATTATTTTCCTATTTTTTAATTAAAAAAAAAAAAACAGCTAATAAATTTAAGTATAATAAAGGGAGTGCAATAATGATTTTTTTTTTTTTTAAACCATTACGATTCGAAGTCCTAAAAAAAAAAGAAAAGAAAAGAAAAAGGAAAGGAAAGAAAAAGAAGAAAAAGCGGTTTAACAGAATAGATTTAAATGAAACACTTCGGAACATTGTTAAAAATAATTCTCGGGAGGAGTTTTTGAGTATATTTTCAAGTGTCTTAATAAGCCACGAGCAGGGAAGACCGAGCTATGCTCGGTCTTCCCTGCAAAAACTACCCTGCAAAATACAAAATTTCGTCAAAATCGTTTGAACCGTTTTTTAGATACAATTAGCTAGACCATGACCCAAAATGACCCACTAATCGAATTTTCTCGAACACGTGACCCAGCCCAATGGTTTTCTGGTGCCCCAAAACGGTAGGACACAAAATTTCGTCAAAATCGTTAGAACCGTTTTTAAGATAAATTTTGCATATATATATATATATATATATATATATTTAAAAAAATAAATGAGCTCTCAACTTGTCTTTTAAATCATTTCTCTCAACTCGACTCGAATGTCAACATGTTTGATACGTGCCATGTGGAATTGATCATTATGCAGAAGTTGCTGTATTTTAAGGATTCTGGATCATTCTTGTGAGTAAAACATTTTTTTCTACAATTTAAGGGTTCTAATATCCAATATTATTTCAAAAATGATATCTGGTGGTAATTTAGTGTGGTGATTTATAAAGATTTTAGGATAATCGTTGTAAGTGATATATTATATATTTCTTAATGGTTTTTTATTTACATTTTACATATTTCCAATTTTAAATTTTTCCAATTGTTGTCTGGTAATAATTCAGTATACTTGGCTGATTCTACTGTTCTTAGCATCATGCCAGTAGAATTATGAAATACTGAATTATTTTTAAAACACATGTGGGTGCAGCCAAGCTGACGAGTACATCCACATATGTTTCTTCATATCCAATTCTTGATTGGTTCTCTTGTGGTCCAGTTTTTCCACTGAATAATGTTCATAATTAATTTATTAATCCATTTGTGTTTACTTAATAGCAACTCCAATTTATAATTTTTTCCCCTTTCTCTCTCTTTCTTTTTAAATGTTCTTCAGGTATGAATAAATTTGGCTAATTACCATTGAAGCACATGCTATGGTAATTTTATGATTGCACAAGTTAATTATTAGCTATGTGGTATTCTGATTACACAATATCATTAATTATCTCTTTGTAGATTTTAGTAGAATGATATTAGAACTTGAAATGTTTTTGAAATTCATAGATATTATAATTATATATATATATATATATATATATATATATATATATATATATATATATATAACCACACACAAGATTTGCTCGTATTAGAATATATGATTTTGAACAAACTCTTTGTGACAGGCGTCACATCGAAGGGTTTTATATCTAAATGATACTTCATATGTCTCGTTAAAACTGATTTCCGATTATCACATGCAAAGGATTTTTTTACTCGAAAGCTTTAACAAATACAGTTTAAAACAGTACTTTCCTGCAAAATATTTGCTACAAGTTTTAGAGGTAAAAGGTCATTCTACATCTCATTTAATCGTTTCACATGTAATGATTTATGGCGCTTAAAGACACTATATCTAGCAAATGCTTTATGACAAACATCACAGAAAAGGGTTTGTTTCTCTGGAATGAACCAGCAAATGTTTCAATACTGTAAACCTAAATGTCTGAAATTCAGACACCTAAGCGTCTGAAACGGATTGTTCAATAAAGAGACACTTTACAGTGTCTTAAAAATTTAAGACTCATAATAGTGTCTGAATTTCAGACACTTGAAGCATCTAAATCACGACAATTTTTGTCCTGATTTGTCGGCAATAGGCAGCCATTTTTGTCCTGATTTGTCAGCAATAGGCAGCCATTTCTGACCACATTTTTTAAAGCATTAAACACAGACATCTATAATGTCTGGATTTAATGTCTATTTTCACATTCAGACACTTAAGTGTCTGAATTGCTTTTTCAGTCACACATGTGTCTGAATTTAAGACGGCTCTATTTGCAGTGAAATTATTGCTTCGCGAAAAAGATTTGTTACAAGTAGAGCAAATATAAGAATTCCATTCAAAGACAGGGTTATTCAATGCATTAATCGAAAAAATAACTTCTTCGGCCATAAATGTAAGTAGATGATAAAAGAGAGTTCTACATCAGAAGCGTACGAAGCGTAGGCTCAAGGTCGAAGGAAGGTCACGGAGCCGGAAGGGACAGGTGTGGACACCGGAAGTTGTGCGGGCTGTGAAGGTCACCGGAAGTCGCAGGTGTGGATAACAAACATGTTGAGACAGGAAACCGGAAGGAATTTGGAGATAAGGACAGGATGAGATGTGTTTTTTCTAAAAAGGATTTTGAACAAGTTATTTCTTGACAGGGAAATTTTTTTTAATTTTTTTAATTTTTTTAATTGTGGACCCACCATAACCACCCGCTATGAAAACAATTCACAACGCCACAATTATTATTTTTCCCATCTGCATATCCTTTTCCACCAGTCATCTGCGAGAGACCAGTAACGAAATAAAAGAAAGAAAAAGAAAACATTTTACTTAAACAATTTATGTAAATTGAATGAGAAAAAAAAAGAAATAAATATAGTTACCACATCTTTAGGTGAGTATGTTGCAGGGTGTTCAAAAAGAAACCTTCTGTTTGGACAAGTAGAAACCTTGTGTTTGAACTTGCATAATGTTCTAAGCAGAAACCTTCTGTTTGGACCCGCATGGTATTCAGCTAAGTCATTTGCAGCAAATTTTAAGCGTAGCAAAAGTTTTTAAAAATGATAGTTCTTAATTATGCACCACAAAATCAATAGTTCTTGCTTGGAACATGAAAATAATAGTTTTTACTTATGCACCACGAAAATAATAGTTCTTGATTATGCACCAGAAATAAGTTCAATTCTTGAAGAAAATTAAAAGTTCTTGGTTATGTAGCATAAATAAATTCAGTTCTTGAAGAAAATTGAAAGTTTTTGGTTATGCAGCATAAATAAATAAATTCAGTTTCCTGAAGAAAACTAAAAGTTCTTTTGAAGAAACATTATATTTTGAAGAAACATTTTTTCTTGAAGAAAATTGAAAGTTCTTCTTTTGAAGAATTTTTTTTTATTTTGAAGAAAGAAAGAAAAAAATATATATTTTTATGAATTGTACCCATCCGTCCACCCGCCATGTTTTTCATGGCGCTACAATTCATTTGGGGAGAAAAATTTTTAAACCACCCGATGCCTTTTATACACGGCCACTATATTCGAAGACGTTTGACGACCACAGTTTTTCAAAGACTTGAGAAGAAGAAGAGAAGAAGAAGAGAAGATTTTTATTATTGAGCACCCCTTTGTATTCTCGCCCACAGCTGCTAGCACCTTTAAATTAACTTTGAAAAAATATATCTTGTATAGAATAATGCACCCCAGTTGATGAAACATTTTATCTTGACTTGAATAAAATCTTGATTTTTTATCTTGAATTAAGTCTTGATTGGAAGAAAGAAGTTTGATTTTTGAAAATCTTGAAAAAAAAATGTATGGTTTTTGATGAAAAAATAATTATTTTGGAATTTTATAGTGGCCGTGCGCGAGCGTATGGATACCATCTTCTAAAATATAACGCTTGTCATCAAAAGCTGACAAAGCGATTTTGTTAACTTGAGTTGTGTGAAGATGATGTCGCTCGCTTTGAATTCGATATTGTATCTCTCTCGTTGATTGGAGACTCTCTAAGCAGGTCTTATAATGATTATGTTTGATTTTATTTCTTACAACGTTTTTGGCCACCCCCTTTGCAGTTTTTTTCTCCCCATCGGCCGACATGATGGAATACATCTTGGCTCGTAGACCGATAAATTCATGAATCGGTCTACTGTTGAGCTCATCTTTAAATTTTCTGATCACCTTCTTATTTTTCTTATCAAATAAGGGGTGATCTTTTGGATAATCAGATGTATCCAACATGTCGGAAAATGCCTGCATATCCGTGTATATATTTCGAGTACGGATTTCATACGTTAGAGAGTCAGTATCCGTGAACAGAAGCGTCGATTTATTTTGATATTTTTTCTTTATGACGTTGTAATGAAAATTATACATGAGAATCTTGCTCAGCTCCAATATAACAAACCCTACATAAATGGGTTTATTTAATGTAAGGGTTTGCTTTAACCTTTCAACTGCAACTAAATTGTGGTCAAAAGGGAGAAACCTTTTAAAGGTAGGAGCTGAGACAAGTTTTTTTGCTTTCTGTTCACAGTTCACTAGCTGTACATCTTTGTGTCTTCGAATATTCTCCAATGACTTGCCATATACTGCATTATTCATAAGTTTAAAAAAACTTTGGCGAAGGGGGACTTTGCTTTTTTTCGTTGCTCGGTGTTAAAATCTATATAATCTTTTAGCCACGGCTTTTGTTGGAATTTCAATATTTTATGTACAGCTAGTAACTGGAGGCCTTGCTGTAAATAAAATTTTAAATTTTTATAATATGTAACATAATTTTTTTTATCTTTTAAATTGGGGACTAATTTTGCGATTGGGCAGTATTTATTTCCGTGCAGAGCGTCGATAGAAAAAGGAGAGAGATCTTCATATTTGATTTCCATTTTTTCGGGCGCCAGTGGATAACAGTTGTGGTCGTCGTGAAGCTGCTGGGGGTATGCAAGATCAACTTCGAGAATATAACCCACTGGACTATTTTCGGGAAGTTCAAGTATCTCTTTCACAGAGATAGTCTCTTCAGAGACCCACTCAAACTCCCCGCATGGCAGAGATTGGCTCATGGCCTACCCATACAAATTATTGGCATCAAGGTACATGATATAATTATCATTTTCGCCCCCTTTGCCATTGCCAATAACTTCATTTTTAGCTTGGGCCCAACGCTTCGTTATAACCGAAATACCCCCTCGAATACCTTGCTCGATGAACAGATGCATATTTATATCTGTGAGCAATTCAAGGGGTTGATTTGTCATTTTCAAACAACTCTGCCATGCTAGCCCAGGGGCTGTTAACAGGTGCACACAGTCGATATTATAAAATTCCAAGCATATTTTTCTAAAGTTTTCGAAGACATCTGATAACTGAAGAACATCCACTTGAACATAGAGATTATGATACTCGCCCATTGTTTTTATATTGAAAGATTTCCATACATTTTGTGCATGTTGATAATCTTGATTAGAAATTTTTTCACCAGTTAAAGTACTGGTGAAGGCATCGGGAGGTGGCAGCTCGCTTTCCTCAAACTTTTGAAAATTATCCATATATTCATAAGGATAAATTCCCTTTCTGAGTAACAGATCAGTATTGTGAGGAAAGTGCTGTTTTAAAGCATGAAATTTATCATGTTCTAAATTATTGACTAATTTTTCTAAGGAGGTGGCCATAAATGCGAAACTATCAATAAATGTGAGTGACACTCTGCACTTATTAATTTTCTTTGACAAAGAGAAGGAGATATATTTTTCCATCGTAGATGGAATGACGGAAAATTCGTGATCGTCAATACTGCCCAGTTGCTGCATAAGTAAATGCCCGTCGTAATGTTTCAGGTTGTGAAACACGACGGGAATCTTTTTTTGAAGTCTGAACTTCAAATTGCAGCTATTATGCAAGGCCCCCCCGATAGCGACCGTTTAGATGATCATGGTCGCGAATTTTGTCCCCATTGAATGCTTTTTTTCAAAGATAACATTGCGTGGCTGACTGGAAATTTTCTTCATCTTCAGGTGTCATCTTGATAGGTACAATAGTCGTTAACGGAATGGCAAGTGCTTTTTCTTCTTCTAATAAAGCAGTTAAAAAGTGGCTAACAGCGTTGGGCCCGCGATAGACTGTGATACGCTTAGAGGGTTCTCCATTTGGACCAATGATTAGATAGGCATACCCACATGCTTCATGTTGAGCCACTTTTTTAGTTTGACTTTGTGTGTGCACCTGATCCATGCCGACAATCAAAGATTCAAAGTCGGCATAGATGATGTAGGGGACCGGATGACAGTAATGATAATTATTAAATTGGAGAATATGGTCCCCCTCTTCCGGCATTCGAATTTTTTGCGGGGCATGCTTCTTGCATAAGGGCGTATGCTGTTTTAATAAGTCATCACGACAAAATCGATGCAAGCATCGATAACAATAATGACAAGCCCCATAATGTTTTGTAAGATCCCCCAGCAGCCGTGAGAAGCTTCGAATGAGACAATAATGTTTTTTTTCTTCGTTGCTGATAAGTAATAAACTAATGCAGTCTTCGTCTTCTCTATCAGACACATATAAGGGAAAAACTTCCTCTTCGAAGCCAAAGACGTTGATTCGAATGTCATTCAATTCTTCGATTTTGGCTATTTTGCATAACGGAATGGGGCACTCAATATTTCCTAATTTGATCTCATGTTCATGAGGTTCATAATTGCTGACTCTGTTAGCATTTTCATTGTATGGAAACGGATATTTGTGGGCGATAATAGACCAAACAAAGCACTTATTATCTTTTTCATTTTTAATGTTTAAAACGGCCCTTTTCTTATATATTTTCGGAGGAAGTTCGATATAAGTGCTAGCAGCGAGGGGGTGGTACTTGGCCATACAAAGTTCCAATTTCTCTATACGTTCTAGGGTCCAACCAGAACCCATTTGAACAAATGACTCGAATGACTTTTGTATCTTAGGAAAAGCTTGCTGCATATTACTTGTAATAGAAAAATCGGCCAGCTCAATCATCACATTCGAACGAAAGTGTGCTTTGATGGTCCCGAAATCCCCCTCTTGTGTTATTTTGGATAGAATAACATGGGCTACAAGATACCATTTTAGGGCACGCTTTTCGCTTAATTGGAACTGGATTTCTTCCTCCAACAGAGGTGCCGTTTGCGTAAAAAATGCATTAAAGTCATGCTCATTGTCTTCGTTGGACTCAAATGTCACGATTGAGAATACATTTAAAGCGTCATAACTTTTATGTAAGCGAGACTTTTTACTACGGGGTGCATTATTATTTAAACTTTTACGTTTTGAAGAGTGTGCATGCGTGGTGCGCTGGTGCAACGTAAGATCTTTTTTAAGATCAAATTCTGCACTGCATTGATTGCAGGACACTTTTTCATGTACTTTAGTATGTCTGTTTAAATTACTCTTTTGAGTAAACGATTTGCTACAAATCTCACAGGTGAAAGGTTTCTCACCGCTATTGGCTTTTCAAGTGTATCTTGAGATTATAATTGCGTGCAAATGACTTGTTGCATTGAGGGCAAGTCTGAAAAGATTAAAAAAAGCCCCAGTTTAATTTTAAAATTAAACTTTGAACAAACTTTTTTTTAATCGAAACTTAAAAAACAACATTTACAAACCCCGTTAAACATATCTTTTTTAAATAATTTTTTCCACATTACAATAAATCGTTTACAAACTTCATTAATCATTGACTCTTTTTCAGAATTTAAATAATAAAATTTTAAAAACTTATTTAATAAATCGTTTACGAATGTCATTAAACACATTATTTTTAACACTTTAAAAAAATAATTTTTTAACCCTCGTTCACAAACCCCATTAAACATATATATTTTTAAAGAAATTTTCATTATGAAAACAATCTATTTTTAAAATTGTAACTATCAAAACTTTTTGAAATAATAATAATAATAATAACTAACCTTGTTTGCATTGCTCATGTCTGTACTGGTAGAAGGCGCAGAGGTCACAGATGATAAGAAGTGTTGTAGAGAGGAGTCACCCACACTCTGCAAATCATTAAATAAACTGGGTGGTAACTCTTGCATGATTTCTTCGATGAGAGGTGTTTCCATAACACTCTACAAAACAAACACGTTCATATTTAAAAAATGTCACGTACACTTACTACTCTATTTTAAATTATAAAGGCATAAATGTCAACTTTGACAGTAATTTTCTAGAAATGTGTCTATCTTTACCGAAAAATGGAAAACGTGTTTCGATGACAAAGTTTATCGATTAAAAGATTTATGGAAACAAATTTAAACTATTCGCATACAATTTTAAAACTATCAAATTTGACAACATTTTCTAGAAAAGTATCCACCTTTATGAAAAAATGAAAAACGCGTTTCGATAAGTTTCTCAATAAGACTATCTGCTTTTTCAAACAAAAATATTTCAAAGTTTATGAAAACAATAAAGAGAGTACTTTATCAAAATATGTTACGATTGTTAATCTATATGAATATTAAATGGGGGAAATTTTATCACATATACACAAATATTTCAAAGTTTTTTGTAAGCAGAAAACTTTAAAGAAAAAATATGTTACAATTGCTAATCTATTTCAATAGTAAAAGCTTAAGTTAGAAATTTGTATCATACAAATATTTCAAAGTTTCCTAAACAGAAAAAGAAAAAAAAAGAAAAATGCATTACGATTGTTTATCTATTTCAATATTAAAAGCTTAAGTTAGAAATTTTATCATACATACACAAATATTTCAAAGTTTTTCTAAACAGAAAAAAAAAATAATAAAAATGCATTACGATTGCTAATCTCTTTCAATATTAAAAGGATAAATTAGAAATTTTATCATACATACACAAATAATTCAAAGTTTTTATAATTAGAAATAGATTAGTTTAAACCATTTTTAAATAGTAGAAAAGTTAGATTATTTTTTTTATCTAAGAAGTGTCGAAAATATTCTTTTTAAGTATAAAGTATTCAAATAGCTTTTAAAATATCACAACAATAAATAATTTAAAATATCATAGCAGAAAAAGTAAAACTAAATTTGGATTAAGAACAGACGAAAATATTCTTTTAAAATATTAAACATTCAAATAGCTTTTAAAATATCACAACAATAAATAATTTAAAATATCATAGCAGAAAAAGTAAAACTAAATTTGGATTAAGAACAGACGAAAATATTCTTTTAAAATATTAAACATTCAAATGGCTTTTAAAAAATCACAACAATAAATAATTTTAAACCATTTACTTTACTATTCTGTTAAATTACTAATCTTTTTTAAAGATAATAGTTTAAACAAACATAATTAACTTACTTCAAAATCCTGTAACGCAGAATGTAAATCTTGAGTTGAATTATCCATAGCTAAGTCGAAATAATCCTTCAGCACAAGTAAAATAACACTTTGAGTAAAATAACACTAGTCACAAACAGTGGCGTAGCCAAGAGGGGGGTCCAGGGGGTCCGGACCCCCCCCCCCCCGAACCCAGAATGAAAAATTGGTTTACTGAAACATAGATACAACATTAAAAACTGATAAGACGGAATCGCAAAGAACCATCAAAAATTCCGCTTTAGACAGGTGTTTGACGTTGCAAGTATTATTTAAATGTTATGTCTTTCGCCGGGGATATGAAAATTTTCCGTTTAAGACAGGTTTTTCTGATAGATACATTCTATTTTTTCAGGTAGCCTCTAAAACTGTTAAAACGTATTCACTCTATAGTATTCTTCTAAAAAGCATAGATGTATTACAATAAAATCTGTGAAAACGAGAGATGTGGAAACGATCTTAAACGGCAAAAGTTCAAGGTTCAACAAAAACAACACTACATATTTACACCTGCTAATATTTGAAACCTATCTAAAATGGAACTTTTTACGGTTGTGATTCCTTCTCTTTCTGTGAACACAGAATCCTCTTGTAAACGGAAACATTTCATGGCCTGGATGACGGAAAAATAACTATGCTTGATAAGTATACCTGATATGACGGAAATCTATCTACAACGGAATTATTTAATGATCCCTATAGCGATTCCGTTTTTACAGATTTTAATGTAACTAGATTAAACACAAAACTTTGTCAACGGAGACTTGGGCAGGCCCAACTGTTGCCAGCACGTACGGGAAAAGACGAGTTTACACGAATTCAATAACAGCACATTGATCAAAGTTTGGCGACCCTTATCTGTGTTCATTTTATAATTATATATCAAGCAATATTATCTTTTACTTTGAATATGCTGGCTGGAATTAAAGAAAAAGTAGTTTATTCTTTGACTAGACATTTGTGAATTTTTATCCAACATTACATTGCCACTTTCAAAATACCTGCAAAAATCTAAATGTGATTTGTCTTCTGCTGTAAAACATGCTGATGATGTTATTTTTCAGCTTTTGAAACTTTACATCAATCAGTAAGCAAGGAAGAGAAGACTGGTGTTCAAAAGTTTTCTGACCTGTTCAAGAGAGCACAATCCTTTGCTAAAGAAACTTTTGACGCAATTTTCTTTAGCCACACATATTCCTTGTCAAGTTGGCCATCAGATACATCTCATTTCAAACCTGAAGAATATTTCGGGAGGTGAATTTTCTTTCACCTTTTGATACTTTTATTTCTGATCTCGTTATTCGTTAATCATTAAAGGAAGAACAGAGGGATATTGAAAGATTTTTATGTTCTTCTGAGTTTGTATAAAATAATGGTGATTTTTATTATTCAACTTTTAAACCCAAGCTATTTTTAATAAATTGTTAATGGAATATTACGTTGTTGCATATTATTCTGAAGAGCAAGTTTTTATTTACTTATTTAGTATTATAATTTTTTTCCCGCATTGTACAGGGATATTTAAGGCAGTTATAGAAATTAAGTATGGGAAAGTTCATACGATTTTTTGTACTAATTCAAAATGGTACAAAAAACAGCGGAAACGGTTTTTATATCAACTGCACAACATCGTTGAATTCAGGAAGAGCAGAGGTGGGGGGGGGGGGGGGGTAGGGATCCATTCAGAAGCATCGAAATGTCCACCCTGGAAGATTTGGGATTTTATGCTTATTAATGGGTTAGAAGTGGAATCCTCCTTCCAGAATTCCACAGTGTACCTTCCGGAGAAAACTGTCTGAATTCAACATTACATTTGACCCAAGTATGACTTGTGAACGCACTTTTTAGCATTCCTTTCAGAAATTTCATGGTGGCAATGCGAGTTTTGAATATGGAGAAGGTCGTGGGTGACATTATATCATTAAAAATAAGAAATTGAACCTAATACACGCACCAAAGACCTTCTGAACTTGGAGTATGTTCTAAAACTGTTTCCAACCACTTAAAATAAATTGATTGAAAAGTAAAAAAATAGAAACCACCATTATTTTTTATACAATCTAATACTTACTAAAAAGTGCTCATTCAACAAAATGATCACAAAAATTTAACATCTTTTAAGTCGGCCTGATATCGGAGACAATTATTGAGGTCGAATTATTTACTTTGGTATGGAAAACAGCGAAACTTGAAACAGAAAAACCCAGAATAATTATGTATGTTTTAGACAATTGTAAAATTATTTTTTCCAACATGAACTATATTTTTTGCCTGTAGTGTAGTGTTGTTGTAGTGTTTGTTACACTTCTAGTTTCTATAGCTAAAATTGCAAGACCTTCTTCTTAAAGATTAAAACCTTATCTCAGAAACTCCCATGAGGAATCAGTGGTTAACGAAATTGGCAATTATGTCAACTTATTATCCAGTACCTATTACAGTGCAAGTTCTCAATTCAATGACAAGAAATTAAACATGAAAATTGCAGTTATAAATGTAACTATTTGATGCAAGAAATAATGCCACTTAATACAAGAAAATATTTGTTATATGAAACTTGATTTAAGTGCATTTAACTGTACAGTATGTTCTCAGTTATTTATATCATAGTGTTTGTAAAAATCTTTTTCACTGTTAAAGGTTAATGAAACTTCATTGTAGTATTATTAGCTGCAGTTATAGCGATTGATCTTACTTTATTTTAGACATACTATTTTTTTAAATAAAAAAATACCTACATTCTTAAAAATACTCGAAATACTCCTATTGCACATACACACACATAGTCAATCCTGTCAAGACGGAATCACTGGAGTGACTGGAAAAATGTTTCATTTTAGACAGGTTTTCGTTTAACGAAGTGTGTAATTAATTAAAACTCAAAGATACACTACCTCAATAAGATGTAATGTTCGTTTGGACGTGATCCCGAAACTCTTCCGTTTGAGACAGGATTCCGTTGTAGAAAGGTCCCGCTTTCACAGGCTTTACTGTATTTATAAGTACATTAAAACCTGTTAAGACGGAATCGGAATCACAAAAGAGCGGTGAAAAATATTGTTTCAGACAGGTTTTCAGCAGATTTAATTGTATGGTAATCCATATATCAAGACCATGTAATGCTTCCACTGAAGACAGGATTATATTATAGACAGGTTCCGTTTTGACAGGTTTTACTATACATATAACATAAATAAGTATATTTATATAATTACAGAAAACTCGTGAAAATGAAACCTGCCTATAACGGAATGCTCACTTAAACGAAAATATTACTTTGTCCCATGGAAAAGAATCCATACAATTACACCTGCTTAGAAAAAAAACCTGTCTAAAACGGAATTTTTCACCACTTTTTCTGATTTTATCTTGGCGTGTTTCACTACATATATAACCTGAAGAAAAATTCTGGACCCCTCCCGAAAAAAAATCCTGGCTACGCCACTGGTCACAAAGCAAATTCTAAAATAAGAATGACTTGATTTGGGAAGTGAGTTCTTCTTTATCTATTTAGACCGGAAGTTGAAACACTCCCCTTTTATCTCTCATTGGTCGAAACATTTCCTTATCAACCAATAAAATTTCAACACGCCTCCCTCCCTCAATTTCTTATCAGCTTGATTACGTCATCATTCGATGGTATTTTCTAGAACAAATCATGATTGCATCACTAACCAGGATTCTCGAATATTCTTAAGAAACCTTATTTCCGCTTTAAAATATAAGTTTTATCAACAAGGTAATTTCCTGTGTTAACTGAAAAACAAAGAACATGGTTAAAGACTAATGTTATATTAAGAAACATAGGGTCAGTTTCTAATTAAAAAAACAGGAAGTCAGACAGGTGTTTATCAACAAGCTTCTTTCCTGTGTTATCTGTAAAACAAAGGTGTAGCTTATCGTAATATTTCTAATAATCAAAACAGGAAGTGTAAGACATTCCGGATGTGTGCGTGTTTTATCAACAAGTCAATTTCCTGTGTTATCTGAAAAACATAGGTGTAGCTTATCAAATGTTTCTAATTAACAAAACAGGAAGTCAGGCAGGTGTTTATCAACAAGCTTCTTTCCTGTGTTTAAAATTAGCAAAATAGTAATGTTATCTGAACAAACATATGCTGAGTTTCTTGAATGTTCATAATTAAAATAGGAAATAGAATCATTCATTATTTGCGTGATTTCCCATAACTAAGAGGATTAAAGACTAATGTTATCTTAATTATTTACTTACATGACCTAAAATTTGATAACACATAGGGTTTTGCTTTTATTTAGATAATTCTTATCGATTTGTGAAGAAAGTCTCGTTTCTGATTAATGAATGTACTTTTCATTTTTTATAACATGGTAAAGTTTAAACACAACTAGTATTTTGAGACAATTTCTTGTTTCGTAAGTGTTAGAATAAAAATTTTCTTTTCTATTTATGTTGTGAAAATAACTTTACAAATAGAAAATATTTAAATAGAAATCTATTTTAAACGCAGTATAATAAATACTAATTTTTTATAGTGTTTAAAATTAAGCTGGTTAAATTAAATTTTAATCTAATTACATCATGAAAATAACTATATAAATATAAGAGAAAAATTAGAATATAATTAAAATCTATTTTAAATAAGTTTAAGCTAATCTTTTCTAGTAAGTCTATGCTAAGGATTTGTAAACATCAGACATGTCCAAACAAGAAAAGTAAACAAAACAATGACTCACCTAATTTAACGTGCCACACAAAAACAAGTCTGGACAAGTTTAGACCAATACGTAATGACGTCACCCAACACGTCTAAACAAGAAACAGACAACTGCTAGCGAGGAAAAGGGAAGGAAGAATAACAGAGCGAGAGTATTTAAAGTTTATTTTTATCTCAAACCGGAAATGACGTCATACACCGCAAGACGGGTAGCGCCTCTAGCGGCGATGGCAGCGCCCCCTACTAAAGATAAGGTTGTAAGGTTAGTTGTGTGAAGATCAACAGCCAGAGTGGATGTGTTTTTAAGGGTAAGTGTCGAATTTTCTTATTTTATTTGTTTTTATGTAAACTCGTTACAGAAAATACACAAAGGGATACATTTCAATTCAGTTTTATTAAAATAAAGTTGACCATGTAGGTTTCAGTAATACATTAGGTTTCGTAACAGATCTATTTTTGGGTTTTACAAAATTCATTCGAGGGGATACATTTTTAGGCTTGTCCTTTAAGGCTTCTAATGATAAATATTTATTTTTTATCGTGTTGGAGGGTACTCCCATTTCACGAAGAGCCCTTAAAAATTCTGTTGGTGGTTTCACAGGTGGCTTCTTGCTAACATTAAAAATAAGATGAAACAGTTCAGCCAAGTTTGCATTTTCCAGGGTGTTTCCATTATACATAATATTTCCAGCCGTGTCCCATTTCATTTTGCTCGATTTCAGAAACTTGAGTAAATTACTAGCATGTTTCTTCATGTGTTTGGGCACTGAATTTATCACAAATTCGTCGTAAGCAGTCTCTTGGGTTGTTTCCGTCTTGTGAGAGGATTCTAGTTTAGCATGTTCCGTCTTAACAGGTTTCGCTTCAGGTTCCGTCTTGTGAGGTTTCGTTTGAATAGTTTCCGTCTTGGGAGATTCATCTTTCTCAAATGGCTTCGATCTCCAAGGAACATTAAATTCTTGTAAATTCATTTTCCGTTTCAACAGTTCATAGTACATTTGTACTTTTTCATAATCGGGTCGTGCACTGTTGAGTATTTTAGACATGGCTGCATCAAACTCTGTCATTTGCTTTTTAGTAGGCACATTTCGAGTCAACTCTTCTTCTGGCATGAGGGCATATTTAGTGGCGAACTCCATTGATAAGTCCCGTTAACACACTCAACGCAGCTGGTATTAAAATATTTAAAAATCCTCCGTTTTGAATAATCAGTTTCTTTTTTTGAAACAGAGGACCTTTCTTTATGCTAATTTTTCTAAGTGTAGTTTTATATTTCTTTAAAGTCTTTTTCTGATATTTGGATAAAGGTATATTTCCGTTCAACACATTCAACGAACATTCGCAGATAGCTTTTACCGATCTAGAAGGTAATTTTTTTAAAAGTTGTCTACGTAAAGCTTTTGGACATGTATGAATCAATTCCAAGTCGCGACGTTGTTTCTCCGTCACTGTCATGATCGCAACTGAATTAAGATGTAAATGATTTTCTTTTTAAACCCTTTTTCGGGGTATACACATATTGCGTTTGTCCGGGTAAGATTTGTGTTCTTAAGCGCATGTGTTCATCCGTTTCATTTCTTAAATCCACGAGTAAATATGAGAACGGTTTTTTAGTGGCATCTTCAAAAACTTCTTGAAAAAATTTACTTTGACTTGGGTATAACTGACGACCTAATGAATAATTTGACTCATGTCACGACGATTTTTAAACAGAAATAAATATTGACTGTTGAGTGAAACACCTCTCATTTCTTTACCTTTGTGAAACAAATTTTGCGTAATAAATAAAACACTAATATTTAAATGGTGACTTCCCTTTGTATAAAGATAGGTGAGTCGTTCGTCATCACCACATTCCGACATTAAATCATCTAAAATAATAAGGGAATCGGTCCCTAAATACTTGCGATAATCTGCTGGAAAACCTTCCACAAAAGTTACATTTTCTATTTCGTCAAATAGCTTTTGATGAATTCCGTAAAACCAGACGACTTTGTCGGGAGGCGGGTTAAACATACGGGTCCTTTCTGCTAACAAATCGCGTAAAAACCAACTTTTACCGACTCGAGTGGGACCGGAAAAAAGCATCGTACAAGGGTGTTGAAAGCGTGGAAACTCCATCGCTAATAAACAGACACTCATTAGAACACACTTTAAATAATCACAGACTCAGGGGTTTCCAGTTTACACAGACATTTATTGATAAAAATGAGCATAGATGCCAAAACGTTTGGCTACAAAATTATAAACTCGTCGGTCATTCGACAGATCTTCTGTGACAAAATAGGATAAAAATTGTTTCAAAGTTTTACCTCTACATCGAGAAAAAAGATAAAAGATACAATATTGCCCGCAGACGGCAGTCACATGGGTTTGTAAAACAAGCGGATTAAACTTGATTCGTGAAAAACGTTGTACATAGTTCGCTATAGGTCCTTGAAAAAAGGTAGGCTTATTTCCGTATGAATCGAAAAATTCAACTCGATGAGGCAAAGACATAAAAAAGGCTACCCAATGGCTTCCGGGTTCTGTAGACGTGTCCACATTGCAGATAAAACAGGCAGGATAGTTCTCGATTCTTGTAGGCAGTTGATCACTTGGAAACACACCCAAAAAATAATTTCGAGTAACAGGGTCTTCTGTAAGAATCTTCTCAATTTGCAGTGAATTCATTTAGTTGGGAAAGTCGCAGATCACGTGACGTGATTTGCTAATTTCGATAATGTTTTCAAATTCAGCGTAAATGAACACGGTCGTTGTTTTTTCTAAGGCGTCGGCAAACTTAATTTCAATGCGTAAATTACCTTGTTGTTGTAAATTTAAATGAGGTCCGTCACATAAATCGGGACTTAAATCGAATACGTATAAGGTATGTCCGTTAGCAAAGTCTTCACGTGTTAAATAATTCCCAGCGTCTTGATGAAAACCAGAGAATAGACGATGATAAGCTCTTATATAATTGTTATTCTTGAAATCCAATTTCAAAGCCTTGCTCGGTACAGGTTGTCCGTCCACATAAACACTTAAAAAGTTGACGTTGTGATGGTGAAAGTAAAAGGGATTTAAATCATATTGTCCCGTATAAGCACTGTTATCTAAAAGTCCAATAATAATACGTTTCGGCATGGTTCCTAAAAACACATTATCTTGCATAAACGACTTACTACCGGTCGATATTGAATAAGTCTTACATAGAACTCGATCGATGGGATATTTCGCAGTTGTTTTTTCCAAGGCTTTGGCATGACCCCACCCAATAACACACCAGGACTGACTTTCACTTTCCGAATGAAAAGAGAGGCATGTTCTAAAATCACTTTATAGTCATGGAAGGGTCGAGCGGCATCTTTCTTCACCATCAAACAAAACTCGGGTTTGCTTCGAGTCATTTTAATTTTCATATCCACCATATTCAGTAATAGGCGATTTTGTTGAAAAATATCAGAATGTAAAGGACCAATCATATCCAACGTTTTACTGTTTTGCGTCAGTTCATAGCGTTTCTTAAGTCCAGGGTTTGCGTTGCTAGTGGGATCCGATGTTGCTAAATTCTCGTCTTTGTAAAAACACTTGCAGCTCAACAAAGTTTTTTTAGCATCTTCACTATAGTTCACTAACGATTCGAGGTATGCACGAAAGGGGTAGGTATTATTAGAAGAGGAGATGCAACGGTCGTTGGCACTCACATCCACTTGTTGAAAAACTAAATCTAAAGAATTATTGATAAAGCCAACCGGTTCACCGGCAGGTAGATCCGTTCCGTCGGATTTCACAATTTTCGCTTTCACATGAATGTAAGAAGCAGATAAATCCGAGTAATCTTCACCGGTTCCTTAGATAAGAAATTCTACAGGTCCCCCATCGCGAATATTAGCGAGAGGGTGATATTCAACGTAATATCCTTTTTCAATAGCCGTTTGCGTGGGTGGGATTAAAAATAGGTCCAATTCCGATTTAGCACAGGCAGGAGAATCTCGGTGAATAAGTCCAGTCATCTTTAGCCGAAAATATCGTGTACTTTCGCTCTCTTGACTTTGTGTTGAGTGACTACTTTAGCGGGTCGCTTTCTCTTTTTATATTGGCGACCGGAAGCAATCATCGTTTTCACTTTCGTAGCCGCTTTATCTGTTAAGTATTTTCCAGCTTCTTTAAATCGTCGTTTGGCAGCTATTTTAATGTTCTCGCCTCGGGATAGGTCGTTGAGTACATCTACACCTGTATGAAACAATTGTTTTCCTACGGCTTTCGCCCCCGACTTGAAAAGGGGTACCGCAGCACGAAAAAGAGACCGAAACAATCCGCCGAATCCATAACCTCTTTGTAAAGGGGCGCCTTGGTAATAGTTTAAACCATGTCCTAACTGCTGCGTATAATAATCTTCAAAAGATTTCGCACAACACTGGTAGGAAACCAACATCAAGAGAGATATTTTTGTCGAAAGTGAAGTTTCACGTACGACCGCCCACGTTCAAATGGCGTTAATTCCCCCAGGTGCGTCCTTATAACAATTTCTAAAGAGTCGAATGATTTTCGACTGATTGGCATGTAATGTGGGCGATCAAAGGTCGCACAAATCCATTCTCCGTCTTTTCCAGTTACGTTCACGATTCGTAACAAGGGGGCTAACACGTCACCGACAATTTGCGGTTCCACAATATCCGAATAAATCATCAACACTCTATAATGAGCACACGGATCTGCTACATACGAACTCGTAACAGTTTGTTCTACATTTCCATCTAAGGATTCAATTTCAGACGGTTCGAATCCTAACATCTGTGCCAGTCCGTTTTCCAAAATCACTTTAGCCTTTTCTCGCACGTTGATAGTCACTCTCTTCGTAACGTTATTATAGGTGAACGAAATGTTTTTTTCAATGTCTTTAATAGAGATGGCTTTCAAAATATCCGGTACCGTCTCGTAAAATCCTGGAGGGATGCGTCTACCAATAGTCTTTCCGTCGTTCAAGTCAAATCCAATCAGATTGGTCGTACTATTCACATTATACCAGGTATGCGGGTAAATAAATTCCACGAGACCCACTTCCCATTCTCCTCTTAATTCGATAGGGGCGGGTAATCGAGTAACAAAATGTGAAATTTTATTCTCAGGAAAATAATTCCTAGAACTGTCCGAGGGTAATGTCAAGTAGAACGACGTGTTGCTAAATGCGCTTTCAACCTTCTTGCACTCCCTTATAAGGAAGATAAATCAGACGAGGGAATCCATTGATTAAATTTGTTTGAATATCCTTTATATTTCACATGATATTCCACTCGGCCTTTACGGGTACGTTTCTCTAAAATCTTTTCAATTGTATAAGTGTCTTTCATTTGGACTTTTTGAAGTTCTTGGGGATAAAAGGTGCCTTGGATGGGTTCGTCCATCAAATCCTTAATTCGATATACAGGAGGATCTCTTGTGACACACTCTGTCACTATAAACAGTTCTTCCGTCCAATTGGTTTCGTATCCTTTTTCAAAGGTCAGTTTCTGTTTCGAAACCCGCACCATATCACCCGGTTGAAACACACAAGGTTTTCTTTTCACATTTTCCAAGTTTCCATACAATGTAAACCAGACATCGCTTTCGTTCTCGGGTGTTACTTCTGCTGGGGTTCTTTTGATACTCGAATGATAGGTATGGTTATAACTATCTACTAATGAGTCTAACACATCGATATAACGATAAGTATGGTTGTGGGTAAAATATTTCCACATTTTAGTTTTCAGGGTACGATTAAAGCGTTCGACGACCGAAGCTTTCGTATTATTATGCGTCGTAAAAAATCGAACACCTTCTTGTTTTAATAATCTTTGCAAAAGCTGGTTCTTAAATTCCTGTCCTGCATCCGATTGAAGCGCCTTGGGTTTTCTCGTTACAAAAATAGTTTGAAACGCTTTCACAACTTCTTCTCCTCGTTTCGTTTTTAAGGGAATCACCCACGCATATTTAGAGAGAATGTCTATACACGTAAGTAGGTAACGAAACCCTTGATTGTACTTTTGTAAACTGATGAGATTCACCAGATCGGTCTGCCATTGTTGATCCATCGAATACACAATCACTCGATTCGTCGGAAAATGTCTTCGAACCGGTTTGTGAAGCGTGTATGAGTCGACTCCGCTTAACCATTTCTGTATCGTCTTCTTCTTGACTTTGCCTTTGGCAGCAAGATACAAGGCATTTACACCACCAAAACTTGCTGCGTGACTTGGAATCGGATAAATCGCCTTCATTACAACATAAAATTTTGTTACGTGATACGTTAATATTGAATCGCATCATATGGAAACAGATAAATTTCCCGTTTCATTTAAATTCAGTATAAAATCCACTTTAAATTTTTCGCTACCGGTAAACACATAAATCAACGAATACACAATACAAATTGTTATATAGAGACACACAACACGCAACACTTCCTCTCTCGAAGTCATGTTTACAAATGATACATCTTACACGTCACACCCTTTTAAACACTTAAAATCACATTTCCCACCAACCATAAAAACTTTTATAAAAAAAAAAAAAAAAAAAAAAAAAAAAAAAAAAAAAAAAAACTTTTATGAAATTAAAAAAATGTAAAAAACTAAATATTTTTTCCCTCTCAAGAAAGAATCTAATTAAAACCCTTTTTATAGAAAAGAAAAATTCATATTAAACTTTTATAAAGTCAGAAAGTCTTATCACATTTCACTTCCTGATCCATTCCGGTCTTACTTACGGAATTACTTCCTGTCTAAAGATACTTGTTTCAACCTGTGTATTATCAACATCTGTCATTTCCTATGACCTTGCGAGGTTAGCACATCTGGTGTAGAACATCCGAACGTTATCTTCTAATTTTTTTCTTTCTTACTTACGGAATCACTTCCTGTATAAACATGTCTGTTATCACCACCTGTCCCTTCCGCTAACATTGAGAGTTTAGCACATCTGGTGTAGAAAAATTTTCCCTATCAAGAAAGAATCGGATTAAAACCCATAAAAAATACGTCTCATCCTGTCCTTATCTCCAAATTCCTTCCGGTTTCCTGTCTCAACATGTTTGTTATCCACACCTGCGACTTCCGGTGACCTTCACAGCCCGCACAACTTCCGGTGTCCACACCTGTCCCTTCCGGCTCCGTGACCTTCCTTCGACCTTGAGCCTACGCTTCGTACGCTTCTGATGTAGAACTCTCTTTTATCATCTACTAATGTAAATTCCACATCTTATCTATTCGAAATTATATTATAGTCAGAAGAAGTATAATACGTGTTTTTTAAATTAACTTACTATACTAACTTAAACAGCACAAGCGCGATAACGTCTGTATAGAGTAAAAGTGAAAAAAAAAAGTTATTAACTAGTTTCATGCAATTAAAAAAAAAGATTATAGAGGACGTGTATACAAAATTATGAAAATATCAGAAATGAGCAGGGGTTTTTATTTAAAAAATAACAAATTGAATAATGTTCTCCATTTTTCGATAAAGGGAAGGAATATTTTAGAAAAGGATGTCAAAGTTGTCTCCTAATCTCTGTCTTTGTATCTGTGTGTATGTATCTCTTTAATTCTGTCTTTTTATCTGTGTATCTTTATATCTTATCTTTTCTCGTTTTCAGTGTATGTATCTTTATCTATGCATGCCTTTTTATCTGCGTATATTTATCTCTGCTTCTTTATCTGACTCTCTTTATCTGTGCCTCCTAATCTGTGTCTCTTTAACTGTGGGTTTTTTTTTATCTCCGTCTGTTTGTCATTATCTTTTATATATGTCCCTTTATCTGTGTTTCTATATGTATGTCTCTATCTAAGTCCCTTTATCTCTGCTTTTTTTTTGTCAATACCTCTTTATCTCTGTCTGTCTCACTATCTCTATCTCTTTATCCTTTTCTTTTTATCTGTATCTCTTTATCACTCTAGATCTTTTTATGTCTGTCTGTCTCTTTATCTGCGTTTCTTTAGCTGTGTCTTCTATTCTGTGTCACTTTATCTGTATTTTTTTTTTATCCGTGTATCTCTATCTGTGCCTTTTGATCTCTTTCACTTTATGTGCATCTGTTTATCTCTATCTCTTTATCTGTGTCTCTTTATGTCTATCTGTCTCTTTATCCGTGTCGTTGTATCTGTGTTTCTTTATCTTTGTCTCTTTAGCTGCGAGTCTTTATATCTGTCTGTTTCTTTATCCGTGTCGTTGTATCTGTGTCTCTTTATCTCTTTAACTGCGACTCTTTATATAGTCTGTCTCTCTTCTCTATATGTATCTTTACCTGTATCTGTACCTTTATCTCTGCCTCTTTATCTGTGTATCTGTATCTATGTTACTTTATATATGTCAATTTCCTGTTTCTCTTTGTTAGTGTATCTTTATCTCTGTCTTTTTATCTCTTTGTCTGTATCCGTGTCTCTTTAACTGTGTCTTTCTGTCTTTTTATGTGTGTCTCTTTCTGTGATTAGTTAAGGCGTACCTTAACTAATTTCTAACGTAGCAGCATTATTCTGCTCTGTCCAAAATATGTTTAAAGGGTATCTGATGACTTGCTTTCTGGTTTACCGAACTCTGCGGGAGGTCTCCTCCGTGGTAACTATCTTTTTCTGATATTCTTTGCTCTGAATATGAATAAATTCTAATATTTTACAGCGTGCATTGTTTAGAAGAACTTAATGGTGAAAAAGCCATTGAGTTTGTAGGACTGACGTAAAATATGCAGTCTATTAAATCTTCCAAAAGCGAAAAATACGAGCAAAAGGAGCATCTATTACATAGACTTCGATTAATTGGAGTGTCTACAACAACAAAAAACAAGTATGGAAAAGCAGGCAAGGATCGCATAAGATGCTCTCAACTTATATATGCATTATCTCAAAATAAAATTTGCTTAAGATACTTTCATAATAAAATGTATATTTCTACGGATGAGACAACAAATTTAGCCTATGGACATTATGAAATTAATCAAAATTGTGATGAACAGGAAATTGTTTATTGCTGCTTCTAAAAACCTCTTCAGTACCACCATATAATTTATTTTTGTATTAATTAATATTGTCTGTTTTTATATATATTAATATATTTTGGTTACTTATTTATTTCTTAATTTTCATATGTTTCCAATTTTTAATATATCTGTTTTTTTTCCTTCTATTTTGTATTCTATTGTCTTGATTTTACTCTTCTGTGATTGGCTGTTGTCCACTCCTTCTGTTTTCCTATTGGCTGTTGATTTCTACTTTCCTATTGGCTGTTGTTTCAGCTTGTTTCCTCTCCCTTATCTCTCATTTTATTCTTGCTGCTGCTTTCATAGTAGAAGCACGTCTTTTTGCGCCTGACGAAGAAAGACTCAGATCTTTCGAAAGGCCTAGCGCATTTACAAAAAATTTGATGGTGTTTTAAGAAGATATTTTAGTTTTTATTGTTTCACACCAGTTTCAACTTATTTTATTTGATTGTTTATTTGTATCAATTATGTAAAATTGAATTGAAGATCCTCTATTGTATGTAAATATGCATTCCCTGTACATTATTTTGCTGTATTAAAAAAATTCTTAATTTTATGTATGTATACTTATAAAGTCCTTCTTGTACACAAACCTTACTAATAAAATGCTTGACATATCAACATCACACGAATTAAGATCCTCAGAACGAGATGGCCAGGTTGTCGAAAATGCACGACAGATTACTGTGTCATTATTGAAACGTTGCCGAAGAAAATGCTGTACACAGAGTCCAATGTGTAGAGGTACTCCATCTTGCATAAAGGTAATTGAGTCAAGACATTTCCACTGTTGCAAATGGCAAATGGGGTACAACAGAAGTTTTGAGTATCCTTTTGAACCTGTTGGTCGCCACGGTTACGATGCATGTCACAGGACCATTGCAAGTAGCCTATTTGAAAAAGAGAGGTCCAAGAATGAATGTGGCTGTGAATCCACACATTCACAGTTTTTTTTAAATTATTATTATTATTTTTGTCTCTATTTCAATTTTCTGTTGTACTGCGCCATCTATCGGTGTTTCTAGAACTATTTTTTTCGCGTAATCTGTTTCCCCATGTCTTAAATAGTATCTGCACAAAATTTAAAGCTTATACACTGAGTAGTTCAATATATTGAGAGGTCGGAGTAGGGGTGTTTTAATTTTGGCCACCCTGCATTATATATAAATGTATATATATGTCTAACATTTGTCATGCTGTAACTCTCTTATTTATGAACCGATTTGGATGCGATTGAGTATGTGTACAGGACAGACTAAGGTCTCGATCGAGTTCGTTGGCCAGCTTCATCCGCCATCTTTTTTCAAAATGGCAGCCAGTTAATTTTTTTGATTTTAAAACATTCAAAAAGATGTACAAAAAAATTATAAATTGAAAAAATTATTTCAGTTAAGTGTTGGACCGTGATACAAGGATTCCGGAGCATTTTTTGTTTTGGCTTTATCTTAAACATGGCTGAGATATGTTAGTTTGACATTCTGTGGCTGATATTTTGAAACAATCTGATTTTTGTTATGCTGTAACTCTCATATTTATAAACCGATATGAATATGACTGATCATATGTACAGGGCATACCAAGGTCTCGACCGAGTTCATTGTCCAGCTTCCTCTGTCATCTTGTTTCAAAATTAGCAATTTAAATTCAATAGTAATTTAAATTTTAAAAATTGTGAATTGGATTTTTTTTCTTTTTTTTACTTCAAGTGTTAGATCTTGATACAAGGATGCCGGAGCATTTTTTTGTTTTGGCTTTATCTTAAAAAATTGCTGAGATACAGCTGTTTGAAATTCCGGGATGGCTGATATTTTGAAACAATCGGATTTTTGTTATGCTTTAATTCTCATTCAAATTCCGTATTAACGAAAACTGGAATTGAATATTCTATAATTGGGTTCCAAGCATTTTAGCTTCGAGGTCGTTTGAGTAAAATTAGTTGAATTTTTTAAAGCAAGGAATATGGAAGTTATCTTTTCCTACCGGTACAGGTCGAAAGGACTTTTTTTTTATATATATATAATATAACTTCTCTAAATAAGAGAAGGCATCTTTTTTAAATTACGTCAATTCTGTATTAGTAAAAGACACACTGGACATGAAAAACACTGACGATAACACTTTTTTTTTCTTCCAGTGGAGCAGTTCTCAAACGTTATAGTTATGAGGCCCATCTTAAAGTTTAAAAAATGCTCGCGATCCACCTATATATAGTAGTCAGGTATATAAAACCTTTTACATAATCTGTTTTATGGAAAAGGTCTAACTTTTGTATAAAATCAACGCACGACATAGTTACAAGATATTCTAATGTAAAAATGAAATACAGTTGAACTCGCCTATACGTGCGCTGCTATAACGAGAGCACGGTTACAAGGGCAAGTTGCACATTGAAGATGTTAGTCAGTCAATTTCCGAATTCCCCTCGCTAATGTCAAACATATGGGCAAAGAATGAATTCGTATATTTAAAATAGCTCCTCAGGAAATTAATATTTTTAACTTCTTTTTTTATGTGTACTCTTCTTAAAGGATGTCTCTTTTTTTTTCTTAGTTCTCAAAATATTTCTAAAATATACGCTTAATTTAATATTTTATGTTTTAAAAGCTGACGAACTGTGAGTATGATTTTAATACTCCACATAAAATTAAGTATACATTTTAGCAATATTTTGACAATTAAATTAAAAAAAGAGACATCTTTTAAGAAGCGTACACAGAAAAATAGAAGTTAAAAATATTAATTTACTGAGGAGATATTTTAAATATACGAATGTATAATATGCCCATAGGTTTACACTGAGAAAAATGACACTTTCAAATCTGAGTAAATCGATGTTTTAATTTTTTATGAAATTATTTGTTTCAAATATGACGACCCAATGCTTTCAATTCTGAAATACCACAAATACTCAGAATATTGAAACAGGGACATAATCAAAAATGCTTATAGAATCAGTTCATACTCATTTTTGAAGCATGGACATACTCAAAAATGAGCACATGGAAGTTAGTTCATATTCATTTTTGAAACATGGACATCTCAAATATGAGCACATGATGTTTCATTCTTGAGTGCATGCCTGTTTTCAGAAAGAGTATACATGTTTCAAACTGGAGTATTTTTGATTCGGAGCCATTTTGACTAAGATAATTTTTATGGGATTTAAGATAATTTTTGCATATATATATATATATATATATATATATATATATAACCACCCACAAGATTTGCTCGTATTAGAATATATGATAAACATGTCTTTTTATTGTATAATTTATGCACAAATGTAGAAATTAAATGTTTTTAGAAAATGAAAAATTTTATCTCTGGCTGTTACATTTCTGCAATATTGGCGTTTAACTACAAATATTTCTAAAGTCATTATTTCTGCAATGATAACATTTCTCTGCAAATATCTCCAACATAAAGCCAATAATTAACCAAGACTCTATGCCACCGTAGAAAAATAATTATTGTTGGTTTGCTGCTAGATCTACTGTCTATTTACATTCATATAAGCATCTCTTTTAGTAAAATTATTAAAAACGTATATTTATTTATAATTTAATTCCTGGCGCATATCTGCTACATGTGTACTAAGTAAGTCTCTAGTAACATTCGCAAACCAATTGATTCATGTTTATAATAATATCTGAAGCTGATGTAGAAGAAAACAATAAACTGAGAAAAATGACACTTTCAAATCTGAGTAAATCGATGTTTTCATTTTGTTATGAAACTTTTTGTTTCAAATAGGACGACCCAATGCTTTCAATTCTGAAATACCAGAAATACTCAGAATATTGAAGCATGGACCATACTCAAAACAGAGCACATAGAGGTAAGTTCATACTCATTTTTGAAACATGGACCTACTCAGAAATGATTAGAATCAGTTCAAACTCATTTTTGAAACATGGACGTACTCAAAAAAGAACACATAGAAGTTAGTTCATACTCATTTTTGAAACATGGACATACTCAAATAAGAGCACATGATGTTTTATTCTTGAGTGTGTGCATGTTTTCAAAATTAGTATATACATGTTTCAAACTTGAGTAATTTTAATTCGGTGCCATTTTGATTATGCGATATACTCAGATTTGAGTATTTTGTACTCATCTTTGAAAATGTCGTTTTTTGAGTGTAACATGAGCGAGGGGATATCGGAAGACTAACAGCCTTAAGAATGGTTCATCCTTTAAACTTTATTAAGATTTTCACGCTTTTTACGAGCTACAAAACCAGTATCACGACTAATACGAGCAAAACATCTGTTCATTTCAATGTGATTTTCGGTGAAAAGTAGGATAGAATTAAGAAATAAATTTCTGTTTTATTGAAAACTGTTCCATCCCAGCGATATCGCTACATTACAAACCGTCTCTCAAAATGTAGTAATTTATTAGCTTCATCGGGCGGAATTTTAACATTCTTGGAGACCCCCCCCCCCCCCCCCCCCAAAGAAAATGTAAAATAATGTCCCGAAGTTTTGCATGATTTAAAGAAAGAAAACTAACCCACATGGAAAAGAAAGAGCATAGAAGAAAATCTTTATTTATTTAAATCCGGACTCTCGGCCATAACTAGTTTTTTGATGTCGCTTATTGCATTATTAAAATGAAAAGGATATGTGAAAACAATAGCTCGAAAACTTCAGTGACTATGGCAATAATAGCCGCGTTTTTAAGGGAAAAGTGGGAGTTATCAGTTGCGTTATTGTATGCCGTTCATGCCCTTTGAAAATACTAATAATTAAAGCAATTAATAGTTGTAATTAGTTTAATTATTTCTGTGTTTTTAAAATTTTTGTTATATATTCACGGATATTATGAATAACGGTTAATATACGAGAATTTTTGTAATTCCGTTGCTTCTCGAAAAAAAGAAATTCTCGAAAAATAGAGTTCGACTCTATTGTAAATATGTAAAAATGAATAATCAAAAAGCATAACTTTCTTTTATTAAATAAAGAAAAATATGTTCATTAATGAATATATTTTTTTTTAAATGCAGTTTAAAAGTTGATCAGATTTATGACATTATTTGCACAAACGAGAGATTATACATCAGGACTGAAAATTGTTAATTTTAGCCTCAAGCTGCTATCTACACAAAATAACTGTTTTTTTTCCCCCAAATTTATTGATCTATAGTATTTCATTTAAATATGTAGCATGCTATGTTCGTTATATTTTTATAGCAGATAATATTTTTTATAACAGATAGTATTTTTATAGTAGATAATTTTAATAATATATTTTTGAAGACCTTGACATGATCGTTCCTCGACCAACGTAAGTATAGCCCGTGAACCATAGTTTGGGAATGGCTGCTCTGGGATTAGTAAATTAACGATTATAGGTTCTTCAGGACCAATTAATTAGTCGCTCTTAAAACTATAATCGCGAATTTACGAATTCCCTGCAGATAAAAGAAAATTATCTTCTATATTACATGAGTACGGCTGCTTTAAAAAAAAAATCATTAATGAAACTAATTATGCATTAGTGTATTTTCTTATTATTATGGTAGATTATGGTTGCCTTATCCACATCTAATGTCCAGTTGCAACCCCTTTGTTGGTATGCCCATTCGTTGCAGTCGTTCTGATGGCCGTCTTATAAATCGCAAGAGGGTTAAAGAAAATCCAAAGCGTGGGCTATAAATTTAGAACTTTCTTCCGTACGTGTCATTATCGTATTTATACATTAACATTACGATTCCCGCGCATACCGCAATTATTTTTCGCGGGCTTGCTGGTCATTATTCTCAATTACATATTTCCTGCAACAGTCCCATACATTCTGGACAATAAGTAACTCGAAACGAATCAGTTCATAAAATCGAAGCCCCGCCTCTTTGGCCGCGAAAACTGGGCGTTCGGGGTAGCCGCTGTTATGTCACCCCGGTGCTCTGCCCATTGGCTAATATCTCCATTAGCAGTCGCAAAACATCAAAGGAGCCGCAAGACGAACACAGACCACCCAGCGGTAACGAAGAAATAAAGCATAACGTCCCCATTGGTTCCAGTTGGAGATTTTTCCCAGGGGTAAAAAATGTGCGACAAATGTGAAGGTTTCTCACTTTGCCCTTTCCTTTTCAGGTGTTCGGATTGACTTTGAGCAGGGGTATCATTCTGAAAAAAGTTTTCTAACAAACAAATCTTTATTGTAGGAATTGTGAACTTCAGGGTCAGGTGCCGAAAAAAATTTAAAAAAGTTTAGTTTCTGTTCATCTGAACTTGCGGTTTCTTCGCTTTACAAATACAGACAACAGAAATAAAGAGTATTTATTTTAAAATAAAATAAAATGAAATAAATCATAATAAGGAAATAATAATAGGGGTGGGGGGAGCAGATCGCACAGCACTCCGTAAATGGAACGGCACACCCGGAAAATTTCGAAGAGCAACGCATTGCCAAATGCAGTAAAGCATAATTTATATGCTGCCGAAATTGATGACAGAAAAAGACGTGTAAAAGTAAAGAAAAAGTATGAAAGAAATAACTAAAAACTTATCGGATGCTAGTAGTTGATAATGAATTTTGTATATCTCAATATTGAAATGTTTGTGATCCATATTCAAACATTGGTTTCACAGAGGAAAATTTCACAAGAGCAACGCATTACCATATACAGTAAAGCATATTTTATATGCTGCCGAAACTGATGACAGAAAAAGACGTATAAAAGTAAAGAAAAAGTATGAAAAAAATAACTAAAAACTTATCGGATGATAGTAGTTGATGATGAATTTTGTATATCTCAATATTGAAACGTTTGCGGTCCATATTCAAACACTGGTTTCACAGAGGAAAATTTCAAAAGAGCAACTCATTACCATATACAGTAAAGCATATTTTATAAGCTACCGAAACTGATGACAGAAAAAGAGACGTGTAAAAGAAAAGAAAAAGTATGAAAGGAATAACAAAGAACTTATCGAATGATATAGTAGTTGATAATGAATTTTGTATATAGTATCTCAATATTGAAATGTTTGTGGGTCAATATTCAAACACTGGTTTCACAGAGCATCTTATGCGTTTAATATGCTTTGGAATTAAGACAAATTCTTCAGTACTGTCCTCACTGCCATTATCTATAATTCTATATAGGTTTCAGTTATGTTCAAAAGTATCATTCTGGAATGTAAAAATTAAAATTGAATGTTTATTTACTCTAAATTAAATTTAAGGCCGTTCTTATTTTTTTTTTCATTTTTAATTATCTACTAGCTGTTTAACCCGTTCTGCGCACGGAAGTTCATGAATTTAATTCTAAAATGTGAACAAAATTAATCTAATTCTCCTGTTAAAGTGTTCAATAAGTATACGATTTAGAAAAAAAAAAATTACTACTGCGCACTTTTTTTTAATGAAACTTAATTTATGTTGCTATGGCAACAGACGATAAAACGATATATTTGGAATAAGGGAATAAATAGAATTAAAATGTTGTTAATGTTTGTGATAAAATGTGTTTCTTTATTAAAAAAAAAAGAAATGAAATAATGAAACGCAATTAAATAATCTCTAATTATTTGCATGCGAGGTAAAAGAATTATCGTATTACCCGCTACAGCTTCTTAGTATTGCAGCGTGGCGTCCGTAATATGTATATCTCACATTGCAGTAAACATTTAGAACTGGTTAGAACTCGCGCGATTACGGGTTGACATAAAAAAGGCAAAAATTCGTCAAAAACATAAAATAAAAAAAATCTATTTAAAATTTTAGAATTTTTTGCCCCAATCGTTCATGAACTCCCTACCAGCAACCTGTATGCCAAATTTCGTAGCCTTGCGCCCTGTGGTTTTCCGAGTTTTTGAGGTTACATAGATAGATACGCGCACGGATTTTAATAAGGTAGATATTATTCTAGCTGACCCACCCGGCGTTGCCCGGTCCCGTGTAATAAACTTAGATCTCTTAAAAAACGAAACTCTGTCCCGGATCTCCTATGGCTTTGGCACCGTATACCGGGCATGCTCATACGCTCCGGAAAATCTTTTATTTTCCACCTTCCACCGCCAGGGGAGCATTCTGTTCTAAACAAACCTCTTTCCGAACGAACATCTGACACAGTTTCCCGTTGCTTACGGCACCGTAATAGTAGACGTGCTACAAAAGGAGAAAATAACCTTGAGGAGGGTGCCGGGGGAGAGGGGATGTTCAAGTGTCCTTCAGAAAATGACTAATTAGGAGGACCACTGTGCATCTTTAAAAATTCGTTCGTTTGGTTAAGCTAGAAACTTAATTACAAATTTGTCTTAAACTATTATTCGGAAATAGTGGTAGCCTTTACTCATAAATTTAGTTTTGCTGGCTGCATTATCGTGATTTTTCTCTACTAAGTTTTCCTTAGTAGAGAAGCGGCCACTACTCTTACTTGCAGAGTAGTGGTCGCAAAGTAGTGTACTTAACGACCACTACTCTGTCATTGTCATAACCAAAAATAGACTTAATTTCATGTAACTTTTCTGGTAATTGCTTACTATTCTAAGGAAACAGAAAACGATATTTGATTTCTTAAAACAGAAGTATAGTTACTTTTATATTGGAGTATAGGAGATTATGGCAGAAATTTTAAATAAATTTAATGGCCGGTTTGATTTGTACATTTTGCATCGTGATTTTTTTGCGAATAACCAGATTCTCAACCCGAATAAATGCAGAGCTGTGGAAGCAAATAAGATAAAAACCATGAATGGAGTTTAATGTTTATTTGGTATACAATGCTGGTATAGGTTGGTGGCTCCTGTATGTAAGACAATTAGGATGTTTTCAGCACAAGAGTTGGAGATGATCTGATCATATTTTCATCTGAGTTTCGACGCCAAAAACAAATGCGGTCCGAAACTAGGCAACTATTTAGAAACCACCGTTAGTAAGAAAGCCGTTTCATTTTTTTGCTAATGGGATACCATAATTGGTAAAATAATAAAATAAGTGAATTGAAACAGAAGCAGGCAAGTGTGTGACTGGGAATTGTGGTTACAAATCCGCGCATATAGTGTATTTTCATTATTAAGTTTAAGAAAGAGCAGATGGAAGTTTATTTATAGATATACGTTTTGTTATGTTCTGAACAAAGTATACAGCATCACTGAGGAACTCTTCCCAGATGTAAGAAAAACTATAAAAGAAACTTGGAAGCTTAGATATGAGTACAGTAATGTACACTCAGGTGAAAACACCCGCTCGCTAATGTTAATCCTGTAGGGGGCATAATTTATGATATCTCGTTCACATTTCAATATTTTTCAATGATTTTTTTTTTCATTGGATAGCTGAGGTCAATCTCTATGCACGCTCTTTTGTACTTTTCGATTTTGATTACAAGTTTTTTTTTTTTTTTTTTTTTTTTTAATTAAGATACTTTCACTTTTGGAACCGGTTTCGAAAGTGAAAGTATCCTCAATAAAAAAAACTGCAACAAAAATCGAAAAAGTACAAAGGAGCGTGCATATTGATTGACTTCAGCTATATCCCATAAAAAAAAATTAAAAAAAATTAAAAATATTGAAATTCGAAAGAGATATCGTAAATTATGTCCCCCATAGGATTAACATTAGCGAGGGTGTTTTCACCTGAGTGAAGTAGCCTCTTTACGGGTATAAAATTAGCTTTACGATAAAAGAAAAATAGCGTACTGAATAAAGGATAAAATGAGCAGATAAAGAATTAATTTAGAATATAATTTAGCCCACAATAATTTAATATCAAAATATAGGAAAATATTAATTTTAACTAAATTATCCGAAGAATATATGCGCATCGTCGTAAGAAGTAACAAATAATTGAGTTTGTTTCTCTCTTTTTTTTTTTGCCTTTACCAATAAATATGATTTCAGGGATGTTTCAGAAAGTGGCAAGTTTATTTATTTGGTATGCATGTTCTTGGTGTAAAAATATTTTACCTTGATAATTGCTTTTTTGTAAGTAAGATTTATTAGAAAAATGCTCATAAAACGATCAAAAAAATATTTTTCTCCCCTCAATAAACAGAAACTTTTTTGACACATTTCCTCACTCTTTTTTAAACATTAAAGCATCATGATACTTAAGACATGATTATTGAAGTGATTTGTACTCAAACAGTTTTTTCCGATAAATTAATTACATCTTGAGTTATAAGCGATTATTGTCTCAGGACGGCTTTTTTTCTCTTTCCTGCGCTGTCACGTCCAGAAATTCGATTCAAATCGCCAACTTTGACATCGTTTTATAAAAAATCTTCTTTACCGAAAATCGAAAAAAAAGTAGTTCAATTGCATTGTTTCTTAATAAGAACCCTTGCCAACTTTATACGTTTGGGAACAAAAATGAATTAAAAAATGTGTCAGAATGCAGCCAGTTTGTATTTGAGAACAACCGTAAGCACAATGCTGTCAATGTAATGTGTCTGTAAAAATTCCCCGGGCTTTCTGTGCTGCTTGTACTATTCTTCCCCCCATTCCATCCCCATCCGCATCTCTTTCTTCTTATTTATTTATTTATTACTTACCCATCATACATAGTATAGAGTAAGTCTTGTAATCGTTTTGAAAATCGAAAAAGAATAATTTGACGGATTTACACGTTTCAGACACTGGAGATTCCAAACAACATATTTTTAGAAAAAAAAAATTGCCGTCCGACTGTCTGTGTGTCTGTAAACGCTCTATCTCCCGAACAAATTGAGATAGAGACTTGAAATTTGGTATGTACTTAGTATGTAATAATGGGAAGAAGCTTGCTGTATTTCAGTAACCTCGATTATCCGGAACTATTTTTTTCATACTCTCGAAATATTCGTTCTGAGAGAAATAAAAATTTTCGAAATTGTTTATTTTAAGGAGTGAATATAAAAGACAATAAAAAAAAGATAAATTTTCCATAAAGAATGAAGTCGATTGGATAATTAGTTGCCGAGATATTTGTAATCGTATTTTCAGCACTCTTCGATTTTTCCTGACCCTGTATTTCATTCAAATTTCAATTCAAAGATATATTTTAATTGGAAATGAGACGCTTAATCAGAAACCGCGGTAAACCGTTAGTTATTATGATTACCAGTTTTGGAGTTATAAGGATGTTTCTTTTACGCAATTCAGTAAAGAGCCTTTAAAGTTTATGACGTCATCAAGTCATTTTATTGCAATGCATTTTATAAATAGTTTACACATATTTTATTTTCATATTTTATATTATGCATATCCATGATGGGTAAGTATTACGGTGGCCCCCAAAGACTAGTTTATTTTAGGTTAAAAAGAGAAGGAATTATAGGAAGAATTTTTTTTTCTTAGTTGGTCATTTTCGTGAGTGTCGGCTTCTGGTTTTTGCATTTTCCTTTCCTGATACTCTATCTCGTCTCCCACCTCCTTTCTTCGTGTGATACTGGAAGCATCTGCTCATGTTACTTTAGCTCTAATAATCAGTTCAAATACTTTTGTTTGTTATTGATAGTGATAATTGTCATACAATAAGATTTTTGTTTTCGATATATCCATTAGTTCATTTGATAAGTATAAAGTGTTCAAAATGGCGAAAGGAAGACATGACAATTTGACGCAGTTGAAAGAAACACGAAAAACACATTATCAGAAGAGATAAACTCATAGTGTATTTCTGTCAGGGTTGACACTTCAAACGACAATTTTAATGATGAAATAGATCCTATGTTTCATATGATATACTGGCGGATGCCAAAATCTCATTAAAGCGATTTAAAAACTGATAAAAGAAAAAAAACAAAGATCTTATAAAATTAGAAATGAAAAACTCAATTTCCTGGCACAAATCGAAGATGAATTGCTCTTTACATTATAAGAAGATAAAACTATCCTGCGCCGACAGGCGCCCACGGGGGTCGCCGACGCGCGTAAACGACCATCGCACCCAAGCCTCTGAAGGGCTTATAACGCACCAGGGCTTTGTCTCGCCCGGCGCTGCGATCGGCCTGAGGCCGCTCCCCACTGCGGACCCCCAGGTCATTTTACCAATGTTGGTCACATAGGTCGTCACGGCAGTAACCCCACATCTCGGAGGAAACTTCCGCAGAGACGAAACCTTGATGAACCGCCATGGAACCCCCGACGACTTCGTTCGCGAAACCCCATAGGGGGAGACGGTCGCTAGGTCATATGTCGAGCTACCACGACGGCTCTTGCTTTACCACAGCTCGAGGGATGTGAGCAACCTACAAAGGATTATAAGAAGATAAAAGAAGACAACGATTATCTTAAAGAAGAGGGTACCCTCAAAGAAAAATAAGTGATCATCTAAGAGAAAAACAAAAACAACTCACATTAAAAGAGCTTTCACAAAACTAAAACAAGAGACTGAGCAGCTGAAGCAAATAATGAAAGTTTGAATAATGACTTGGCTGGTCGCCATAATTTCAGCCAAAAAATGATCTATAGTGGAAGCGCTACATGATTCTCTCACCAAACCGAAAGTGTCACCCCACAAAAGACGACATTGAACAAAATCATCAGTCATTCTTTTTTTCGAAATTAGCATCATTTCCCACACTCCCAATCAAACGTTGCCCTCCTACATTAATCACAAGCTCATTGGAACGCAAAATAAATTCATTAGAAATAAATAAAAGGCTAAATACCTTATCATAGACAGAATACGGGGTTATAAGTTGCTCCACCTCCAAAATCGGAAAAGTATATTTCAATGTGACTCAAAATTACGTTTAGAGCAACTAAAAGAAAATCTTCAGAATAACACACAAATTATGGATTTAGTTGTAGTATAGGAACAGAGGCCAAAAAGGATAACATTATTTTTCGGGAAACCGAAAATTCCCTTAGATGAACCAAAAACCGTGAGGACACAATCGACAACAATATACAAAATTTCTTGGATCAATTCGGGAATCTTCGACTTCAACGAATCCTTCGGAAGGAACTGAATTATTCGTTAATTTGTACTCTTAAAGGAATACCTGATACGGAAAATACAGTTCTGGAATTGTCGGAACGAGATGCAGAACTACTTTTACAGAGAGGTTTTCCTTCTCCTAAAATATTTTGTTACTACAGCAGAACTAAGCAGTATATGTTACAAATTTGTTTTAGTTTCTCTTTATGTCTTTCATAACTTCTACAACTAACACTCCCCTCCTTTTTTTTTTTCGCAATAACATGAAAGTGATTTTCACTGAAGTGATTTTTTTTGTCTCTATACGGAAGAAAATGGCTACCCCAATGGAAAGGACTATAATTTCCGAGGACCAAGGATAAAAATCTATTGAAAACATTTATCTATTTTCAGAAATAGTATACGAACAAACTGATACTCTTCTGAAGTGTCCCATTTAAACTGCCAAAATTGAAATAATTTAATTTTTAGTTCACATTTTAAAAAAGTGACGGTTAATGAGAAAAATCCATTGTCTGGTATCCATGATAGTGGATTTTACAAATTCACCAGTTGTCTCATTGCCTGAAATTTCTGAATACAGAAGTGATAGCAGATTTTTTTTAATTCAAATTATCAATGAGAAATTTCTCATAATAATTTTTGTTTTATTTAATGAGAAACATTTGGCGATTAAATAAAGTGAAATTGCTATTCTAAAATTCGGGTAGCGATTTTAAGATTAAAAACAAAACAAAAAAAAAAAAAAAAAAAGAAAAAACACAATAAAATGGCAACATTGGTTTGCAACAGACTTACCCAAAGTTACACTTACTTACCCAACAAAAGAAAGTTTTATATCTATTGAAGCCAAAGAATATCTGAAAAACTAGAAATTTGTTATATGCACTGTAAAAAATGAAGTACTCAAAAATGAGTAAGTCCATGTACTCATTTCGAAATGAGTATTTTTGGATCAAAAATGAGTAAGTCCATGTACTCATATCGAAATGAGTATTTTTGGATAAAAAATGAACATATGTATTCTCAAAAATGAGTAAGTTCATGTACTCATTTCGAAATGAGTATTTTTGGATCAAAAATGAACATATGATCAAACTCAACATACTTGTATATTTCAGAATGTGTAATGACGAAATTTCGGAGCCTAAAAAGCTATTATTTGAAGGAAAAACTAAGAATAAGAGAAATGAAAAGTGGATCTGGTTGTTCTGGATTTTCATCAAAGTGGATCCACTACAACACATTTACTCTTTCTTTTTTTTTCCCCTCACATTTTACACATTTACTTTTTTTTTCTTGATAGTACTTCAAAATTATGATTTTTTTTCCCACTAATTTTTTTAAAATTTATTTTAACTTTTTTAACGTGAGGCAATATTGTGTTATTTAAAAGTTTCATAACATAATATCTTTGCAAATTATAGCTATGCAAATTGGTATTAAACTAAACTGATTTGACTTACAAATTTATGGATTACGCTAAAATTTATTATTTTATAAATTATAATTTTACAAAGTTTATAATTTTAGTATTTCAATCTATGATCTTTTCTAATGTCATTTTTTAATTAATAATTCTTCGAACTACCTGTTACTTCAGACATTATTTTAATCTTTAACACATATAGACAGGCAATGTACATCCTTAAAAACATATTTAAAAACACATAACCCTCTATCCCTTCCTAACAGATGCGCCAGATGCTGTTAGAAAGGGATAGAGGGGTTAGTTTCAAAGTAACTACCAACATTTGAGAAAGAGGCGTGACCACTCATGGTACGTTGGTCTAAGTCGTCAGGTTAGTAAACAGGACTTCACGGGTTCGATTCCTCGCATGGGCAAGGGTTGGTTAATTACTAGAAACTCACGCAGGAATGAAAAAAATTAGCAGAAATGTATATATCCCTTATAAGATTGTCCTCGCGAAGTAACTTTTTTTTTTATCCTAAAAATTTTATTTTAACGACATAAATTTTTTTTAATTTGAATACATCCATGGGATCAAAAATGAGTACATAGCAGTTCATATTTGAATACATCCATGGGATCAAAAATGAGTACATGTGTTTCTCAATTTTGAGTACATTTGGATCGGAGCTATTTTGAGTATGTGACGTATTCAAAATTGAGTACTTTTTACTCAATTTTGAATACCCATTTTTTACAGTGTGAACTTGAAATAATAAAACAATTTATTTCATTCTGAATTACTATCAGATATGCTTGGTAGACTGACTGAATTATTTCTCGGTGAGAGTGATTTCCATTGAAATATCTACGTGACTTCCACAAAAACTCCCCAAAAATGCACCCTTTCAAATTACATATAATTTACTCACATTTACGTAATTTCACTAATCCTCATTTTAGCATATTTCTGTTTAAAGTCAGGTTGTTGAAAAAGACGTAACAACTAAGAAATTTGAATGTTTTCTGATATGGGTTATCATATTTTTGTTTTGGATGAAATGCAAACGTGGCGAGCTTTACTAAACGAAAGGAAAAACGGAAAATATATTAAAACTTGAATCAGAATTAGCTTAATTGAAAACAATAAGGTAAATCACATTACCGTACGTCTCAAATGTATATGGACCGACGTTTTTTTTTAAATAACAGTCCAAAAGATGAAGCAATAATCATGAAAAAAAAAATAAGCATATGGTATCATACATAAGCTTATCAAAACAAAAAAATACAGCATAAGTTTAACAGAATTTTAGTAAAAAACGTCAAACTAAAAATAAGCTGTCCTAAAAATATATGGACTTTTCGAGTATTTTTTATTTAAATTCAAACTTTGAATCCATTCTTTTGAATTATCGTGAAAATCTTATCAGGCATGCTGTGAACTAGTGTTTGGAGAATGTATAAGTGTAAAGAGAACCAACTCTGCTCTTACTTGTTGCTTTAATTTTTTAACAGTCGAAAATTGACGACCATGGGCATACACCTCTCGTGCATAAGTACTCTCTTAAGGTTTTCAATTGGAAACAGTTTTCTGGGTTAGTAGTAGAAGAATGTTCGTTTCGCCTCAGCAGGAGCCGTGAGCCGGAGCCGGAGCCGGAAGTGGTCACCGGAAGTGCTCCTGGCCGTGGAATCGGAAGTGCTCCTGGCAGTGGAAGCGGAAGTGATCGTGGAAGCGGAAGTGAACCGGAAGATAAGAAACAGGAAGTGGGTCGGAAGTGAAGTAGGGGAGGGCTTATTTTTAGGGGGGGCTTAATTTTTTTTTTTGCTGAAAAATAAAGGGTTTTAATCAGATTCTTTCTTGACAGCGAATTTTTTTTTTTTTTTTTTTTTTTTAATTGTGGACCCACCATAACCACCCGCTATGAAATCAATTCATAACGCCACAATTTTTTTTTAAAATCTGCCAATCCTGCTTCATCTGTGAGAGACCTGTAACGAAATAAAAGGTTTAATTATTATTATGTTTAAGCAAGACTTGTTTGGAATTTTTTTTATAAAAGTTTCTTATGGTTGGTGGGAAATGTTAAAGTAACAGATTGTCAACAGTGCTAGTACAGTTGAGGGGTAGGAAGCCTGCTTTAAAAATAATAATATTAACAGAAATATATATGTGCTACCTTTCGCGCTCATCGACCTAACTGTTTAGAGTTTAACATGAAATTTACTTATAATTCACCTGTAAAAGAATTTTTTTCCCTTCTTTAAACATTAACTTAAATGTGAATGAGATTAAAATAGATGTGAAGGCTATATTTTTAGAGAGTTAAAATGAAAATCCACTGAGGGTTGTGTTAAATAAAAGGAGATGATCGACTTTGACAGCATTTTTCTAAAAGTTTATTTATCGAAAAAGGAATCATACGTTTCGTGTTCGTCGACCTAACTGTTCGGAATTTTCTTCGAACCCATTATTTTTGACTTTATAAAAGTTTCATGTAAAAAATTATTCTTTAAGTTTTAACTGAAATGAGATTGAAATAGATGTAATGGCTAAATATTTAAAGATTTAAAATGAAAATTGTTGATAGCCATGTAAATGAAAATAATGCGATTACTTTGTTTTATAAAAATCTAACACGAAAATAGCTGGTAGACGTTTACCTTTCGCACTCGTCGACCTAACCGTTCGGAATTTTGTTTAAACTTACGAGTTAGGATCCCTTAGAAAGACCTACATGAAGACACTTATCCCTAACGTAGATAATAAACCCTATATTTAACTAACCAGTTACAACACACTAGTATATACCTGTAAAAGAAAAATAATACTTACAAAAGGAAAAAAATAATATCTGTAAAAGAAAAATAATACCTACAAATGGAAAAAATAATATCTGTGAAAGAAAAATAATACCTATAAAATAAAAAATAATACCTGTAAAAGAAATATTTTTTTTAAGTTTGAAAAAACAGAGATACAAATTTTTTTTAATTCGAACCTTGTGTCAATACGAGTTAGGATCCCTTAGAAAGACCTACATAGAGACACTTATCCCTAACGTAGATAATAAACCCTATATTTAACTAACCAGTTACAACAAACTAGTACACCTGTAAAAGAAAAATAATACTTACAAAAGGAAAAAAATAATATCTGTAAAAGAAAAATAATACCTACAAAAGGAAAAAATAATATCTGTGAAAGAAAAATAATACCTGTAAAAGAAATATTTTTTTTTAAGTTTGAAAAAACAGAGATACAAATTTTTTTAAATTCGAACCTTGTGTCAATACGAGTTAGGATCCCTTAGAAAGACCTACATAGAGACACTTATCCCTAACGTAGATAATAAACCCTATATTTAACTAACCAGTTACAACATACAAGACATAATCGTTACATTCAGTTAATAAGTGATTTGACATGTAAAATATTAGATATAAAAACATGCAATATGATATATACAACACACAAAACAAATTTAAAGATTTTTTTCCTGTTCATATGAACAATTTTTAACAAGAATTTAGCAACAATTTAACTTGAGAGCAGGTATTTTGTTTAGAGTTATACAATTATAATAAATTTTAACCCTATTTTACTTAATACAACCAACATTTAAAAAAAAGAGAACGACATCTAGTTTTTTTTAACGTCACATATTTGAATTATTAACCTATTTTAGTTAAAAGTATGATACTTAAGTGATTTTATTTGAAAAATCAATACAACATTTTAAAAGCAGTCGAAAGATTTTTGCTTTTGAAAAATAACTAACAGAATTTTAATTTTTTAAGCATTGGGTAGATAACACTAACTTTAAATTAATTTTTAATAGGTCACTTTAAATAAAATACATATTTTTTATTATTATTAAAGAAATATAAACTACTCACACATTATTATTATGCTGCATTTTAACATAACAACATTCACAGTAATAGACATGCGATTAAGACCATTGGAATTCTACAACTTTTCTGTTGTCATGTGTTCATAGAGGAAATCTTTTCATATAGAAGGCAAAATAAGATAATGATAAACATGATTCGTTATGCATATGTTTAATCAGGAAATTATTTAAGACCATTTTACATGGTATTACAGAATAAATCTTTTCATAGGATGCAAGATAAGATAATATCACATAAGGTATTGATAAACGCGATTCGTTATGCATATGTTTAAACAGGAAATTTGTTTAAGAGATAACATTACTTAATTTATATAAAGTGTCCAATTATAAATTTTGCTGATTTAATTAATTTTATTTCGAATTTGAAAATAGTATTGACAGAACATTCAAATTTTACTTTTGCACAATATTTAAATAAGGGAAATTGTATACAATATTAAAAAAAAATTAATTAGGAATGTTAGAAAAGGAGAGTGCTTTAAGGAAAATACGATACGATTTTAAAACTTTTTTTTAATACATTTCTAAGTTTTATAAACTTTATCGAAAAAAAGAAACTTTTTGCATGTGACTTTTTTTAACCAATAAAATGCTAGTATTTTGAAACAAGCACCCCCTACATGAGAATGTTATTTTACGAACAAAGTGTTTAATGCTATACAATACTTTGTGATTGATGTAAAAGGTTGTGATTTTCGTCTAAGTATTAAAGTTGATATGGAACACGCGATGCAATCTTGTATAGCGGATAAAGCCATGTCACCTAAAGCAATTAAAAAGGTACCCTATTTCTGCAAGTCGTGTAACAAAACATTTTCTCGAAAAGTTCACTTAGTGTTTTTTATGAAAAATCATCTAAAGGAAAAGTGTTTTCGCTGTGAGGTGTGTGGTGAAGTTTTTTCGCAAAAGATTCACAAATCGCCCAAACAATTCAAGTGTAGTGATTGCAACGAATTGTTTTCAAGAAAGACAGACTTATTGAAAGATAAGAAAACTCACAACTTAGCAAAACAACATTCATGTACAAAGTGTTGTGAAATATTTAATTGTGAATCTGATTTTTTACAACATTGTGATACATTTCATAAAGCTTTACCTAACATTGCGAAATCACCCTGTTTGAAAGATTTGTTATTTGAACTGATAGTGAAGCTTATAGATTAGTTCGAACTTATAGTGAATTAAAAGACAAAATGATATGCGAAATATGTGAAGTGGAATTAACAGATCAAAACGTGCATGTATAGAATGCCTTTTTCAAGTTGTTTAACTGATTTTAAGATTTCACTGAACGAGTGACTTATTGGACATTACAAAAATTTTGAAATTAGAATTGTATACATCTTAATACGACAGAATTATTTGATGTGTGTTATTTTAAATGATGAATAAAATAGTTTGATTGCGAAAAAAGTGTTTTCTTTAACCCACACTGTTAAAACTGATGTTGTGTATTTTGAATGACTTAGACAAAATGTTAATTTAAAAAAAGATTTTAACATGAGATAAGAGTTTTATAATAAAAATTGACTCACCTAAAATTTTTTCAAGATAGTCTATCTACGTTTCAAATCTAAACTTGTTATCAGCTTGCTATATGCATGTTTGAGTGACTCATTTTTACCTGTGTCGAACTGTCTGTTGGGAAAATGATTGCCCATTTTTAACACGTGCAGACGATTTTTACCCGGAAGCTGTTTGAACTATTAAATTTCAGATATCACCCATTTTTCTACAACATTTAAATATTTTAATGTATTTTCACTTGTATATTGGAAACTTGGGATTATCACCTTTTTTTTTTTTTTTTTTTATACCGCTAACCAGGCCCCTACCTGCCCGGCATGAATGCCTAGCTTAACGGGTTAGTACCTGGATGCGGGGCGGAAATCGCCTAATCACAGCATGGCTGTGATCCACCTGACTATTGATTTGTTCACATCGCTGCTGTGCTTGCTCTCTTGTGATTTGCTACCGCTATCTTTGTTTGCCGGTTCAAGGTTTCTGTTTAACTTTGTTGAATTGACAGATTTAATAGGTCTCGTAATTTAGAACCTTGATCAGGTGACGAGACCCTCACCTGACTAGGCACCCCCAGAGGTATTATTCACAGGTAACTTGGAGGGCTTTGCACCCACGACGGATTTTACATGCACCAGGTGCCATTAGCGTACATAGATTTACATATTTACCATGTCTGTTGGCTTGTCACGTTCATGGTGGGTTGTCGCTGTAGTGTTTATCGCCTCTTTTATGGGCTGATTTCCCTTCTTGTTGTATTTGTCTCCGTCAAGGCTTTTTGGCGTTTTTATAGGCTCGCCCCTGTTGTGGGTTGTTTTTTGTCTATCATTCATTGGTTTTTTGTCTCTTTCTTGATATATTTTTACCTCTAGCTTGTGCTAGAGCTGGTTTTCCCATTTTGAATCTTGGTCTTCTTTCGAGAGTTTCACTGGTTATTATGTCACTATCGTGGGTTTTGTCACGTTGTAACATTTGTTACTGGTGGTTGTCACATTGTAACTTTTGTTACTGGTGGTTGTCACATTGTAACTTTTATTACTGGTGGTTGTCACATTGTAACTTTTGTTACTGGTGGTTGTCACATTGTAACTTTTGTTACTGGTGGTTGTCACATTTAACTTTTGTTACTGGTGGTTGTCACATTGTAACTTTTGTTACTGGTGGTTGTCACATTGTAACTTCTGTTACTGGTGGTTGTCACATTTCTGGATGTTGCACACTCATTTTTGTTGTCTTTGTCACTTTATCTCACCCAAGCATTGGGGATTTTGATTTTTTTTTCCCTTCGTGAATACGCTTTTTGCGATCAGTCCATTGAATCCTAATGGCTGTTATCACTGCTTTTGAATTTTGTGCAACTTGTTGATTTGTTGTTTGAGAAACTTGTCGCACTAATGGAGTGGGGCTTGTTCCGTGGCCGTTAGTCCGTCATGTATCTATGAGGCTGTATTCACTTGATTTGACACTGTTTTTTTCCCCATTAACTTTCTTTGGCAGGTGTGCTTTGTGCATTCACCATTTAATTATTTTGTTCACTTTTTGTTGGCTATTTGCCTTCATCAGTTGGTGAAATTCAGTCCGTCACAGATGACTTCCACTTCTCACTAGTGCTGAAAAAAATCGATTTTTTTTTGGCGTAGCAAAGAGGTTCCATTGCTACTTTTTTTTTTTTTTTTTTTTTTTAATTTTTAATTTTTAAAGATATATTAGAAAATATACTTACCAAATGGATGGCTTTTGAGAGTGGGATATGCTTTTGAGGAATCTCGCTGCTGGGAAGGTGTATTTATTGTGATATGAGATCGATGTTTTCTACTAACCATCTCATCACTGCTCTTCCTTTTGTTTGTACTTGTTTGTTGTTCGCTAACTGGTTGTGCCATATTTTTTCGTTGTTCGGTGTGATGTGGATCAGATGTAGTGTTTGGGTTAGTGGGCAGTCCGTTAGATAGTGTTTGGGGGTTCCCAACTCCCCGCATGAGCAGTTTGGTGCGTCTTTGCGCTTAAACCTGTGTAAGTAGTCCGGGAATGCTCCGTGACCCGTGTAAATTTGACTTAGTAGATTGCAGCTGATGATTCTGCGAGAATCTACTTTTGGGAAGTATTCATATGTCTTCCTGCCCGTTTCCCCATAATCCCACTCGAACTGCCATTGTTTGATAGTGAGTTCTTTTAGTTTTCTTTTTAAGTTTGATATCGGTCTTTCTAGATGGTATGGAATTTCTTTACTTTGGTTTTCTGCAGCCTTTTTTGCTAATTCGTCGGCATCCTCGTTTCCTTGGATACCCACATGTGCTTTGACCCAGCTAATTTTGAATTTATTGTTTGAGTCTTTTACTGTTTTTTGTATTGTATCGATTAATTTTACTACATTGAAGGGTTTACTGAGTGATTGGATGGCTGACATGCAGTCCGAGCGAATGCTGTATTCCTTCCCTGTGCTATTTCCCCATTCTGCTGCTTTTAGTATAGCCAGTAGTTCGGCTTGGAAAACACTGTTGTACTTCCTTAATGGAGCTGACCATGTTTTTATTTTTTGTTCATTTTTGAAAGCTACGAATGCCGAACCCGTAGCGCCTGTTTCCAATTTTGAACCGTCCGTATATATTACTATGTCCTTGTAATTATGGCCTATTCTTGGTTCTATGGTGTCCGCGGGATGTGTTTCCCATACATTAATCTTTTTTATATAGTCTGTATGGTGGATAGTGGTTCCGTGTATTTCTGTCGTTTCTCTTAAACGAGATATTGTGCCGTATTCTGCCTCGTATTTAACTTGGAGGTGAATTGGAATCAGGCCAGCAAGTACCTGAAGGGCCGCTGTTGGGGCAGTTTTATATGCCCTAACTATAGCCAGCAAAAAATGCCTTTGGCATGTTGTTAGTACTTGTTTACTTCTTTGGTTTAGCTTATGTCCCCATATTGAGGCTGCGTAAGTCAGTGTTTTCTCAGCTACTGTTCTATACCATATTTTTAAGATGCTTGGTTTCAATCCCCAACCCCGTTTGGCCATTTGTCGGGGGATTATCACCTTTATATCGGAACATGGAAGATAGAAAAAATAATAACTTTACACTGAGACAATATTTTAATCTAACAAAAATAGACTTAACACATTGTTAGAGGTTTTGGAAAAATATATAGTTGGTTAAAAATTTTAGAAAATTTAACATAAAGTAACAAATTTTAAAAAATAAACATTTCGATAAATGAAAAAAATTAAATTTTGATAAACTTTACACTTAGACAATACTTCAAACTAGGAAAAAATAATAACTTTACACTGAGACAATATTTTAAACTAAGGAAAAATTAGACATAACACATTGTTAGAGTTTTTTTAAACTATCTAGTTAGTTATAAATTTTAGAAAATTAGCAACAAATAAATATTTCATTACATTGACAAAAGAAAATAATTAAATTTAAGTAAATTTTACACTTAGACAATACTTCAAACTAAGAAAAATAATAACTTTACACTTATACAATATTTTCAACTAAGGAAAATTAATAACTTATCACATTGTTAAAGTTTTTTTGAAAACAACACAACATTTTCAAAGCAGTGGAAATTGCATACCTGTAAAAAATTCAACTTAGTGGAATTTAATAGTGAAATTTTTAATCTCACTCAATTAAAAAATAAAACTTTATAAAATTTTCACCTTTTTTAAAATAAACAACTGTTAAACATTTTGAATGTCTTAGACAAAGTAGGAATAAATTTGTTAAAATTCTATAAAACATGAAAAATTTCATAACTTTTAAAGGAAATTTTATTTATGGTGAAATAAACTCGAGGTATTTATTATATGTTACTTAAACTGCAAGAGAATTGATTGAAAATGTGTTACTTTTAATCACTCACAAGATAAGACATGATGTTAGGAATTATATATGGGGTTTTCCCCCACACATGACGTCACTGGTAACATATTTACTGATCAAGTCATAAAATTATAGTTTAAAGTAGGTTTTTGAGCACGAAGTTTAGATTTAAGATATTTGAGAAATATAAACTACAACTTTGACTACTTTTTGAAATTTCCCCCTACATAAGAAAAAGGACATAGGAAAATAAATTGAAAAGTCGTATTTGAATGGAATCGAATTATTATCCTTTCACTTAACAGCTGAATGCGTTGGCAATTACACCACAAAGGTACTGATTGAATATATTGTGTTTCTTTTTTAAGGCTAAATTGATTTAATATTCAAGTTATTTCTTAATGTTACACTTAAAAACAATAAATTTAATTAGCATTCAAAAAGAAAACGATCACATTATTGTATAAATCAAATGTTTTAAAAGTCACGAGTTAAAATTTGAAATGACTTAGAGTTTAATTAGAATTTAGATGTGAACCTTTTAAAATGAAATAATAGTTTTTTTTGTATCGCCCTCTATCGGTAGGTAATAGAATTAAGAGATAATTAAAAGTTTTAACTTGAATTCGAACTCACAAACAAAATTATTTTTCGGTTTTATAATTTAGGGTAGGTTTAACTGAGCAAGCCATGATATAACAGTATTTATAGACGATTTAAGATATTCGATAAAGGAAATCATCTAAATTTCTAATTTAATTGAAGGGTTTACTGCTTAAAGTACTACAAAATGAGTACAACACGATGCATAGTTTTTTAATTAATTATATTTTTCGAAAGGTTAAATTGAATTATTGATAAACTTAGGATTTATGTTTAAAGTGAATAAATTTGATATGTTAGGTTCACTTAATAACAGAGGGTTGAATAAGTTATTTTTAATAAAAATGAAGTTTACTAAAAGTTTTTAAAGTTAAAAAAAAAATGTAAGTTACGTTAAAAAAGTTAACAAAAATATAGTTTTAAGAAATTTAAAGTTTACAAAAAGTTTGAAAATCTCTATGTTAATCAAAATTAACTTTTTAATTTTAACTATTGAGAAACTATAATCTGTTTATCCTTGTAACCAACTGGTGCATATCAACTATCTGCACATGTGCAGTAAAAACATACACTTTTAAACTAACTTGAGTTCGATTTTAAATTATTTGCTAATTTTTATACAGCTGGATTACCTTTCAGAAACAAAACAGAATGAAATACTTACCAAAAAACACGTCAACGTCAATATCGCTAAAATCAGTGTTAAACAAAAATGCAACCATAGGTTTAACCGTCTAATTACATGTCTTTACATATTATTTTAAAATGTAAAGCATTATAGCTGAACGAATGATATAAGAAAAAGTTAGAATAGATCACATATTTTTGTTATTAAAAAAAACTTATATGCAAACAAACTTTTTAAACTTAGTAAAATATTTTTAATTTATAAATTTAAATTAAAAATAAAATATTTTTAAATAAGAATATTTAAGAATTTTTAAAGTATTTTAAATTAAATTTATAAATTGATTGATATTGAAGGTTCTTATCATGGGACTAAACGAGTTAGCTATAAGTAATATTATTTTTACAAAACTTGTATGTACAGGGCGTTTACAATATTTATTATTAGTGCTAAAATATTACAAAATTTGGGGAATTTAATATTATTTTTATAAAACTTGTATGTACAGGGTGTTTACAATATTTCTTATTAGTGCTAAAATGTTACAAAATTTGGGGAATTTATCCTAAACTTCGATTTAAAATCGGGTTTTACCATATTTTTGAACGAAAGTGACTTAGTAAATGTGTTAGAAAAATAAGAATTTCATGTAATTTATAAATAAATAATATTTTTATTAAAGTTTAAGTAAGTTGGGACATAACTTTTATATTAAAGTGATCGACATAAAGTACATTCAAGCTATGACAAAAGACCTGAGATAGTTCACATCAGGCAAGTCCAAACAGTTAAAGCAAGAGATGAGTCAGCAAAACAGGCGTGCAGCACAGAAACAAGTCTGGACAAGCGAGTGATAAGTGAGCAAGAGAAGGCAAACGGCTTATAACAAGGTACAGGTAAACAACACCAACTGAATGCACGTGGGTTTTATTTTAACCTTGTTCTTATCGCAAACCGGAAACTGCGTCACAAACCGGAAACTAGTAGCGCCTCTAGCGGCGATTGCAGCGCCCCCTAGCAAAGCTAATGTAGAAAGATTAGTTAAGTGAAAGCAAGTATAAGACGTTGACGTGTTTTTTGGTAAGTATTTCATTCTGTTTTCTTTCTGAAAGGTAATCGAGCTGTATAAAAATTAGCAAATAATTTAAAATCGAACTCAAGTTAGTTTAAAAGTGTATGTTTTTACTGCACATGTGCAGATAGTTGATATGCACCAGTTGGTTACAAGGATAAACAGATTATAGTTTCTCAATAGTTAAAATTAAAAAGTTAATTTTGATTAACATAGAGATTTTCAAACTTTTTGTAAACTTTAAATTTCTTAAAACTATATTTTTGTTAACTTTTTTAACGTAACTTACATTTTTTTTTTAACTTTAAAAACTTTTAGTAAACTTTATTTTTATTAAAAATAACTTATTCAACCCTCTGTTATTAAGTGAACCTAACATATCAAATTTATTCACTTTAAACATAAATCCTAAGTTTATCAATAATTCAATTTAACCTTTCGAAAAATATAATTAATTAAAAAACTATGCATCGTGTTGTACTCATTTTGTAGTACTTTAAGCAGTAAACCCTTCAATTAAATTAGAAATTTAGATGATTTCCTTTATCGAATATCTTAAATCGTCTATAAATACTGTTATATCATGGCTTGCTCAGTTAAACCTACCCTAAATTATAAAACCGAAAAATAATTTTGGTTGTGGGTTCGAATTCAAGTTAAAACTTTTAATTATCTCTTAATTCTATTACCCACCGATAGAGGGCGATACAAAAAAAAACTATTATTTCATTTAAAAAGGTTCACATCTAAATTCTAATTAAACTCTAAGTCATTTCAAATTTTAACTCGTGACTTTTAAAACATTTGATTTATACAATAATGTGATCGTTTTCTTTTTGAATGCTAATTAAATTTATTGTTTTTAAGTGTAACATTAAGAAATAACTTGAATATTAAATCAATTTAGCCTTAAAAAAGAAACACAATATATTCAATCAGTACCTTTGTGGTGTAATTGCCAACGCATTCAGCTGTTAAGTGAAAGGATAATAATTCGATTCCATTCAAATACGACTTTTCAATTTATTTTCCTATGTCCTTTTTCTTATGTAGGGGGAAATTTCAAAAAGTAGTCAAAGTTGTAGTTTATATTTCTCAAATATCTTAAATCTAAACTTCGTGCTCAAAAACCTACTTTAAACTATAATTTTATGACTTGATCAGTAAATATGTTACCAGTGACGTCATGTGTGGGGGAAAACCCCATATATAATTCCTAACATCATGTCTTATCTTGTGAGTGATTAAAAGTAACACATTTTCAATCAATTCTCTTGTAGTTTAAGTAACATATAATAAATACCTCGAGTTTATTTCACCATAAATAAAATTTCCTTTAAAAGTTATGAAATTTTTCATGTTTTACAGAATTTTAACAAATTTATTCCTACTTTGTCTAAGACATTCAAAATGTTTAACAGTTGTTTATTTTAAAAAAGGTGAAAATTTTATAAAGTTTTATTTTTTAATTGAGTGAGATTAAAAATTTCACTATTAAATTCCACTAAGTTGAATTTTTTACAGGTATGCAATTTCCACTGCTTTGAAAATGTTGTGTTGTTTTCAAAAAAACTTTAACAATGTGACAAGTTATTAATTTTCCGTAGTTGAAAATATTGTATAAGTGTAAAGTTATTATTTTTCTTAGTTTGAAGTATTGTCTAAGTGTAAAATTTACTTAAATTTAATTATTTTCTTTTGTCAATCTAATGAAATATTTATTTGTTGCTAATTTTCTAAAATTTATAACTAACTAGATAGTTTAAAAAAACTCTAACAATGTGTTATGTCTAATTTTTCCTTAGTTTAAAATATTGTCTCAGTGTAAAGTTATTATTTTTTCCTAGTTTGAAGTATTGTCTAAGTGTAAAGTTTACCAAAATTTAATTTTTTTCATTTATCGAAATGTTTATTTTTTAAAATTTGTTACTTTATGTTAAATTTTCTAAAATTTTTAACCAACTATATATTTTTCCAAAACCTCTAACAATGTGTTAAGTCTATTTTTGTTAGATTAAAATATTGTCTCAGTGTAAAGTTATTATTTTTTCTATCTTCCATGTTCCGATATAAAGGTGATAATCCCAAGTTTCCAATATACAAGTGAAAATACATTAAAATATTTAAATGTTGTAGAAAAATGGGTGATATCTGAAATTTAATAGTTCAAACAGCTTCCGGGTAAAAATCGTCTACACGTGTTAAAAATGGGCAATCATTTTCCCAACAGACAGTTCGACACAGGTAAAAATGAGTCACTCAAACATGCATATAGCAAGCTGATAACAAGTTTAGATTGGAAACGTAGATAGACTATCTTGAAAAAATTTTAGGTGAGTCAATTTTTATTATAAAACTCTTATCTCATGTTAAAATCTTTTTTTAAATTAACATTTTGTCTAAGTCATTCAAAATACACAACATCAGTTTTAACAGTGTGGGTTAAAGAAAACACTTTTTTCGCAATCAAACTATTTTATTCATCATTTAAAATAACACACATCAAATAATTCTGTCGTATTAAGATGTATACAATTCTAATTTCAAAATTTTTGTAATGTCCAATAAGTCACTCGTTCAGTGAAATCTTAAAATCAGTAAAACAACTTGAAAAAGGCATTCTATACATGCACGTTTTGATCTGTTAATTCCACTTCACATATTTCGCATATCATTTTGTCTTTTAATTCACTATAAGTTCGAACTAATCTATAAGCTTCACTATCAGTTCAAATAACAAATCTTTCAAACAGGGTGATTTCGCAATGTTAGGTAAAGCTTTATGAAATGTATCACAATGTTGTAAAAAATCAGATTCACAATTAAATATTTCACAACACTTTGTACATGAATGTTGTTTTGCTAAGTTGTGAGTTTTCTTATCTTTCAATAAGTCTGTCTTTCTTGAAAACAATTCGTTGCAATCACTACACTTGAATTGTTTGGGCGATTTGTGAATCTTTTGCGAAAAAACTTCACCACACACCTCACAGCGAAAACACTTTTCCTTTAGATGATTTTTCATAAAAAACACTAAGTGAACTTTTCGAGAAAATGTTTTGTTACACGACTTGCAGAAATAGGGTACCTTTTTAATTGCTTTAGGTGACATGGCTTTATCCGCTATACAAGATTGCATCGCGCGTTCCATATCAACTTTAATACTTAGACGAAAATCACAACCTTTTACATCAATCACAAAGTATTGTATAGCATTAAACACTTTGTTCGTAAAATAACATTCTCATGTAGGGGGTGCTTGTTTCAAAATACTAGCATTTTATTGGTTAAAAAAAGTCACATGCAAAAAGTTTCTTTTTTTCGATAAAGTTTATAAAACTTAGAAATGTATTAAAAAAAAGTTTTAAAATCGTATCGTATTTTCCTTAAAGCACTCTCCTTTTCTAACATTCCTAATTAATTTTTTTTTAATATTGTATACAATTTCCCTTATTTAAATATTGTGCAAAAGTAAAATTTGAATGTTCTGTCAATACTATTTTCAAATTCGAAATAAAATTAATTAAATCAGCAAAATTTATAATTGGACACTTTATATAAATTAAGTAATGTTATCTCTTAAACAAATTTCCTGTTTAAACATATGCATAACGAATCGCGTTTATCAATACCTTATGTGATATTATCTTATCTTGCATCCTATGAAAAGATTTATTCTGTAATACCATGTAAAATGGTCTTAAATAATTTCCTGATTAAACATATGCATAACGAATCATGTTTATCATTATCTTATTTTGCCTTCTAAATGAAAAGATTTCCTCTATGAACACATGACAACAGAAAAATTGTAGAATTCCAATGGTCTTAATCGCATGTCTATTACTGTGAATGTTGTTATGTTAAAATGCAGCATAATAATAATGTGTGAGTAGTTTATATTTCTTTAATAATAATAAAAAATATGTATTTTATTTAAAGTGACCTATTAAAAATTAATTTAAAGTTAGTGTTATCTACCCAATGCTTAAAAAATTAAAATTCTGTTAGTTATTTTTCAAAAGCAAAAATCTTTCGACTGCTTTTAAAATGTTGTATTGATTTTTCAAATAAAATCACTTAAGTATCATACTTTTAACTAAAATAGGTTAATAATTCAAATATGTGACGTTAAAAAAACTAGATGTCGTTCTCTTTTTTTTAAATGTTGGTTGTATTAAGTAAAATAGGGTTAAAATTTATTATAATTGTATAACTCTAAACAAAATACCTGCTCTCAAGTTAAATTATTGCTAAATTCTTGTTAAAAATTGTTCATATGAACAGGAAAAAAATCTTTAAATTTGTTTTGTGTGTTGTATATATCATATTGCATGTTTTTATATCTAATATTTTACATGTCAGATCACTTATTAACTGAATGTAACGATTATGTCTTGTATGTTGTAACTGGTTAGTTAAATATAGGGTTTATTATCTACGTTAGGGATAAGTGTCTCTATGTAGGTCTTTCTAAGGGATCCTAACTCGTATTGACACAAGGTTCGAATTTAAAAAAATTTGTATCTCTGTTTTTTCAAACTTAAAAAAAAATATTTCTTTTACAGGTATTATTTTTCTTTCACAGATATTATTTTTTCCTTTTGTAGGTATTATTTTTCTTTTACAGATATTATTTTTTTCCTTTTGTAAGTATTATTTTTCTTTTACAGTTATGCTAGTGTGTTGTAACTGGTTAGTTAAATATAGGGTTTATTATCTACGTTAGGGATAAGTGTCTCTATGTAGGTCTTTCTAAGGGATCCTAACTCGTATTGACACAAGGTTCGAATTAAAAAAAATTTGTATCTCTGTTTTTTCAAACTTAAAAAAAATATTTCTTTTACAGGTATTATTTTTTATTTTATAGGTATTATTTTTCTTTCACAGATATTATTTTTTCCATTTGTAGGTATTATTTTTCTTTTACAGATATTATTTTTCTTTTACGGGTATACTAGTGTGTTGTAACTGGTTAGTTAAATATAGGGTTTATTATCTACGTTAGGGATAAGTGTCTTCATGTAGGTCTTTCTAAAGGATCCTAACTCGTAAGTTTAAACAAAATTCCGAACGGTTAGGTCGACGAGTGCGAAAGGTAAACGTCTACCAGCTATTTTCGTGTTAGATTTTTATAAAACAAAGTAATCGCATTATTTTCATTTACATGGCTATCAACAATTTTCATTTTAAATCTTTAAAAATTTAGCCATTACATCTATTTCAATCTCATTTCAGTTAAAACTTAAAGAATAATTTTTTACACGAAACTTTTATAAAGTCAAAAATAATGGGTTCGAAGAAAATTCCGAACAGTTAGGTCGACGAACACGAAACGTATGATTCCTTTTTCGATAAATAAACTTTTAGAAAAATGCTGTCAAAGTCGATCATCTCCTTTTATTTAACACAACCCTCGGTGGATTTTCATTTTAACTCTCTAAAAATATAGCCTTCACATCTATTTTAATCTCATTCACATTTAAGTTAATGTTTAAAGAAGGGAAAAAAATTCTTTTACAGGTTAATTATAAGTAAATTTCATGTTAAACTCTAAACAGTTAGGTCGATGAGCGCGAAAGGTAGCACATATATATTTCTGTTAATATTATTATTTTTAAAGCAGGCTTCCTACCCCTCAACTCTACTAGCACTGTTGACAATCTGTTACTTTAACATTTCCCACCAACCATAAGAAACTTTTATAAAAAAAATTCCAAACAAGTCTTGCATAATAATAATTAAACCTTTTATTTCGTTACAGGTCTCTCACAGATGAAGCAGGATTGGCAGATTAAAAAAAAAAATTGTGGCGTTATGAATTGATTTCATAGCGGGTGGTTATGGTGGGTCCACAATTTAAAAAAAAAAAAAAAAAAAAAAAAAAAAAAAAAAAAAATTTCGCTGTCAAGAAAGAATCTGATTAAAACCCTTTATTTTTCAGCAAAAAAAAAAATTAAGCCCCCCCTAAAAATAAGCCCTTCCCTACTTCACTTCCGACCCACTTCCTGTTTCTTATCTTCCGGTTCACTTCCGCTTCCACGATCACTTCCGCTTCCACTGCCAGGAGCACTTCCGATTCTACGGCCAGGAGCACTTCCGGTGACCACTTCCGGCTCCGGCTCCGGCTCACGGCTCCTGCTGAGGCGAAACGAACATTCTTCTACTACTTGGGTTGATTGTCTGGCCAGTCCTAACAGTTACTTGATTCTGCGCGTAAACCCAGCTATTGTTGAGTGGGAGGTGTTAATCGACGCATTGTCCTGTTCCTGTTGGAATTTCCAGTTTTCCCCTCCTAAGATGTTACCAATTGGAAGTGGGAGTCGCCTGATATCTATCCCCAGTATATCTGCCCCCATACGTCATTTTTCCGTCTAAGCAGTAGGGGATACATATCCAGCTTTTGAGCAGTTCACTTTCTTCGAGAGTCGGATATCCGACCCCAGTATATCTGCCCCTGTATCAGAAGGGGACATATATCCAAAACCAGACCATTTTACTTTCGTCGAGACCTGGATATCCGTCCCCAGTATATCTACCCCCATACGTCATCTTCACGTCACAGCAGAGGGGACACTTATCCAGTGCTACAACATTTTCACGTTCGTCGAAAGTTGGATATCCGACCCCTGTATATGCATCCCCGTACGTCATCTTGACGTCATAGCAGAAGGGCACATATATCAAGGGGTCACATATCCGATGCTTGGACCTTTTACTTTTGAGGAGAGCATAAGATATCCGACCCCTGGATATCTTCCCCCATACGTTATTTTGACGTCAGAGCAAAGGGGATACATATCAAGGGGGTACATATCCACTGCTAGGACATTCTACTTTTGAAGAGAGCAGTGGATATCCGTCCCCTGTATATCTGCCCCCATACGTCATCTTGGCGTCACAGCAGAGGGGACACCAGGCTGTATTATACCGCCATTTAATAACCCAGCGGACTAAAAACCAAGCTAAAATCGGTTAGCTTACCGTACTAGTGGACGGCGAGTGACAGTAACAGAGACGGCAAACACCTGCTCAGGCGGTTTCCTAATGCGAGCTAGGTTGCAATATGGCGGTTATTTTGGGCAACATGATGGATATGCGTCAGCTCCCCTTACAGGAGCCTTACACATATCCAGTGCTAGAACATTTTCACGCTCGTCGAGAGTATGGATATCCGACCCCTGTATATGTATCCCCTTTTACGTACAGTTTTTATTTTTGCCGTGAACTTAACGTACTTATATGTACTTATTTATCTAGAAATCTGTAGACGTCACGCGGATCATAACACACCAATATATACATATATATACATAATTGAACAATATAAATATTGTTTCAATTATGTATTGTTATATTTAATAACAATACATAATTGAATTTTGTTATATATAATATATGTATTATGTTTCAATGTATTGAATACAATATATCTATTGAAATTTGTAATATTAAAAGTATTTTTTATATCATTTTTTCCAATTTTAAAATGAGTTATAGTTAGATGGCTAGAAATTATTTTCAAATGAAAAATTATATATATTATTACTGATTTTTCATCTATACCTAATTCCTGTTGATAGCACATACGAAAAAAACAATAACGAAAAATAATGCCGATTGCATAGATTGTAAAACACTTTCCAACTATTTTTACTTATTGCATTTATCCACCTTCAGTTTTTCGAAATATATTCTGTACTTTCATGTAATGCTAAAGATTAAATAAATTTCTTTGAATTTGTTCGAGAAAAACATGATCAAAATGTACTTCAAATAAATTCTGCCACTAGACCGTAATGTGTCCGAATTCTTTTGTGTACCCCGTGTAAAAACTATAAATGCTAGATATAGCATTTTTTTTAAAATAAGGAACATGCTGAATAGCATTTCTTACGACCCTTCTCAAGTCAAAGGGATGTGCTAACTGACACATTTCTGAAATCATTTTTGTCCAGAAACGCATGAAATTGGCAGATGTTGTTATTCAGAAACTATGTAATCAAAAGACGTTTTTAATTTTTTTTTTTTTTTTTTTTTTTTTGAAATGGTAAAGACAGAAGAACTTTCTTGAAATGCTTTTAAAGTCGGTGTTTTAAACCGAATTCCCTACGTGGAAGCGCGAGTAAGGGGAAATACTTGTCACGTGACAACAATCACTTATCACTCGATAGGTAATTCATTTGCCAAGCGCTATCCGATTGCAAATCTCTTCAATAAACAGGCTTGCCAATTTTATACATTTAAATTTAAATATGAGTTAGAAAATGTCTCAGGAAGTTCCACATTGTTGAGCAAGTAATTTGAAAACTACCTTAATGACATATATAAATTTTTATGGGTTTTATTTGTCAGTATTTTCCCGAAAGTTAGAGCACGAACGGATAAACAGTAAAAAAAATCATAAAGTCATGCCTCACGCATAGATTATTTATTACACACTTTCCAACACGACGAACATATACATTTTACGTTATATATTTTTTACGCTTGTTTGTTTGTTTCGCCTTGTAAAATGAGTATAAATTCTATACGTAAAGTGTTCAATGGAGATCAGAGTGTTTTATATATGTGCTTATCTCAGGGGTCGGAAGTAGCGAAACTACTGTAGTCGCTACTTTTTACAGAAGTTTGTAGTGTAGCGCGCTACATTTTGAACAATGTAGTGTAGCGCGTAGCGCGATGTAAAAAATCAGTAGTTTGTAGTGAGAACCGACGCTACTTTTAATGCTACTTCTGGAGGAAAAAAAGTGCCATTCTGCAAATCGCGTGGTCGAAACTCGCTTCTTTTGTGCAGAATTTGTTCTGCTCAAAAATTTCCTAATCGTAGTGGTAAATCTCAGCTGCAGTGTATAGTTAACACATCGCATGAAGTCATAGATTTTTCCATTGGCACTTGCTGCTGAAATCAAGTACTAACCCACCAAAAGAATTAATTTTCTTGTTGGCAAAACTTGTCTATTTACTTCTTAAGATTTCTTCATGTTTTAACGCCGGATTTCTTATTCGGAATTGCTCCATTTACAGATTTATTTATTGTTTGCATTTAGGTTTTTTTTTTTTTTTTTTTTTTTTTGTAATTTTCTAGATTATAATATCTCTCTGTTAAGTATGTATAAACTAACGTTTTCGAGATGAACACAAAACATTTCCTTGTATGGTATCTTTCTTAATTTTTTAATGCCCTCTATTATGTCCCATTTATTTAATTGTATCCTGGCAGACGCGATATAACGAGGGGTCACTTTATTATTTAATCTGTGTCTTCAATCTCTAGTGTAAATTGAACACTTTGACAAAATTTTAAAGTAGCGAAGTAGTGACTACTTTTGAAAAGTAGTTTGTAGCCGCTACTTTTTAAAACATGTAGTTGTAGTTAACTACATTTTCGACAAAGTAGTTGTAGTTGTAGTTCGCTACAATAAAAAAGTAGTTTTTCGACCCCTGGCTTAGCTCAAACAACCCGGATAAAAATTATTTCTGCTCGAGTCATGATGCATATACCAGAAACCTCATTGAACGCGAAATTGGAGAATGAAAATTTAAAACTATGCCAGTTTTTATCAAAGGCGGATTGAGCGGGGGAGTGGTTAGGTATCCTTTTCCCCTTTCCCCCCATTCGTCGTCAACCGATGTATCTATATATTTTAAGTGTCCGTAGATTGCGAAACGAAATGGTCGAGTTTTGCTATTTTAGTCTCTGCGCCCCTGCACTCCCCTCCCCGAAAATGTTCTGTATCTGCTGACTCGGCGGTCGAACAATAGTGCCTTACTTATGTAGCGGCTATATGATTCGGACGAAATTTAGACCGAGAAGAAATTTCTGCGGATCAACACACAGTGTGTCATTCTGAAAATCTACGTGGTAAAAAATCAGCTTTCAACTTATAGTTAGATACCCTATATATTAAAGTAGGAGGACGATTATGGATGTCTGGACATGCATTTAGTAAGTCAAGCTTATCAGAACAAGAACTCTTACATATCATTAAATGTGGCTCACAATTAATTTATTTGCACATCTATTGATTTTACAGCATTATCATATACTATCAAAACCCGTAGTTTTGATCGCGTAATTGTTGAAGTAATTGTAAATCTTTCTTTTATCAGTATAGATAGATAACATTACACGGCATAGATATATAACAGCATATAACTTAAACTTTAAAAGTTTCTAATAAACAATATAAAATTATCTTCTAATCTAACTTATTTTTCAACATTTTACTTTATTATGCTTGACGGACTTTCGGATAGTAAATTTGAAAATTTATTCACACACACTAAAGTTAACTCTCTCATCTCTCATGCATGAATTATTTTTAAGTGGATTAAAAAAATTATTTTGCATTTAAAATGAAATATTAAGAATAGATAATGTTTAATTTTTAAAAATCTTACAATTATTACTAAATTACAAAATGACCCTGATAAAGCTAACTTCCAAACACTAAAACATTTTTACAAAAAGTTATTAAACAATTTTTTTATGAATATTTAAACTTTAGAGATTTTACCACAAAGCAAAAGCTTTGTGGTAAAATAATCATTATCAACCATATGTGTTTAAACGATTGAGCTCTACTCACATAACCTGTGTTGACTGATCATTAAGTAGAGGGGGAGTTAAAATGGCCATTTTCTCCCATAATCAAGCGATATGTAAGAAATATTTTGCCGTAAGCTAACCGTTAACATTGAAGAAAACAATGCATTTGAAAATTTTTGTGAGGTCAGTTCGTTCATCTTATTAATTTTAATATTTATATTTTTTAAAGAAACATACCAATGATTTAAAATTGCTTTTTCAATCTAGTCTGAACTCTTGAAGCTTTTTCTGATGAGGGAGAGAAGGTTTGTTTTAAAACTCGTTATTTAAAGTAGAAATCCAAACTGGCTGCTTTGTGACAGATTTTTGCTATCGTTATTCAGACATTTTAGGTATTCGAATGCTTATAAGACTGCATCAGATTTGATTACGGAAAGAATTAAAAAAAAAAAAAAAAAAAAAAAAAAAAAGTGGGAAAGTGTGATCGAATATCGCACAAAGGGTTTCGTTTAATATTCCCTTCAAAACACTTTATCCTTTCTTTAATGATAAAATCAGGACTGTTATAATATATATTTTCTTTAATACAAATTTAATATTTTTTTTATTAAAATGTATACATATGTATACATATTTGAAAGAATAAAACAAATTACGTGCAATTATTAATTTTTCTTAAAATTATTGATGTAAACAGAAAGTGATCGTGTTTCGAAAGACTGATTGTACATTTTATTTAAACATGTAAATATTTAAAATGTAAAATAGTTTCTAAAAATAGTAACTATTTATCCAGAATGAAGTAGTTTGGAGGTAATATTTCGACCCCTTACTCATAAATGTGATGAGGGGGGGGGGGATGTAATACAGTAAGAGATATTTCTTACATCTTGAAGTTGCGAAAAATGCATACTTTTCATTTCTATTTTACAATCAGATATGTACCTAATATAACATAAAACTGGGTTCTGTCATGATTATTTTTTATTTTTTCCGTTTACAAATTGGCACAAAAAAGATACCTTCTGTTTATTTATTTATATTCGTAAATGCACAATGCACATATATTAACATAATAATAATAATAATAATAATAATAATAATAATAATAAACATATTAAACTTATGTAATATTATATACTTAATACTTGCCGTGTTTAAAATTTGCTTTTAACATTACTTAACAACATAAAAAGTATTGAAAAGAAAATACCATCCAATTACCTAAGACTAGTAGTCTCTTGAAGTTCCCCTCATTTTATTATATGTCCCAGTAAGTATGTAAACTTGCAGTAATGTGCATATGCATACAAATGTATCTTGGATTAATGTACTGATCAAATGAAATGGCTTTCAGTAATAAAACAAGAAATAAGGAAATAAATTTCAAAAATCATAAATTCTACAGACTATAGACACACACATATATAGATATTGCATTTTCTACTGTAATTTACGAAGCTTGTTCATGTAATTAAGTGTAAAAATACACAGGATATGATAGGTGTAATATTGGTTTACTAATTAATCCTTTATAAATAATGGATTGTCTGCAGTACTAAGGTTGTAAGTTTGATATGCCAGGATATAAAGATCAACAAAAAAAGCTTAATTTACCCCCAGATGTACTTCAAACATGGTCGCATAAGAGATTTTTTTTTTCAATGTGTGTGTGAGAGAGAGAGATAGAGAATTTTAATCATTCGTCCTTAGAAATTATCCAAATGTAATTATTCTCATAGCAAAGTGATCGGTGCCTAACTAGAACTCACAGAGAATGCCTCCTTCCCCCTACCCCGAAAAAGTACACTAAAAAATATAAACAAATAGAATAATTCAATTGCGCGAAAATTGCGTAATTTTCGCGCATGATAGCATATTTACTATCTTTTGAAAATCAGATTAGAATTTTTAATGTTATAACTCTGGTAATTTCTATGAATTGACACTTTCTAACTATAAAAAATATAATTCATTTTTACTTTTACATATAGCGTATAAAGGATTGTAAATGAACGATTTTTCTAATATAAAAAAATATCAAAATGCAAATAATTTAACATAAACAAAATACTTTAGTTTCCTTTATAATTTTGAGAGTTTCCTTTTCAGGAGGTATTTTTAACTTTTTATTAATACTAAGTGTTATATTTTTTTATTAATAAAAAATGTTTTTATTGAGTAAACATTTACAAAATTACAGATATACACAAAGTTCAAAGCATTTTGCTTATTTCGTCTCCAAAATACCCAAATTTTTCCATAATAAGGTGAAAGATGATGTCTAAGTAAACAATGTGGAAAACGCATTGTACATTTGAAACCAAATTTCAGGAATTACAATCAATAATCGGAAAAAATTCGATTTGTTTTGTGCAACCCTGTATATGATCCATAGATTTGTATATATACTACATAGTATATGCTAGGAAATACATATCACACAGTTGAGAATTTCCCTTGAGCAATTTCTGTTTGAACAGAAATATGCTCGAGATCTTTTGTGCCGTTCTGTATATAATCTGCAGAATTTGTACACAGACAATAAATATACAAACATTTGAACCTTATGAGCGTCTGGGGCTTTTCCGGTATTTTCATAAGAATGCTTTTAATTACCAGGATATAAATTTTTTCAACTGCGGTTTGATGCTTCACTCAGTATACTTTTCAAAACATAATTATGTTAAAAAAAAAAAAAAAAAAAAAAAAATTGTCTATAGCCATTTTCATATGATTTCTGGGAACGGAAAAATACGGTCCAGCCGTAATTTGTACATAATTTTCGTAATTTGTACTTGCACAAAATGCAGATATACCAAAATATCAGGCAATTACACAGATCATAAAATACTTGGCGGAAAATATGCAAAATAAGTGATTAAAACTTTATATTACTAGTTTCTTTCTAAAATCTCATTCGTAGAGACGGTGAAGAAAAATTTGCACAGGATGCCATAACCACCACAAACATCTTTGTCAATGGGTCCAATTAAAATTATAACTATTATTATTATTAGTATTATTATTTTAACTGATATTAAATCCTGTTTCATCATTTACATTAGCACACTAGGCAGAAGTTCCAAAATACCGTACAGCCATTCGAGGCGCCAAATTCTTAATAGCAGAAAATACACTAAATGCATCATTAATACTTAACAGTTTTCTTAGAAGATATATACGTAGATGCAGTAAAAAAAAATGTTGTACCAGGGCGCCATGACTGCTAAAGCCGCCTCGTGTCAATGGGTCAACTAGAAATGAAATTTTGTTTTCTTTGAGTTGGGTTGATTATTGACGGCCAATTATCTACACATGGGATATAGGCCCGGGGGAAGTGCCCTTCGTGGGGGTCTTTCTAAGGGAACCTAACCCGTATTTACGCATGGATAAATCCACGGCTCGAAGAAAACCACGAAAACTCCGAACGATTAGACCGACGGGCGCGATTGGGATCGAACCCAGCACCTCCCGTCTACCAGCTTCGAGAGCGGAACCTCTCAGCCACTGGTGGGGCATTTGTTTTCTTTGAACTAACACCATCCTCTTTCGTCGTTTGCACATTCCCAATATGTAGAAACACTAAAATTTTTGGCAACAATCCGAGGCGACAGATACTTAGAGGCAAAAAATATGCTAAAAATGTGATTAATACTTAAGTTAGTTTTCTGAGGAATTATCATTTGTAGAGGCGCTGACAACAAAAATCTAGCCCAGGATATTATTTTAAATTGTAAAATAAAAAAAAAATTATTTTGTTTGTCCTTTAGAATACATTATTTTGAAAGTATGCTTCTAAAAAGAAAACAAAAAATCGACGAGAGGCGAACCGGGCATTTGCCTCGTTGTCCGGTGGGCCAGTACAGTCCTCTTTATGACATATTTTTTAATTCATTTTTGTTGGGGACTCATGAAATTGGCAAGTGTTCTTATTCAGAAACTTTGCAATCGAAAAAGTTTTAATTTTTTTGGTAAAGGCAGAAAATCTCTCAGAAAATACTGTCAAAGTTGGCTTTTTGAAAATTGCCGACGCTGCAGCACGAAAAAGGGGGAAAACGTGTCGTCACGTGATACGAATCGCATATAACTCAATAAGTAAGTAAAGTAAGTAATACCAGAGGGCCCGTGCGAAGATTTCGCACTGAAATCTAATATTTTTTAGGTACTTCTCTATTAACCCGTCGACCGCTTTTCATAAATGCAGTCCCATTTACTTGATGTCAGAATCATTATGCGTGTTTGTTACGTCATCTAGTGGTATTACATTCGACATTTGCGTGTATTTTTTATTATGTTTTACTGATTTAGTAGTTATTTTATTAATTAAAATAACAATTGTATCCTTAAATTCTTATATTTTATTTATTTTTTGATATTCCAATGGCAACGTTCACCCGTTTATTTGGCGATAGTTTTTTGTTATGAGAAGTGGTCGACGGGATAATAGAGAAGTATCATTTTTTATCAATATGTAATAATTATTAGATGCAGGTTTAAACTTCTAAAGAAAAAGCAAGGATAAAAATATCTTCAAACAACATTTAGTTGTTAGTCAAGCCAGAATATCAATTTATTCCATAAAAGTTAGACTAAAAACTGATCCAAGATTGCTAAAGGCACGCGCGAGAAAAAAAAAAATTAGCAATCGTATTTTGACTGCATTAGAGGATGACGTCATCCGCTTCGGAAAAACCATGGGACTTAGAAATAGAAATCTAAACATTTCAATTTCAATTTCGCTTTTTAGTCATAAGTATAAATAATAAACCCGTGCGGTGTTTTTTATAATAATTGCTATGATCATCATATAATGTGGTATTTTATTTTTTTGGCAACAAAAATTTCAGGAATACCTTTCATTTCTTTCATGAAAACAATGCCGATTTAATTTTTTAATTTCATCAAATTTTAATCAAAAACATGTTTTAACGAATTGTTAAGCGGGCTATGTCAGAAGCCGGTTCTAAAACCTTTCATATGGTATCTCATTCGTTGTTCTGCGTTTCATATTTTCTGAGTAAAAGAGATGTTGACAGGAGAAATAATATATAAGGATATTTATAAAAAAAAATGGAAAACTCATTTCGATTTCAAATCACTTCAATAATCAGGCCTGCCAATTTTATACCTTTGCGCTTAAAAGTAAGTCAGAAAATGTGTCGGAAATTTTCGTGTTGTTGAGCAGGTCATTTCAGAACTACCTTAAGGAGAAGGTAGTCATGGAACAGTGGGCGCACCATTTGGGCGATTGTCGCCACTAAATTTTAATAGTATTCTTTCCGTTAAAAGTCTCAGAAATTCTACGAAGACGAAGAATACTATTTAAATTTAGCGGTGTGAATTAGTTCTCTGGTGCGCCACTGTTCCATCATTGAGAAGGCCAGCCGGCAGGGCCGGTGAGAGGGGGGGGGGGGGCACATGGGGGTCCGGGAGCAAAGGGGGCCCGGTCTGTATGGAACAAGTTTAGAAATTTTATAATGTTTCAAATCTGAACTTACTCTTTTTTTTTTTTTTTTTTATCTTTACAAGCGGAAAAGCATTTCCTAGAAATGTAGTTTAGAATGTTTTCAACAGAACCACAGGAAACACCCCACCGAGAAGGCTAAAAGATGTTAAATAATTGATCATTCATGTTACAAATAGACCGGAACTTCCTGTAATCTTGAAAGGACTATGGTTTTAGTTTCAAAGATCGCCGGCAGCCATGCATATGCCTTAAGCCAAAAATGTTCATCCCTTATACTCATGCCTCATTATTCATTGTCGTTTCATCAGACAGTAAGTTTCAGTAATTGCCTAATTGGGATTTTTTTTTCTAAATTGATGGTACATGATACTTACGTTACATTTATGCTTTTTCTGTTCTGTTTCTTTTATTTTCCCTAATCCTTATTTTTTTTTATTAACTTAATATTTGTTACAAAGTATGTTGTTAAACATTATGCGTCGTATGTATACAATTAGTTAAGAAAAGAAAAGAAAAGAAAAAGCAAAACAGAACCCTTCCCACTTGCGTTTTTATCGGAGAAAAACGAAAATAGCAATTCAATTGCGAAAATAAATCTTTCTTAAAAGTATATTAAAAAATAAGTTTGAGGGAGCCGTCTCCATATTGAAATAGTAAAAGGATTTTAAATTTCCAATACTAAAATACGATTTCGCTTCATATTTTGAATCTAGGTCAAATTTTAACTTTGGATGTCAAACTAAAAGCTATTCAGTCAAGAATTTAGGCATTATACATATGTAAAGTTTACCACTGTAATTGGTAAACTGATTTTTATTCATATCGCCTATCTGTGATACTTATTTTTTTTCACGTTGAATATTCTGTAGCGTTAGAATTAACCATCCCAAACATATTGTGATTTTTATACATTTTAACAATTTTTGTATGTGAAATATAAAGTGTGACATGAATATTTGAAAAAATTATATTCCTATGAACACTGTCGAAATGGGTTTTTCAAAGCAGTTTTTGGGATACGAAATTATGAAAAGTAAGTCATCAAGTAGCAACTGATTATAATCAAAGATGCATCACATCTATTGAGATAGGAACGCGTTTCTTAATTCTGTACCTTATTAAACTTAGCTGAAATTTTCATTTTACTTACCCATCATACATAGTATAGGGTAAGTCTTGTAATCGTTTTGAAAATCGAAAATTTTTTTGACGGATTTACACGTTTCAGACACTGGAGATTCCGAAAAACATATTTTTAGAAAAAAAAATTTTGCCGTCCGTCTGTGTGTCTGTGTGTGTGTCTGTAAACGCTCTATCTCCCCAAAAAATTGAGATAGAGACTTACAATTTGGTATGTACTTAGTATGTAATAATAGGAAGAAGCCTATTTCATTTCAATAACCTCGATTAACCGGAACTATTTTTTTCGGTGTAAACTACTTATAAAATAAGTAGTTTACACATTTTTATTTTAATATTTTACATTATACATATCCATGATGGGTAAGTATTACGGTGGCCCCCAACGACTAGTTTTGTTTGCAAATGTGTCGGAAACGGGATTGTCAAACATGTATAATGTAAAATTTCAAAATACCTTTGAGTAAATTATTTTAGGGAAAGTATTTGATCAAAGTTTAATAACAACCTTTTAAAATTAACCATGTTTGTAAAGCGGAATCTGATTCAATCAGAGGGGGTGGTCCTGATTCAAATAAGCGGCAATGATTGTAGGCAATTATTGTAGGCATAACAATGAATTTCAATACCGTAAATATTTCCGTGTACTATCAAGAGCAGTTTCGTGGTATTTATAGATTGATATGTCTAGATACTTTCCTGAACTTAACGTTAATTTCAAAATTATGTATGACTCAAAAGAAAAAGAAAAAACTTTGAAGATTGATCTCAATTACAAAAGAGCTATTTTCTGACATTCATTTTTGTTCGGAAACACAGGAAATTGACAGATGTTTTTATACAGAAACTATGTAATCGAATGACGGTTTACCTTTTTTGGTAAAGACAAAAATTTCTTTCAGAATATACTTTCAAAGTTGGCGTTATGAATCGAATTTCCAGACGCGGCAGCGAGGGAAGGGGGAAAAAGTGGTCGTCACGTGACAATAATCATTTGTAACTTGGTAAATAATTTATTTATTACAAATGGAATGCTCAATTCAATTTCAAATAGTTTTTATAGCCAGGCTTGGAAATTTTATGCGTTTACGTTTTAAAATGTGTTAGGAAAAGTAGTCAGAAAGGTTGGTCTTATTCCGTAACTAAAATGCAAACTAAATTTATAAAGATAATTTTATTAAGTTTCGAATAACAGACTTATTTTAAAATTTATAATATGTAATCATAAAATATATAATATTGAAATACGTATCGTAATCACCTTTGTCAAATACTTATTCATTATAACCTGTGAAAACGGAATCAAAATTACAGAAAAGATTCCCCTTTATACGCAGGTTTATGTCTTAGCAGGTATAATTGTTAGTATTATTTTTGTTGGAACCGTGTAATTTTTTCATTTAATACAAAATTCCATTTTGTAAAGATTTGTTCAGGAGGGAATTTGACAACAACCTAAAGTTTTCACTTAATAGTTAGTGAATTTCACACACCTTAATTTTTCATGTCCCGGGAAGTCGCCGAACCACGCAGTTTCTGCGGCCATTTCAAGAAAGTATATAGCCTAAAATGAAGGTAAAAAAAATATATAGCGTAAAATGTAGCTTAATGTTCGTCGTGTTGGAAAATGTGTAATAAGTAATCTATGCGTGAGGCATGACTTTATGATTTTTTTTTACTGTCTGTCCGTTCGTACTCTAACTTTCGGTAAAATATTAACAAATAAAACCCACAAAATTTATATATGTCATTAAGATAGTTTTCAAATTCCTTGCTCAACAATGTGGAACTTTCTGAGACATTTTCTAACTCATATTTAAATTTAAAGGTATAAAATTGGCAAGCCTGATTATTGCAGGGATTTGCAATCGAATAGCGTTTGGCAAATAAATTACCTATCGAGTAATAAGTGATTGTTGTCACGTGACAAGTATTTCCCCTTTCTCGCGCTTCCACGTAGGGAATTCGGTTTAAAACGCCGACTTTAGAAGCATTTCAAGAAAGTTCTTCTGTCTTTACCATTTCCAAAAAAATGAAAAACGTCTTTTGATTACATAGTTTCTGAATAACAACACCTGCCAATTTCATGCGTTTCTGGACAAAAATGATTTCAGAAATGTGTCAGTAAGCACATTCCTTTGACTTGAGAAGGGTCGTAAGAAAAACTATTCAGCATGTTCCTTATTAAAAAAAAATGCTATATCTATCATTTATAGTTTTTACACGGGGTACACAAAAGAATTCGGACACTTTACGGTCTAGTGACAGAATTTATTTGAAGTACATTTTGATCATGTTTTTCTAGAACAAATTCAAAGAAATTTATTTAATCTTTAGCATTACATGAAAGTACAAAATATATTTAAAAAAACTGAAGGTGGATAAATGCAATAAGTAAAAATAGTTGGAAAGTGTTTTACAATCTATGCAATCGACATTATTTTTCGTTATTATTTTGTTCGTGTGTGCTATCAACAGGAATTAGGCACAGATGGAAAATCAGCAATAATATATATATTTTTTCATTTGAAAATAATCTCTAGCCATCTAACTATAACTCATTTTAAAATTGGAAAAAATGATTTAAAAAAATACTTTTAATATTACAAATTTCAATAGATATATTGTATTCAATACATTGAAACATAATACATATATGTAACAAAATTCAATTATGTATTGTTATAAATATAACAATACATAATTGAAACAGTATTTATATTGTTTCAATTATGTATATATATGTATATATTGGTGTATTATGATCCTCGTAACGTCTACAGATTTCTAGATAAATAAGTACATATAAGTACGTTAAGTTCACGGCAAAAATAAAAACTGTACGTAAAAGGGGATATATATACAGGGGTCGGATATCCAACTCTCGACGAGCGTGAAAATGTTCTAGCACTGGATATGTGTAAGGGGAGCTGACGCATATCCATTATGTTGCCCAAAATAACCGCCATATTGCAACCTATCTCAGCATTAGGAAACCGCCTGAGCAGGTGTTTGCCGTCCCTGTTACTGTCACTCGCCGTCCACTATTATACTATTATACTCTTATAGTACGGTAAGCTAACCGATTTTAGCTTGGTTTTGGTCCGCTGGGTTATTAAATGGCGGTATGATTCAGCCTGGTATCCCCTCTGCTGTGACGCCAAGATGACGTATGGGGACAGATATACAGGGGACGGATATCCAATGCTCTCTTCAAAAGTAGAATGTCCTAGCAGTGGATATGTACCCCCTTGATATGTATCCCCTTTGCTCTGACGTCAAAATGACGTATGGGGGAAGATATCCAAGGGTCGGTTATCCAATGCTCTCCTCAAAAGTAAAAGGTCCAAGCATCGGATATGTGACCCCTTGATATATGTCCCCTTCTGCTATGACGTCAAGATAACGTACGGGGATGCATATACAGGGGTCGGATATCCAACACTCGACGAGAGTGAAAATGCTCAAAAACTGGATATCTATCCCCTTCTGCTGTGACGTCAAGAAGATGACGTATGGGGGCAGATATACTGGGGATGGATATCCAGGTCTCGACGAAAGTAACATGGTCTGGTTTTGGATATATGTCCCCTTCTGATATGGGGGCAGATATACTGGGGTCGGATATCCGACTCTCGAAGAAAGTGAAATGCTCAAAAGCTGGATATGTATCCCCTACTGCTTAGACGGAAAAATGACGTATGGGGGCAGATATACTGGGGATAGATATCAGCGTCCCCAGTGGATTGCTTTTGAGGACATTTTGATAGTTCTCAGAGCACTATTGATCATTAAGAAAAGCAATATGCGTTGTTCCGTTGAAACAGAACGTGCCCCACACGATGTGAGAACACCCTCCTTGTTGCTTTCTAAAGAACTCGCGAAGTTCTCGTCGTAGATCATGCCAATAGTATGACCCAACTGCCAAATGCCCCAACTGAGCCATCAGGGTCGTCCAAATTGAATTTATTTCGTCATTGAAGAAAAAGTTTAACCATTCATCCGTCCAATGCAAGCGTTATTTAGCCCAAAGAACGCGTGGATTTCTGTAATGCAATTTCAGCATAGGTTCTGCGATATTTATGAAATTTGCTTGCCTGTATGCGACGGTGGACAGTAGATCACGAAATAGGAAACGCTAAAGTCCTCGCAATTTCACGACTTCTTTTGGGTTGAATCGTTAAATCTGCTTGCAAAATATTTCTATCTTGTCGATGAGATGTTTTTCTTCATAGACCTGAACGCTTTTTTCCAATCGCATTGTCACCCTTCTATAAATGTTTATAAATTCCAGATCTACGACGCTTTATTTGTTTAGAAAATCAGAAACTTTAACATTTTGAGCCTTTAACCCTTTCAGGGGCAAGCAATTGTGTTCTTGTAACGTTGAATTCCCACCGGAATTTACAAAAGAATTTAGTTCAAAATAAGGAAAAGCAATTTTATCAACCGGAACAGAACAGTTATCAACTTTTTCCCTTCAAAGTTAAAAAAGTAAAATTTAATTAAAAGTTTCTGGTTCGAATCGGATTAAAATTACGTGGTATATAATATGTACCACCGCCCCTCAAGGGGTTAAAGGCCAAATTTTAGCTATATCAGCTGCAGGGTATTGAACGTTGGAAAGCATTGTCCAACTATTCGAAAATTGAAGAACGAGCAGTGATTTTATATTTCGAATTGGTTCCGTCACATGCATAGAACGCAGAAAATGCATTTTTCTTTTCTTTCTTTTTTTTTTTTTTTTTTTTTTTTTTTGATACGGTGGGTAATAAAAGCGATTATTTTCATTGTACTTATATTTTTGGGACAGCTTATTTTGAATTTTATTTTTTTACAAGCAATCTGTGATATAAACATGATATTTCTGTACTGTAGTAAACTTTTATGTTATGACTCTATATGCTAATTATTTTCTTCTTGATAATTGCTTCAATTTTTGAACGGTTATTTAAAAAAATTAACTGTCCATATAATTTTGAGACGCACTGTATAATACAATTTAAAACAGACAGTCATTATTTATTTCAATATTGATTTCTTCCTGTATTTTTTTCTTTATATAATGTAATTAATGTGTTTAAAATAATGAAAATTATAGGCAAAAAATTGCACTGTAACTAAAATTTTATTGTTCTCCCCAATATACAAATTACATAAAAACACAACAGAATCACTACTTTGCGCATCATTGAGTTTGTTTATCGTTCATGTACAAAAAATTTAATTGAATTTACGGCTAACGCTATCTAGCAAAAAAATCAGAAGTAAAAAATGTGTGTAGCCGGCATGTCGAAAAATAAAAGAATGTTTCGGTTCGTGGACTTGTTTCTTTGATGTACCGACATATAAATGAATTAAAATCACTGGAGCTGAAGTGATTGGAAACTAGATATTGATAGATGTGCTTGTTTTGTTTTAACTTAAAAAATTAACGTATAATGAAGGTACGTTAACAATTTTATAACAGATCTGTTTTAAAATATCAACGTCTTAACTTAAGGCGAATTTTTTAAAATATTTGCCGCGTGTTATTCTGTTTGCCAAGAATATACTAAAAAAAAAAAAAAAAAAGCATTTTAAGACATTTCATATGATTAGAAAACATAGCCGACATTTTGAAATTCCTCTAGAATAAATTTAATTTAGAAAAGAGAATGGGGGTGTGAAAAAGATTTTCTGAAAGTTTAAAGATGGCACTAATGTTTCAATTATTCCTAATAATAAAATTCTCGTTATTATACTAATAAACTCTGATTTTTTTGAAAGTGCAGCAAAAAATTTATATAAAGCTTTTCTGTAAAACTTTATATACAACGATATGCGCAATAAGGAAATTAGTCGTTGGATATTTAAGTTTGAACTCTTTGTGTCCGCGGATGATAATTTGTGGCAACAAATGCAATTTATATATCTTGAATAAAGTTTGAAAGGAGAGAAAATGGAGTTGATGCGAGAGCATTATCGAGCTAAGATTTTCTATGATTTAAAAATGGGGTAAAATTAATAAGCCTACCAAGAAAAGCCGCCTTTAACGTCTACAATTAGCACATGGAAATGAACTCCATCATGTGCCACTGTATTAAGATGGTTTACAGAATTTAAAAGAGGTTGAAATTCGCTCCTGGATGAACAACACATACAGGAAGACCTTTCTCAGCTGTAGTCCCAAGAAAATGTGTCGGTAGTACGAAAAATGTTAATCGATGATAATTTCTGTACCTATCAAATGATACAGAAGAAACTTACACTGTAAAAAAAATCCAAGTTAAATTACGGACAAAGGCCGGCAGCAGAGATTCCAGACAACGTCCGTAAAATAATATTTAGACCGTAAATCAAAAATCACCCGTAATTTTACATTGAAGCAAATGCATAACCAACCCGTAAAAAAAGTAGTATTGCCCGTAAAATCACACAAATTCTACATGTGAAAAAAGGGGCATTGTCCGTAAAATCACACAAATTCTGCCTGTGAAAAAAGGGGCATTGTCCGTAAAATAATACAAATTCTGACCATGAAAAAAGGGCGATTGCCCGTAAAATAATACAAATTCTGCCCGTAAAAAAAAAGGGATTGCCCGTAAAATTAACCCAGTATTACCCCATTCTATTTTGGATTCGGGAAAGAAAAAAAAAGGCACAAATCATAAAATGTCTTTTTAAATTTCCGATGGGGATTGCAAAGATACACCTTCTGAATATCCATAGTAGATTTAACAGGGAATATGGATAATTCACAACACTAATAAAAGCCAAAAGTCTTCACAGGAGTATTTATGTTTTCGTAATACTTGAATGAAACATTCATAAATTTTATATGACATTAAACTTGCATATTCAAAACCTAATTTTCCAAGGTTTTAAAGTATACTTAACTGGCAATTTGTAGTTGATTTTTTTTTTTTCAAATAAAGATTTAATTTCATTAAAGGAGATAATTCTCATCCATTTCCTATAACAAACTTAGTATTTTTATTGAATTAAAAGGTTCCCTTTTTTGGTGTTGTTGCATTAATAACTTATGTTAAAATGCTTTAAGATATGTTCAGTGGTAGTACAGTATTTAATCTACTTAAAACATTTTTTGCTTTCCAAAATTTTCCATGACACACTTTAGCAGTAATCAATGTAATATGAAATCTCATTTTTTATAATCATTATATTTTTCAAAGAATCTTCACTTTATTTAATAGCAGATTCCTGCAATAAAATAAGGTGGAGATTATTTTTCAAATTGTTTTGTAACAAAAATCATAAAAGTTGGAAACTATGAAAATATAGGTACACACTCACCACTGATTAAAATTAACAACAGTTCTTTTAATTATGAATAATACTTTGTCATAAACTCACTGGATTTTCAAAAAAAATAAAAGGTAACCTTCTGTGAACAGTCAGATTTGCCTTCTTTATTTTAGCATTAATAAAGTATGTTTATGTAATATTTTCAAAGGCTTAAAACATTTTGACCAAAATGTTCAGTACTCCTTAAGTCTATTAAAGATTTGTTTTTTAATTTTCTCCTAAATTCGTAAACTTAGATAACAGAACCTTAGGGAAAAAAAATATTCTTAAATATAGTACAGAATCTATTCTTTTACCCCAGTTTTTTGCCTTATTTAATTACAAAAAAAAAAAAAAAAAAAAAAAAACTAAGATAAATGAGATAACTGCGACAGTGAAAAAAGCCTTTTTTAGAAATTGTTGATTATAAAAAAAGGATTTTTTAAGGGCTGTAAACACCCTGCATTTTTATTATTATTGCTGCAAAGAAATCGTTCAACAAAGAAAAAGAATATTTTAATTTTAATACATATTTATTAAACATTTTTACACACATATTTTTTTACATATATATTTATTAAAATTAATGAACATATAAAAATATGCTGCACGTGTGCTTTTTCAACAGTCTGTTCCTTTTGTATGCACGTTTGGTTCTTTTGGGGAGGGATCTTTATTCTTTTTTGCAGTATTTATAACAAAGTATTCCCTATAAAAATAAAACATATTACACAAATATTTTATACATTATAAAAATTATAAATACACAAACTGAGTAAAAAAAGACATTTTGATTAAGTTGTAATTTCCCACTTAGAAACCCTTTTTAACAGATAAAATTAATTTTGACTCTTCCTCACCCCCTTCCATACCTGTCAACTTCTATAACAAAAAAAGGAGATTTCCAAAATAAATCAGATGATTTTATGAGATACTATTTTATAATATAAAAAAATAAAACTAAGTAAATTGGATTTTTTTTTTTTCAAATACATTACTCTATATAAAAAAAAATGAAACAAAGTAAAAACTATTTAAATCTGAAGAAAATAAATGAAATATTTTTTCATAGCCTTTTTTTGTTGTTGGGTGTGTGTGGGGGGGGAGGGGGGTATACTTAAATTTTACAAACATTATTTGAATTCGGGTATGTTTAAAATTATACAACGTATATTGATAAAAATTGTATTCATATTTGAAAACATATATAATCATAAGCAGACTTTTCAATTATTTTTGTTGGGAATTGTTAAACAGCTGATTTTATAAATAGTATCCATAAAATAAGATCATTTAATGTTGGTTTGAAAGACAAACAGCAATATGTAACTAAATTGAATACTGAAACCTAGTGAATACTTGAAACGTAGTGGTGTGATAAACCACCACAAAAAAAAATATTGAAAAATGAATAAAATCCGTTATTAGTTAATAGCAGTGTGTCCTTTTTCTCCATTACCTGCCAACATAACATCTATTATATTAAAAAGATTTCCAAAATAAATTCATAAAATTTTATAAGGCACTATTTTATATTATAAAAATAAAAGTACTAAGACTGATCTGAAGAAAATAAAATATTTCTTCAAAGCAAGGATTTATTTCCTTTTTTTTGGAGGGGGGGGGGGGGTTCGCTTAAATCTTGTAAACATATTAAATTCACGCATGTTTAGCAAATATATAATCCACATTGGTAAGAATTGTATTCAAATTTGAAAAAATATAATCTTAAGCAGACTTCTCAATTACAGTACAGTGTCGATTATTCAAACCTGTCAGGACCGGATGGAGCAAATGCCTATTTTTAAAAAATGTAGTAGTGGCTAGGAAGATTAAAAATATTCTTTTGTGTGTACACAATTTTCTTTCACATTTTAAATGAACTTAGAACTTGTAGCTGCCAATGCTGGCATGTTTAATTTTTTTTTTTTTTTTTTTTTTTGCCTTTATCATTTTCTGAACTGCAAAATTTGAAATTTAAGCAAAACAGATTGGGATTGTTTTTTGCTTTCAAAAATATATTCTTTACAATGCTGCCATACCATGAAGTCTTCTTAAATACATAAGTTGAATAGGATCAGCATTCTCCTGTCGTTCTAACCATTTCGTATGTTTCCAAACATTCTAAGGCTTCATAATAGATGGGCCTGGATCATTTTCCCCAATCCACTGATTTGGAAAATGTTTTCAATTTCAAGGGAAATCCTGAAAAGAATTTCAGACAGAAAAAAAAAAGAGGTGTTCGAATAATAGTTCAGTTAATTAGAGTTTGGGTAATCGGCACTCTACTGTATTTTTATTGTGAATTGTGAAACACAGCTCATTTAATATAAATTACAGTACATAATATAAGATCTAATGCTGGTTTGAAAATCAAACGGCAATATGCAATTAAATTGAATAAGAAACCACCTAACAATGTGATAAATCAGCGCAAAACAAAACATATAATAAAAATAAATAGTTTACAAATCGTTATTAAGGCTTTTCTCAAATCCAAAAGAGCTACTTTCTGGTATAATTTTGAATTTATTTTTATTCAGAAACTGATGAAAAAGTAGGTATGTCCTTATTCAGAAACTTTGTAATCAAAATGAGTTTTTCATTTACTTGGAAAAGGCAGAAGATCTTGCAGAAATACTATCAAAGTTGGCATTTTGAACCAAATTCCCGAGGCAGGATAGCTTTAAAGGGGAAAATCATGTCATCGCATTACACAAATCACTTATAACTCGACAAGTAATTTATGAAAAAAAGGAAAACCCATTTAGATTCCAAATCGCTTCCATATTCAGGTTTACCAATTTGATGCCTTTGTGTTTAAAAATGAATCAAAAAATTTTGCGGTGTTGAGTACCACCTTAATTAATGACATGGTACATAAATATCATGATATTTTTAATATATATATATTCAATATTTTCAAAATAGTCAACTTATTGCTGCTTGTAAATATTTTCAGACACAATATAAGTATGATACAGAAAAACAGAAACATTGCACATAGCACGAGAACTACATTCTAAATACCTTTTCTTTCTTTTTATTATTTACATAACAAAATTGAAGATTAACTAACTGAAAACAGACACAATTTGCATTTTTACATTCACAATAACTATAGCATTTAATATCAAGTTAAGAAATTTTATGTTTAATACAACAATATTTATACGAACAAAATTAAATACGAAATAATTTGTTTTTATTGAAAAATTTGAACATAAATGTAAGCTTGTCTGCTTTCACATTCTCAAACATGTTGTGCAACTTAAACTGAACAAAAGCAGAAAAAATTCTTATATTAATCATGCTGTAAATGACTTAGCTAAATCAGTTTATATTTCATTAACTAAGTATATAGTATTATTCGGTACTTTTTGGTTAGCCAGGCACCAGTGACATATGTGCATATATAAATACATGTGTATATACATATATTTGTACATATATACATATATATATGTACGTATATATATATGTAGATATGTGTATATATGTGTGTGTGTATATATATATATCACTGGCGCCCGGCTAACCGAAAAGTACCTATTATTATTCATGCTTATTGGTTGCAGATTTAAAACAGCTTCAAACCTCAACCTTGGGGAATACATATATATATATATATTCGCTAAAAAAGCCCAGAAGAGAAGCCAGGTCGAAAGTTATTTATATACAGAACGGCGGCATATAGGACAAAATTAACACTCGCCGAGTAATACTGAAATTTTGGCGATTGACTTTATTGCCACCACTGGTCAAATTTAATAGTCACACTCGCCAATTGTGATGATTGAATGGAAAAAGATTTTTTCGACAAATTTCGAAACCATTTGGCGAATTTCCCGATTTTTTCCCCGACATTATTTGACGAATTGTGATTTTTTTTCTCGAAACCATTCGACGACATTCGAATTTTTTTTATCCCGAAACCAGTTGATGAATTTTGTGATTTTTCCACTATCGATTAATGAATTTTGCGATTTTTCTGCTATCGATTGACGAATTTCGTGATTTATCGACTATCGATTAACGAATTTCACAATTTTTTCCATGAACGAAAAAATTGCACACTTTCTTTCTGCTGATGTTCGACAAATTTCACACTTTATTTCTGTTGCTGTTCGACGAATCTTGCAATTCTGTTCCGCGATTGTTAGACGAATTTCACTATTTTTCTCCCGAGATCATTTGACGAATTTTGCGATTTTTCTCCCCGAACCTATTTGACGAATTTCTCCAATTTTTTTTTTTTTTACAACAGTTAGACAAAATTAATTTTTTTCCTGCAATGCCCGATTTCTTTCCCGAGACCATTTGACGAATGTCGCGATTTCTTTCCTGACACCATTTGACGAATTTCGCAGTTTATTCCACAATCGTTTGACAAATTTCGCATTTTTTTTAATCAAGTATTTGTAAATTTGTTATTGGCCAGTGCTAAAAAACACTGGCGAGTAAAAAAATCCATGTACTGGCCAGTGAGTAAAAATATCAATAACACTTGAAAAATTCATTTACACTTGTTTTGTCTTAAAATATAAAAGAAATATACACAATATTTTAAAAATATGTATCAAATATATGCATATATCAAAAATGTCAAAAATCAAGATATATATACCGAACACTGGTTAATATACTAAATGTATGGAAATAATATTGATACATTGCAGCGAAGTTATTTTCATTGATGGTAGTAAGCTCGTGAATTTCTCTTATTAAACTTCAAGGACACAAAAAAAGAAAAAAAAAATGCTTCAGAAACTAAATATTATTTTACAGAAATCTGTTCTTAACTAAGAACTAAATTAATCACGAAATATAAAAAAAAAAAAAAAAAACAGTATCTTATGGGCTAAGCTATATTTTTTTCTTGTTTTTTTATGTATCTTTAATGGATATCGGTACATTAAAAAAATAATAATAAACTAATGGAACTTCTTGTATAATCTGCTAAACTTGTTTATTTATTTATTTTTTTTTTTTTGGTAAAAAATAAGGTGAAATCTGTCAGAACAGTCGCAAAAAAGAATTAAAAAAAAAAAATTAACACTACGATAGTTTTAATTTTATTTTGATACATAATGAATGCAAATATGTTTAATATTTTCATTAATGTCAATCAAAGGCAAAATACTACATTTTGAAAATAAAATGCTAATCCTTAGAATTTTAAAGCATCTTGTGTGCAAAGTTATGGATTAACTTTAAAAAATACAATATTTAAGCTTTCACTCACCCTAAAATTGAAAAAACATCTTTAATAACAGCTTTTTTGCAAAATTCTGCTGAATGCGTTGAAGAACAAACACTGAAAAAAGAAAATGTATCTCATAAACATAAAATTGTTACATTATTTATTATAAATTGAAGAATTACTTATTTTTAAAAAAATCAAATCTTTTGACAGAAGAAATTGTCATTTAAGGTGGTTCTCAAAGGACCTGCTCAACAACAAACTTTCTGACACATTTTTAAACGCAAAAGCATAAAATTGGCAGACCTGACTATGAAAGCAATTTGGAATGGAAAGAAGTTTCCTATTATTTTTTTTCAATAAATTACTTATTGAGTCATAAGTAGTCCTTGCCATGTGACTATGCAATTTTCGTGCTTTTTGGGTTGCTGCGTCAGGAATTCAGTTCAAAACACAGACTTGGACAGTATTTTCTGAAAAATCTTCTGCCTTTACCAAAAAATGCAAAAATGGTGTTTCCAGGAGTGTAAAAACTGGGCGCCAACGGGCCAATTGCCGCCACTAAATTTTTACTATTCTTCAGGTAATAAGAATACTAATACAATTTAGGCGAAGTACACTAATAAAATTTAGTGATGACAATCGGTCCATTGGCGCCCAGTTTTTACACCCTTGCAGGTTTTGATTACATAGTTTCTGAATAAGAACACTTGCCGATTTCATGCATTTCCGAACAAAAATTAATCAAAAAGTATGTCATAAAGCAGTCATTTTGGATTTGAGAACAGCCTTAAAAATTAAGAAAATGTAATAAATGAGACAAAGGGTTCACATTACAGATGAGTTTTGGCTCTGGTTTTGGAGCCTGTGCCATGATTCCAAGTCCAATCTCGCCTCAGCTCGAAAAATTGTATGGCATCAAAGCCCGAAAGTATGCAGTAGAAAACTGTTAATAAAATTTTTAAATTGTTTAAGAATATTTTTTTCTTTTAAAAATCTCTTCTTGCATAGAAATGTGTTATTAATCCTAACTCCCCCATGACAACATTTTGCGATTTTCATGTCCCTGAAAACCGGTTTTAAATAATTAATTTGTTATTTATACCCAACCATTGGCAAAAATCATAATTTCTATTCTTTTAAAGTATTATTAATATACAACTATGGCAGACAAAAATGAGTTTCTGTATTCCAATAATGCTGGAAAAAGACTTCAAACAGAAAGTGAGAATAGAAAAAGGATATCCCACAGCTTCATTTTGTTAATAAAACTGATTATGGCTTTAGAGTAAGATAAAATATTCCTCCCTATATAGGGAAGACTGATACACAGTGGACCACTTTTTCAGTTAATTTTTTTTTCTCTTTAATGGACAAATTGATCTGCATGAAAATATTTTTGAATATTCCTTAAACCTTTATACATTCATCATAATTTTCTCATAACATAGTTTTCAATACATTTTTCAAAAAAATATTTTTTATATGCACTCGTAAAGTGGACTAATGTGCCCCACTTCTGGAGCACAGTGGACCGCTATTAGGTATAATCTGAAATACAATATAAATTTATTTTTCGTTAATCTAATTCTTTATTTTCTCTTTACCTGCAAAATAACATAGTAATGTAAATTTACAAAAATAAATATATAATATATATATTGAAAATAATAACAGATTAATACAGGAACAATTGCAATTTAGTTGAAGTTATTACTTAAGTATAAAAAAATCAGCGCACATTAAAATTTGCAAATGAAATTCCAAAATACTTATGAGTAAGATTGAGCCTGGAATTTCCCAAAATACTTTTGGGTTCTTGGAGCAATATTATGAAATCATTGACATCAACAATAGATTCATCTACAGTTTCGGGAAAAGTAAACAGATTTCCAATCAATTTGCGTCTCATGAATCTTACTTGAATAGAATCATCACCAATTAGACTACAGTTATATTTATCAAAGGCAGTCAATACAAAACAAAATATTTCTTACTATGTTAAATAGTTATTTTTCTTTGTTTACTTTATTTTACAGTTAAATAACTACTTTTAAACAATATTTATTTATAGTAAAAATGCAATTATTAAATATTTTGAACATTCTGCATTACAGGAGCAGAGTAGATTGTAGATCACTGTGCCCCAGGAGTGGGTGGTCCACTGTGCCCCATGTTGAAGTTCAATAAATAACCGTATTAATATTGTTTATAGCTTTCTTTTAAACATATTAACTTTAAAGTTAAATAAAAACAAGTATCTTAGCTTTGCAAAAAAGCTGTTTTATCAGATTTATCTACTACCTTTAATTACTAAAAACATTGAAATATGATGATGAAAAATTTTACTTTTAGAAGCTCAAAACAACCAATCAGGATAAAATAGTTCAATCTGAGCTAAACATATTTTCTGAAGGCTATAAATAATCAGTGCAGTGCTGTTGTCTATTAAGAAAGAAGAGAAGCTTTAAAAAAATTTAAATAAATAAAATATTAGGGGGTGGTCCACTGTGCCCATAGGTCCAATGTGTACCGGTCTCCCCTACCATCAATTGCAATACCCTCAGATTCCATTTCAAACTGATTTTTAAGGGATTGTAAAATACTTTAAGAGACTTGGAAAATTTTTTTGCTTCTCAAATAGAAGTTTTTCTTTGCCATTTTTGAATGTGAATAAATAAAATTTTTACTTTGAGAGTGAGCCTGAAGGCTGATATTGAGACTTGTTTTTTCATTTTTTTTTTTATTTATTTTGTTATAAAAAAAACAGCTTAGGATTAAAATTCAGAAAGATTATGCTCACTGTCCCCTTAGTTCTGAAAAAGTGAATTTTCTTCTGTGTCAGGTGCAAAGCCGTCTTTAGTGAAAGCGAGGGCAAGTACAAGAAGTTTGGCGAGGCACTTACATTCAGGCTAAAATTGAAAATTTAGCTTTTTTTTATTCATCTACAAGAAATGTTTAATAATAATTTTTGTTTTATTTAATGACATATATTATGTCATTAAATAAAGCAAAGGTAACTATTCAAAAATTCTGGTAGATATTTTGAATAAAAAAAAACTCCTTAATTGGCAACACTACTTCTCGCAACATAATCGGCTTTTGAAAAAGCTTGCGCTCAAATGACATACACAATGGCGCATCAAAGATTATGTTTTTTTTAGGGGGAGGAGGGCAGTATGTTTTATAAAGAATCGGACCAATTTCCTTTCATAATGCTCAGACTGGTGTCGGTTTAGTCTTTTTCAACAGATTTGGAACGGGCGGAGAATTCATTCCAGCCGTGTCATGCCGGAGCAGTTTTTTTTTTTTAGGGTGGTAAAATAGTAATATTGTACAGTCGTTAAAGAGAGAGAAAACATCCTCATACCTTTTAATCATGAAATTGTCGCAGAGTGATCCGAAAGATACTGTTCCCGAATTGTGTCTATTTTTTGAATTTGAATACAAATTTTGAAAGAGAAGTCATCTACATATTATCGACTTAGAAATAATTTTATCAGCCAGTCGTCAAACCAACTTTCAGATCCCTGGCTCTGTCAATTTTTTATCGAAGCCCTCCCCCTACATTTTAGTGTACCATAAATATAAGGGACTGGCAATTAAAACACACATAATGGGATCCATGATTATCGTAGAATACTCTCCTATTTTGCATGATAAATATAATCTTTATAAAGGAAGGACATGGTCGTTTTTCTTAACCAAAGCCTCTAAATTTTAGTATAGCATGAATATAAGGGCTCATTAACCAAAAACACTTATAAATCGGATCAAATCATCACGACACAAACAAATTTTGATGTCACAAAACAAATGTTTTGATTCATCGCCCACAGTCAGCCATCTCATTTTTTAAATCAAAACATTTTAACATTTATTATTAAATATAAATAAATTAGTCAATAAAATTAAATAACGTATTTATAATAAGTAAATATGGATCAAAATTATTTTGGAAATGGGAAACAAAACAAATATGTTTTGATTTAAAAAACAAGATGGTGGACAGAAGGCTAATCCCAAACCTTAGCCCATTAATTTTTTTCATAGCAGCCTGAACTCATGAATGGGATTAACATCTAAAAAAATTATATATTTTATGAATAAAAAACAATATATTTAATTTTACACTTACCTAAAAATTGGGAAAATATTACATTATTTCTTAAAAATTTGCTGAATCTTTCTGAAGCACATACACTGAAAAATGATAAAATGTATTTTATAAACTTATTGCATTATAGATTATTATAGATAAAATAATTACTTAATTTATTAATTTGAACAAATTATCTGACAGAATTCTTATTTAAGAATCTAAAAAATCCTTAATTAAATATGAGAGAATGGGTTCTCATTAGAGATGAGTTTGGGCTGTTTACACAGCCTGAGCCTGACTATTTTAGACTCAAGACTGCCTGAGCCTGAAAGCCGGTGGTAGATAATCAGTTAATAACATTTAATTTTTTTTTCTTTTTTTACATAGTGTATTAATCCTAATTACTATCTCAGGACAATATTTGGAGATTTTCATGTCCCTGAAAATCTGTTTAAAATAGAAAATGTTATTTATACCCAACCACTGGCAGAAATCTGCTAAAATCACAGTTATTCTTCTAAAATATCACAATACAACTGTGGCAGAAAGATAAGAGTTCTGTTTTCCAATAATTCTGGAAAAAGACTTGAAACAGAAAGCGGGATATAAAAAGGAAATACCACAGCTTCAATATGTTACTAAAACTACTATGCAAAGGCTTCAGAATCACCAGTTAGGATATTTATCTTTATATCTTATAAATAACCAGTTTCCTTTAACACTAATTTTTTAAGGATTGCAAAACACTAAGAAATTTAGACTCATTCTTGTTTTTCAAATAGCAAGTTTTTTTTTTCTTCTCAATTTGCGAATAAATAAAATGGTACTTTCCTGTTATATGGACACCATGCCAAAATGTATGCTAATGCAAATGTATGTATGTAAAGGCTCGTTTAACTACAAGCCGGCGAAAAAAGTAACGAGCGAGTTAGGTAGCGAAATAGTGGTCGTTTACACATGAACTTGTTTACTCGCTCAGTAGCCAACTTGCTCTGATAATCAATCAATCAATCACTTGTTGCGTTTGCTTTCTTTTATTTTATATTAAGGGTTTAGTTTTCCTGTCTAGTTTTTTGTTTGTTTGTTTATTGGTGAAAAATCGAAGTGGAACGCAAATGATATTGCTGATTTTAAGTAGATTTTGTAAGAAATACTACCTATTACATTCTCACCTAAGTTGGAATTTTTGAAAATTTTTTGCACATTCTACGATTATGACTCTCAGAACCCAAAACCACCCCCAGTTCAAAACTTTATATATATCTGTGTATGTCACTTTTTTATGGACATGATAACTCCCATAATTCTGCATAAATCTCTTCCAAACTGATACATAAAATCAAGGGACATAAAATCTCGGTAAAGTTTGTTAATGGGCAAAATTGAACCGGGGTGGGAATGTGAAAACAGAAAAAACCCCATAATTTCTTAATTATGATGCGTATCGATCCATTTAAAGAGTTATTACTTCTAGGAAAAAGCCGAAAATTTATGTATGACAGATTTCTGATATTATTAAAAATGGCCCCAAAGGGGGGAGGGGAGGGGGAAAGGGTGTTTTAAAAAAGGAAAAAATTTATAACTTCGTCAATGTCAATTTAGAAGATATCAAATCCACTTAAATTTATTATAAATCCTCTTAATATTATCTAAATAGGACCAACCCTTAAAAAAAAAAAAAAAAAAAAAAAAAAAAAAAAAAAAATTCCTGCTGGCTCCGCCTTGCAAACAAGTTAGGTTTCGAAGTGAGCGTTTCCAAATGCTGCATCATGGCAAAAAGGTCATTTCTTCCGCAATTCCGAATAAACAGGCGCCCTACAGCCTGCGTCTTCGAAATCTACCTGTGCTTGTAGGCCGAGCCGTCAGGGATTTTTTAAATGTACATCAAGCGTATCCTATGTTATAGAACATAAAACACCTAGATTATTTAAATATGAAATTTTCACACAGCTGTATAATGTACTTGCTGAACCATTTCTACTTGTATGTAGTAGATACTCTAAGTTACTACATTGTATTATTTACTTTAAAATACACTGAAAAGTAATGTTAAAATATCATAAAACTTTTTTTTTTTTTTTTTTTTTTTAAATAGAAATTCAACTGTAAACAATAACATTAATAGTTAAACTTGTACAGCATCAGATTACCATTATGAAAATTTCTGTTTTTCAAAAGAAAGAAAAGGTACTTTTCGGTTAGCCGGGCGCCAGTGAAATGTATATATCTATATATACATATCTATGTATACATACACACATATATGTATGTGTATATATATATGTATATATACATACATGCATATATAAATGTGTGTATGTATAGATATATGTATATATATGTATACATAGATATATAAATTTCACTGGCGCCCGGCTAACCGAAAAGTACCAAAGAAAATTAGTGTTATATAAATAAAGTATATTTATGTGATCATTCTGAAACTTTTGCTACTTTGAATAACATTCATAATCTTAAGTTTTAATTTTTAACTTAATTGTTTACATATCAAATACATGTGTGAATTAAAGTTATTAGTATTATTTTTTAGTTTCTGCTACTTACTGGCAGAAACTCCAAAGTGTAATCCTGGATCCACCACTTACCTTACATTTGTACAAAAAAAAAAAAAAAAAAAAAAAAAAATTGTAGTTAATTCGTAGTAAATTGATTTTCACCTAATGAATGGCTGAAGGACGTCAGAAATTGCCGAGAGTGCACTCCAGGCATAAATATCGAAATTGTTGATACTGGAACGGAACTCGAAACAGGTATTCTAGAAACTTGAGGGAATCACCAGTTACTAAATAACATAGTGCAACTTCCAGATTTGTGGCAGTTGGGATTGCACTTCTCATATTCGTATCTTGTTTCTTGAGCATTCTATCAACCATCTGCAGTAAATCATCAAACTGGGCACTTTCAAAGCTCAAAATATTTCAGTAAGCCATCTTCGTCCTTCAACTCTTTCAGTAACCTGCTCGATGCAATTTATTTTGTGCGTATTTCTATTCATGGTTTTACCCACACATTTCTACAACTAAATTTCTTCTTTTTAACTTCTCTTTGATAACATGAGCAGCAACAACAACACCGGCACGAACTAATTCATTCAACATTGTTTACATACACAGAACCACGAACCATAGAATACTCGCAGCGATTTTACTAGCAACAACGTTTACACACAGCTAGTTTACTAGCCAGATAACTAACAAGGCACCGAGTAGAGAGAAAAGTAGTTTTCAACATTTTTCTAGCTCGCTGAGCTGCCAGATAGTTAGCTAGTCAACGTGCTTACACAGGGCGAGTTTATTAGCAGCTAGCGAATTCGCCGGCTTGTAGCTAGTAAATTTGCTCAGTGTAAATGACGACTTAATGTATGTAAATGTATGCTTGCCGACAATTTTGTCCGTATAACAGAAAAGTACCAATAAAATTTTGGAACAGATGTGTTACACTCACGCTAAAATGTAAACAAAAGATTGGCGACTGTTTGGTTGGCGCGATTTCCAAGACTGCGCCAAACGAATAACTTAATACAATGGCTAAGTTGCCATTAAAGGAAAAAATCCCCTAAATTTGGCGACTTTTTTCTTTTTTTTAACCGATTAATTTTTTTTTTTTTTTTAGCGTGAGTGTAAAGCATCTAAGCCAAAATTTTAAACAAGAGTCTGAACACTGGTATAAAAGTCAATCTAAAGCCCGTGCTGGGCCCAGCCTATCTCATCAAGCAAAATGTGTAATCTATGATTAGCTTTTCTTTTAAATTTAAATATTTCTTCATTGATTTTTTTGCATACCCCCCCCCCCCTCACCTTCCCATCCTGATGCAAATTTTCTCCAGTTTCAGACACATTTGTAATAATAGGAGGGAAAAATACAAAAATTCTAAGAAGCAACCAACATTATGGCTGCACAAAAAAAAAATCATACCAACTTTATTCTGTAACTGTTCTGATGACAACAAATATAATTAACATACAAAAACATAATATCAGCATACTATGAATTTAAAAAAAAAAAATCTTAAAACAACAAACAGTTTTTCATCTTTTAGAAATTATTTTTCTACACTATTTTTAAAAGCACAATCACTTAACATAAACAAACCCTTTTATCATGTTTTAAAACACTTTCTTGCATTTAAAAGCACTTTTTTACTTTCAGAAACAATCTACTAAAAATATTTCATTATCTAAAAACAACATAAGCCGCTTCTTTCGTCTTTAAAAATCAAATCATTATAATGCAGCTGCCCCTATGATAAACAAGGTGGTGGCTAACGCAAGCCTAACCAAAAATCCAAGTTTAAAAAGGGGAATTTTACTTCAAACGAACAATAAAAAAAAATACATGCACATGAAACAAAAATACACAAGATAATATTTTTAAAATGTAAGTCAGGCTGCATAAAACTGACATACAGCCGTCTTTGTACTTTATTTACATCAAGACGCAAACAAAACAGCCTACTTAAGTAAAACACTGTATTTGTTTATAAGGGCAAATGCACAAATTTTAAATTTTCATTAACGATATTGCAAATTTAATATTCATTAAAGTAAAACAGAAAATAGCAGCTTACTTACTTACTTGGATTTAAATGGGAAACTCCACCATTCCACGCGGTCTTGTTTTGTTGTTCGTTTGGTCCGCCATTGCGAAGTCGAAGTCGTGATCTCAGTCGAGAGCCAAGGAAGCCAGCCGGCGCGGCGTTGCTGTGGGCAGTTTATTTCTACTTCACAGCGCATGCGTGTGAAAGCGTTGCATCACTGAAGGCGTACGCGACGCTACCGAGGCATACAAATGAAGGATCTTGTCCGTAAAAAAATGGTTTGGTAATAACCGTGTAGATAAACGGGTTTTGTCCGTAAAAACAAGCTAATATTTCAAAATTACACTTCCATAACGTAAATTTACGGAGTTTGACCATTTAGCTTGAAAAACGGATGTTTACCGTAAAATTATACGGTAAATGTCCATGAATTTACGTATTTTTTTTACAGTGTAACATTAGTCGCAGCTATATCTAAAATTATTTATGAAAAAGTGCCTATGAAAAAAATTGTTTGTCGTTTGGTTCACCCATAATTTAACAGGACACCAAAAAACGAAGCGTATCAAAATCAGTAAAGAAACTCCTAAAATTATTTTATATATACTTTATACTGATTTACTACTTTATACTGATATTGGGTACCGCATTATTTCTAAAATCACAACTGGCGATGGGACATGCATACCTTTTATTTACGTTCCAAGCCGTCATGGTAAAATATGGGTCGTTGACTTCTGTAAACCAACATTAAAGAAAATAAACCAATCAAGGAAAAAATTAATGTCTATCGTATTCTTCAGGAACAGTGGCTGGCCAAAGCCATAATGCTAGAGAGACAGAATAATAACAGTAACAGCTAACTGGTGCACCACAAATAAGTGTTTTCCAGAAATTCTGCAAGAAATGAATGTTGGAAGACTCATTCTTCCCCATGGCAATGCACCTTCTCAATCATCAACGATTACAGTCGAATTTCTTGAATAAAAAAATCATCAAAATGATAGAACATACTCTCTATTCTCCTGATCTTTCTATGTGTGACTTTTGGCTTTTTTAAACCTAAACAAAATTTACATGGTCGTCGTTTTGATTCCGAAGATAAGATTGATGAGGTTATAAAAGCATATTTTTCATCTATTCCAAGAAATAGACAGCTAGAGGCCTTTAATCTTTGGAAAAATCGCCCACAAAAGGCATTGATCTTAGTGGGAACTACTCTGAATACACGTAAGAGTTAGTAAGTTTAATTTGTACCATTTAGCTGTACCTAAAAAATTTCAGTGTGATCCTCGTATTAAAAGAATAATTAAATAAAATTCTGCACCTTTTAAACCCATACATAATCTCTTGTAAGACTGTTTTAAGATGTTCACACCAGGAAAAGTTTGCTATATTTGGCCAGAAAGAGAAAAAAATTGATATGAATATACAGGATGGTCCTAAAATATATGTCAAAAATGTAAAGGTAGGTAGAGGGGACCTAAATAAGCATATTTCGGATAGGAATATGTGTGTGGTAATGACACATTAAAGCACCAGCTTGTAAAGCAGTATGAATCAAAGGAAACTGAAAAGACAAGTAAAGACAAAAGAAAACAAACCTTTATTAACAGTTTACAAGAGGTGCTCGAAAGAGCGGCCACCAACAGGGATACAAGATTCACAGCGACGGCGCATAGATCGGCGTACATTAGAAAAGACGTCAGGCATGTCGAGCACATGTAAAGCAGCAACAGACAAGTGTGCAACAAGATCTTCTTCAGATGTGACGGGACTCTCGTACACCAGGCTTTTAATATGACCCCAAAAGAAAAAATCCAAGCAGGTTAAATCAGGAGAACGTGGTGGCCAGGGAACTGGACCGCCCCGTCCTATCCAATGCTGGCCGTAGACAGCGTCCAGAGGATTCCTGACGTCTCGACTGAAGTGAGCTGGGGCTCCATCGTGCTGGAACTACATTCGTCTGCGAACAGCTGGAGGGATATCTACCAGAAGTTCAGGTAAAACCTCCTGTAGGAAGATGTTGTATGTATGGCCAGTTAAACGACTAGGTAGAATGTACGGTCCTACTAAGTTATTGTGTACAATGCCTGCCCAAACATTAATGGAAAACCTTTCTTGGTACGCGTGTGCTATTGTGCCATGTGGGTTGCCATGAGCCCACAAGTGAGAATTATGGATGCTAAACATACCCGACGGCGTAAAGTTAGCCTCATCAGTAAATAAAACATCTGCTGGGAAGGTTAGATTGGCTGCCGTCTGCTGTAGGTACCAACGAGAAAAGAAGAGACGTGGAAGATAATCGTCAGGGGTCATTGCTTGCATTCTCTGTAAATGATACGGATGCATTCCGTCTTCATGTAAAGTCCTCAAAACACTTTGATGGCTCACACCCAATGCACGTCCTACAGCTCTCGAGCTTGTCGAAGGATTATCCTCTACTGTGTTTAGTATTCTGGTTTCCACTGCAGGAGTTCTGCGATATCTTCCAATGCCAGCTCCACGCCTGGAAGCATAAAACGATCTACTTGTGCGTAACTCCCGATGAAGACGCTCGAATGTTCAACGATCCGGCTGATTCCTATCCGGGAATCGCTCCCTGTACATCCTCTGAGAAACTAATCCGTTTCCTTGTGCAGCCCCATACATGAAATGCATGTCGGCAAGCTTCACATTGGTGAAACGATGCATGCTGTTTGAGATCCGTGCGGGAAATGATGAATCCAGCTAGTGAAGCGCTTTTATACGCCGCAGTCATCAGCGCTCCCTACTGGCTCAAGGCGGCATTACCGCACACACAATCCTATACGAAATATGCTTATTTAGGTCCCTTCTACCTACCTCTACATGTTTGACATATATTTTAGGACCACCCGGTATATATATATATATATGAACGAGTGTACAGATATCAACTTCAAGGTTTTTTTAATTATACGATTATTGAAATTTAGATGATCTCAACGAATTTTTTCAATCGGAAATATTTGAAACTCTGCTTCACAAGACGGAAAGTTTAGCCATCATTTTACAAATTGGGCAGTCACTTTACTGCGAAATTTCGACCTATTGTCGTTTTTATTTTTTATTTTTTTAAGGAGAAAAATATACTTTTCTCCAGAGTCTATACGGATAATATGTATCTCTTTTAATAATTAACTAGTTTTTTATGCCGTACGACGATTTAACAATAAACCCCCCAAAATAAGTTATTAAAAAAATCAAATGACCGTGATTTTGTCAATTATGAACATTCAAAAATTTGTATGGTGTTTTATTTTTACAGTTTTATTTATTTTTTAACGGCTCTTTTATCCCTTTTGTTTTTTCCTTCTCTTCTGTTTCATATATTTTCTTTCTCTTTTTCTTCTGCTCTTTCTCTTCATCTTTACAAATTTTAATTTTCTCTTTTTTCTTAAAATAATGTATCATTTGAGGAGAAGTAACACCGTAAAAAAAAGACATTTCTACATCACAAACTGCTGTTCATTTCGCACTCACATTCGATTGCAGTTGAATGTACTGTAGCTTTCTTTGGTTAGCAGAAAAGAAGTTAATTGTAACATGTATAGCCGCCATTTCTTACCGCTTGTTTCTACCTCTGAACTCTGTGGCTTGTTTGAAGCGATAAGAGGTGCAACTAATTATGTTTCTGTCTTTAGCAAAGTAAGTAAAACTTTAAAAACACGTAAAATGTAGTATGTACTTGAAACGTTTGTTCTCTTCTTTTAATAACATGTTTTATTTTTTCTGGCCTTGAACTAGGAAAACGCATATTATAGATTTTGTAGATTGGATACCGTAAGCCGATTTTCAACATAACAGCGTTGCAGAAATAACAACAGTTGCGTAAACTTAACTATACAAACTACCGCAAATTTAACCACACAATGTGCTGTTGAAATAACAGCAGTTCCGTAAAATTAACAGCACAAATTACTGGCAAATTAACAACACAATGTGCTGCTGAAAAATAACAGCAGTTGCGTAAAATTAACAGCACAAACTGTTGGCGTGCGAATTGCCAGTGCGAATTGCCAGTACATTCTGCTGTTAAATCTACAGTGTTTTTTTTTTTGTTTTTTTTTTTTAAGTGTATAACTACTACAGATCCGTTTGTTCTACTGGGTATTTTCGTTGTCTTCTATTTTCATAAAAATTATTTATACTTGCGCAATTCCAATTTTTATTCCAAGTATTTTTTTTTGAAATAAAATGTTTTTTTTGTTGTTGTTGCTATTCTGAACTTACTAGATTTGTTTTCTTTTATAATTTACTTTCTTTGGGTTCCATGAAACCAGTCAGCAAACTTCGAACTCAATTGTTTCAGCCATTGCTCGTTCAAGTGCAGGTTTTAATACTCGGGGAAAGTCGTGCTTCTTTTTTTGCTCTTCTCCATGACTTATTCTAAAGTTCAAGACTTCATGTCGCCAAACACTCTTAAAGGTATGGAAAACAGAAAATATCCATAAGTTGTATCAAATGTGTAGCATTTGGTAACATCTATACCATTTCAATCCCTTGAGACTTGCAGAAAGTTACTTGAATGCAAAGATAAACCGTTTATTTTTGCATTCAACTAACTTTCTCCAAGGCTCAAGGGATTGAAATGGTATATATGTTACCAAATGCTACACACTTGATACAACCGATGGATATTTCTGTTTTCCATACCCTTAAGAGTGTTTGGCGACAACTTGTTTTGAACCTTAGAATAAGTCATGGAGAAGAGCAGAAAAAGAAGCACGACTTTCCCCGAGTATTAAAATCTGCACTTGAACGAGCAATGGCTAAAACAATTGGGTTCGAAATTTGCTGACTGGTTTCATGGAACCCAAAGAAAGTAAGTAATAAAAGAAAACGGGAGGAATGTCCATCCATAAATGATATAACAGGGTTTTTTATGCCTTTCTTGTTCAGGTATAAGTCCTATTTGTTACTTAACCCAAAAATGTTTTTTGTCTCATCCAGCAATTTTCTGACTTCCCAATGGCCTATTCGGCTAGCAGCTTGTTGAGGAATTCTGTCATATCTGTCTCAATGTGAAAATAAAAATTAGATTTCTATAAATTTTTATACTTGGCAAATTTATGAAATTATTTTACTTACCTATGAACTACCATTGGTGGTGTAAATATCCAGCAGCATTTGCTGTGAAAAGAACAATTAAATTAAATGCTTCATCTGCTCCTGCCAGGGCCTGATTATCCAAAAGGCACGTGAAGCACAGGCTTCTCCTGAAAAATTTAAAAGGGGCCCCAAAATGACTGTAAAAAGGGCCCTCTATTTCCCATTTTTATTTTTTACAATGTATTTTTAATTTAAAAAAAAGGTTTCCTTAATCCAAGAGGAAATCCAAGCACTACTTCTCGAAACTTATTTAACAGGGAAATATGAATGTCATCAATAGGATGTTAATTAATCATATGGCATCCTCATGTGCCTGTTAGAAACAACCCGGTAAATTGGGCATACAGCTATAGGTACAAAATATCTCTGAAGTATATACAAAGAACATAACAAAATGATACCGTGCTTCTCCTAAGATTCGGATGTTAATCAGGTCCTGGCTCCTGCACCGGTATAAATTTTACTGGATCTTTTTGTTACTACAACATTTCCTTTCTTTGGGGGTAAGAAAAAATCGGTTTTGTCACAAATAAACGTTCTTTGTCATTCTAGTAAGATATCTTCAGTTTTGTTTTCTTTCAAATTGATTTAAACTTCCTCATACTAATTTTCTATACTGAAAAAAAAAAAAAAAAAAAAAAGTGTTGATTTTACAGTATAATACTGGCATCAGTAAATATATCATACACCATCAGTAAATACCATCCAGTAAATATAATAAAGTATAATACTGTTTATTACTCTTAATTTTACTGTGTAATACTAGCAGCTGGGATGTCAGTATTATACTGTAAAATCAACACTTTTTTTTGCAGTGTAGTTTTCCTTGTTATCCTCCTCGTCTAGCTATCACCATAAATAAATTGCTCTAACTTGCTCTCATTGTGATATCTGATGAATGACGCTTCAAGAAAGATTCGTACACATTCTATTCGATGTCTTAAACTTTTTGAATTTTGCTTGTAACTTTTTCCTGTGAGATATTCCATGATCGGGTTTAATACCATTCTGGGCAGTCTTGGAGGAATGGGCCGCCTATTACGCTAGTACCGGTCAGACCAGTGTACGGTCAGACCAATAAATCTCCGTGGAAAGTAATTTGGTACTGCATTCCTAATTTAACTACACTATGTAAAAATTTTCCTTGGTTACTGGAAATCCAGTGTTGGCCGTCTGTTTTACCTAGATCTTTACATTATTGGTACTTACGTATTATCCGGCCCAGGTCATATTCACTCTGCGCCAACAATGGCGCCAAAAATTTTAATTACATTAACCCTTATTTTTTTGCTTTCTTCATTTTAACTGCAGGGTTAATATTATATAGTTGCCATATTAAAGGCAATTTTGGAGGTATTTATATACGTATAATTATATAATATGATATATCATATATATAGATATAATACATTAAATTCATTAATACCGTATATTTACATTACACAATATTTTTATAATATTCATTCTGCTGAGCATAACAAACCACTGAAAATAAATCTACCATCGTTAATATCGTTTATTGCTAAAAGCCATCAATTTGATGTTAAATACTTAATAAATGTATACTAAATAACAGTTTTGTATTAGGTTTTTTTTTTAATTTTTTTTTGTATTAGTTCTCATTTTATTTATTAATGTTATTTATTAAATGTACATTAAATTACCATTTTGATGAACACAATTGACAATTGACAAAGATAAACAAAATTGGCGAAATAACAACCATTTTTGGCGATCTCTCTACCTGTCCAGGATAATATGTAATTACCATATTATTTTCTACATCTGAAGAAAATAAAGTTCAGGGTTTTTTTATTTATTTATTTATTTTTTTTATCGTATTGAGTTTTGAATTTTCTTTCTTCTTTCTTTGCAGTGGTGGCACTTGCAATAATAAACATTATGACAACTGAATGAACACACTGCATCTGTGCTCTAGTTCATTTACAGCTTGTTGTAAATTTCTTCTATGTATTTCTTCCCATATCCTGTAATAAAATATAACAAACCGTCAAGCATGCAATTTCTCCACAAATTAACGGAGCTTCGCGATTTTTTTTTTTTTTTTTTTTGTTTCTTGTGGAAGTCCGCGAATCATTCATTTATTCTGTGCAGATTTTCACTAAAATATTTATTTTGAAATTGATAAGTTCACAAAAAGAAGTCAGCAAATAAATAAATAAATAAATAAATAATTTTTTTAAAAAAACTGTTTTTTTTTTCAACATAATAATAATAATAATAATAATAATAATAATAATATATTTATTAACAATTTGCCGGCAAATGTCACAACGAAGCTTTGATTGTCTAGGCCGTTTCCATCCTCAACATGAATTTTAGCATTTATAATAAAATTTTATTAAAATCTAAAACCTGCGGAATATTTAGGAAATATTTCTTTTTTTTCTTCTATTTCTTTCTCTCTTTTTTTTTATAGATGTATTTTTCGTAATGGTGATAAAGGGTAAAATGCATCGGTGAACTCTATGAATTCGTGTTATACTATTTTATTTGAAAATAAGCTAATTCCTATAATATTATAAATGTGAAAGCGTAATATGAAATGTGTAATATTATAAATGTGTATATAGTAGAAATTGTTTGATATATAAGTAGAGAATAGCTGAGAATAGAAAGGTTAGGCTCTGCAATCGGGTTCATAGCCAAAATGTTCTTTATCTAGCGGGAGAAATTTGGCTCAAAAGTAAATACAGTTTTGTAAATGTTTTTTGCATGGTAAACACTTAATAGTATTCTAGAGATGATCATTTCCTCGCTGATCTCTGACTCCTTTTCTCATTGGTTGCACTTTCATTTTCACGAATATTTATATTACTTGGCACAAAATTTCACCTTTTGAACATCTTTTCACACCAAATACCACACAAAATGTACTGTATCACATTTTATAGGAGATAATACAGTATTTCTTATAGGGGCCTTGACATAACTCAGAATTAAAAAAGTGAAATTTCATGCCAAATAATATAAACAATCTTGAAAGTGAAACTGCAACCAATGAAAAAAGGAGGGCCAAGTAAAATCGTAGAAATCGAAGAATCCCTCTTCGTAAAACGAAAACACAACGCTGGGAGAACTCTGCTACAGCCCTATACTAACATATTAACATACTAACATATTTACTAACATACTACTAACATACTACTATATACAACTATATATATAACTAATATATATAAGATTTAATGTTAAACATGCTTTGGTAAATTGTTATGATCTGATCGCATAATTCTGAGAAGTCCATTGGGATAATACTATGGGAGTCTTTGCTTGGTTTTTGTAATTCATGGATATGGTATAATGACTTGGTTCATTTGACTTTTTTGTAGTAAAAAGTCCATTGGTTTTCTGATTTGGAGGTTTTGCAATGCGAGTTTACAAAATTATGGTTATGATTTTATTATTGAGTTCTTTTTTTTTTAGCACTGCTTATTTGATTTGTACATTTTGTATATACTTTCATTTATTCAAGAATTTTTAATATTTCTAATTTATTAAATTAATCAAGATTTCTAAATTTCATATATTAATGATATTTATTTATATTTTCATTTTCTTTTTGAAATTGCATTTTCATTGTATCAAATTTTTTTTTTTAATGGCAGTTCTAAGTAAAATTCTCGTTCCTGGCAAGATACACCTTGCATCAATGCAGTGTAGTGCCCGGTACAGGGGCAACAAATGAGTTGTTCCTGGATCGTCATCCAGTGACTATTTCTACTCTCCTCCTCCTCTATTTTATTATATCGAATGTGTAATGATGCTAGATGCAAGACTTGTCCATTTGCTTCTCAGAAACATTGTATCATATCCTAATTTATCAACTTTTTGTAAAGCCCTTAATGTTATTTATAGTATTAAATGTAACTTATGTGGTTTGAAATATGTAGGTGAAACATCAGGTCCATTACATAAACGTATCAATCAACATCGTTCAGACTCTAACAATAACAAAGCAAAAAATATACAGTCTACAGCAGAAATACAGCATTTTCATAAACATAAATTTATCTATACTACAATTAAAATTATACAAATTATAAAAACTAAATCAGAACGTTTGTTTATGGAGTCTTCATATATGGAGTCTCAATATTTATCCTTATGGACTTAATAGTGAAATATTTAACAGACCAGTTAAAGTTTTTTCAACAAATAATACTACATATTATTCTCCTATTTATCCTACTCTAAATCATAATTTAAATCATAAAACAACACGTAACAAGCGAGGAAAGTGTACTGCTACAGTTGTTATTTCCAAAAAAATTATTGTTAAACAAATCAATACACTTCATCATAACTAATTAAGAATTACAACTGGTTTTTAATACGAAAATACATATTTGCTATTAAAAAGAAACAGATAGTACAATATTTAAATGTATTTCTTAGTAAATCTTACTCAAATCATTTCTCTGATATTTTTTATGATCTAATTATGACAAGAGCTAATCTTTTCAACATTAATTTACATAAAAAACAAAAAATTCAAAACAATAATACTCAAATGATTATAACTTTTTCAAATCAAATCTTTAATAAAATTAATATTAATTTTATAATTAATGATAAAAACTGTTATTTTCCTATTAATAATCTTCAAATTTCAAAAACATTTAAATATCCTAATACAATCGGAAGAAAGATTTTTATCTATAATGCATTTTCAAAAATACATCTGATGCTAGTACTTTTCCGTGTAAATGGAATGACCCCACTCTTAAAAAATACATTAATAGTGATCATGGACATATAATCACTGGTAATCTTAATATTGCGAATGATTTTAAAGTACAAAAACTAATGGGTTATGGTACTAAATATAGACTTCCTTCTAAATTTAATGTAAATTCTATTATAAAACAGTTTACATACGATATAGATATTTTTATTTATAAAATTTTAATCTCATATAGTAAACCTATTGAATATTTTAATCAATGGAAAATACTAGTTATTGAAAAATTAAGTTCGTCTTTAAAACATAATTTATCGCATATGGTTAAAATTAACACAAAACATTTGTTCCAGCAAATTACTAAATTACAAAAAAACTATGTAATCACATATATTGACAAATCTCCTAATAATTATGCAATCATATGTAAAGCTTATTATCACCAACTACTTACATCCTGTATTTCTACTAACAATTCTTTAAGAAAAAAAACAAATGAAAATGTAATTGTAAACAATCGTAAAATTCACAGTTATTATAAATTCTTAAATATTTCTTCTACTAACTTTAATTATCCTTATTTAGTTCTTATACCCAAATTTCATAAAAATCCAATTAAATTTAGGACTGTAACTATAGGATGCAATACATATAATAATATAGCCAATAAACATCTATTAAAAATTCTCAATCAATTTTATACACTGACAACATCCACTGATAATACACATTGTATAAAAAATAGCTATCAACTCGTCAATATTTTGAAAAATCTTAAATGTGTTAACAATATAATGACATATGATTTCAAAGATCTATTTAATAATATAGATTTATTAGATCTACATAATATTATAAATGTATTATTTAATAAGTATCATCATTCACTAAATTTACCAATTCATATAGATACAGCTTATTTTAAAACTTTAAGAAATTTCATTATATATAATAATTATATAATGCATGATAACACGTTATATTTACAGAAAGTCGGTATACCACAAGGGGGATGTACATATAGTATACTTTCAGACTTATACTTGTATCACTATGAACGTGCTTTTATTAACAGTAATATACATTTATATCGTTATATTGATGACATAATTTTAATTGCCACTGATCACACTAATATTTCCATATTTCCAGTTGATTATCCTACTAATTTAGAATTAACGGAAAACCTCCTTTCTATAACAATACTATTAACTTTTTAGATCTTAAAATTACACTTAAAGAAAACAAAACAATAATTGATCTATTTGATAAACGTAAAGAATTTAAATTTAAAGTTAATTCATTTACTAATTTTAAATCATGTCTTCATAATTCTGTATATCGTAATATACTCCTTAATCATATTTATAGAATAAAAAGTTTATGTTCTTCTCAACTAATTAACAACAATATTAAAAAACTTATCTATGATGCATTACAACATGGTTTTCCAAAAAAATTCATATATTCTTTAATATATAATTAGTACTTAAATGATCTTTGCAACCAAATTAACACATGCGTTAAAAAATGTATAAAAAAACATATAATCTTAGAAAAAAGTAATAAAAAAATTATAATAGGACGGTTGGGTGGGTAGATGTTGGATTGAGGAGGTGTGTGGCGGAGTTGTATGGAGAAACGCATGGTTAATTTATATTTAAAAAAAGGGGGGGGCATTTTGATTTACACACACGTTTGATATTACACATTTTATAATAGACTGTGATGTGATATTTTTATATGTATATTAATTTAGTTATATTTACATATTCATTATTTAATTAATTTAAATGAATTTATATTCATTAATATTAAGAATGTTTTTGATCTAATGCATTTGGATTAATGCTTACGGTGGACAATATCATATTAACTTCTAATATAATGTATACTTTTCTAAAGTGTTAATATAATACATGTTTTAATTTTTATTAAACGTTCTACCCTTACCACTTATATCAAGTGTACATAATTTTTGACTTTGTATGAAGAAACATGTTACTAATTAATTTCAATATTTAATTAATAATAATTTTAAATCCTTTGTATCTTAATTCAAATATTTAGTATTTTAATTTAATTTAATTTATGTGATGTTGCATTTTTGGCACAGCTATTTAATAGTTGCTATGTCATTTCATGGTACATATATTTTTATGTTGCTTTAATTATTAATTTTTCCATCTTACATCTTATTTTTAACATAGAATTATTCATTAATACATCCATTACTTTAATGTAATTGGATATTCTATTTATTATTTATTTATTAATTTAATTTATTTATTATTTAACTAATTGCTATCATCTTTAGATAGTATATGGTTTAATTTTTAAATATTAATTTTTATCCAATACTATTTTTATTCAGCGTATATTCACTTTTTACCCTTATAGATGGCAGCACCAATGTTTCTGTTGCTTTACAATAATATTCATATTATTCTAAAATCTATTCTGGCAACATAGTAAATCATTTTCTAAATCTAAATTTGGCAACATGTAATGATTTTTTTGCAATTCATTCCCTTTGTTTGGTTGTGTTCATGTGTGGTTCATGTGGTGCACAGATATCTTTTTTAATCCAAATGGATTATGTACTTTATGACTCTATTTCATGTTTTATCTGTATACTCTATAGGTATGGTTTCTTTCCTTTTTAATATTGTATTTATTTTTTTTATTTTTGCACAGGTCTGATTCATTGTTTATGAGTAGGTAGTCCCAAAATCATAATCTTTAGCAAAATCATTTCTTAACCAAAATCACCAAAATCATTTCTTATTCTATAGTTATGGCTAATATGATGATGAAACCACTCATTTTATTTGTGGTATTAAGGCATTTGGGACTTGAAAATTCTGTCTAAATTCCACAAATTTCATTTCATTCATTCAATTTCATTTATTCAATTTTTAATTTAATTTCTTCTTCTTTTAAATAAGTTTTTGGTATCCATATTCAGTGTGTTGGGGAATACTTTCATTGTCAACTTATTATTACATGCTTAATCATTATTTCATAGTTTAAGTTGGTGTTATGGTAATGTTTCATTTATGGTTATATATATATATATATATATATATATATAAAAACTTATTGCAAAAATTAACCATTGAAACAGAAATAACTGACCAAATGCAATGAAATTATTATCCCATATATAGTTAGTAAGTAACGTATATAAGTATAAGTATAGTTAGCAACTATATATATATATATATATATAATAGTATATACAGGGTGAATCTAAACTCTTGGGCAAAATTTTAAGGGGTGATAGTACACATCAAGACAAACAATATTAAATAGGAAACTAAGGGTCCCAAACGTCTTACGAAGGAGATGGGCGCCATTAAAATTCATGGTCCAAAATTTCAAATGATTATAGAAAACGGAAAAATTGGTCGATTCGTTTGCGGTTTTCGCTAAAACTATTCTTTATGTCAGTATTTTCTTAAAAATAAATTTTAAAGATAAAGTTCAAACAATGTCGATAGAGGGCGCTTTAGACTTTAGAGTAACGAAAAACTATTTTTTACCATTATTTTTTGTATATCATTAAATGCTTTCAAAAGCTTAGACTTAAACTTAAATTTTGAGCTCAAAATCGGAATCGTTAGGAGTGATTAAGTAGCGCAAACTGAACTGCGTTCAGGAGTTGAAATTTGAAACACCTCCCTCCCCGCCCCCTTTACTCCTGAACACAGTTCAGTTATTCCCGATCTTGGTGTCGTAGACCAGGCAGAAACAATATGAGTTGTAATTTTCCAACTGGACGAAAAATGTCCGGGTCAGGATTCAAATCTGGGATCTCTTGAAGCTGCCCTGCTCTACCAACTGAGCTATCCCGCTTGAATCTGGAGGGCATAATTCATCCAGTTCATGCCGGGGTAACTCAGTTGGTAGAGCATGGCAACTTCAGCCAAGAGATCCCAGGTTCGAATCCTGGCCCGCACATTTTTCGTGCAGTTGGAAAATTACAACTCATATGATTTCTTTACCAATTTGAATAATTGTGTTAAAATTAATGCAGGCAGATACTACTACCCCCTACACGTAAAATAAACGATAGAGTAATGAGAATGATTAAATAGAAATTTTTTTTCATAACAGACATGAGAAATTTCTCCGTGCAAAATAAAAAGGAACAATTTGATGTATGCATGTAATGCGCAATATGAATGAAGGTTGACACGTAGAAAATGGTACACGCATGATGTTCGTGAGGAATCACAAAAACTGCAACGATGCAGGCCTCACGCCGCCGGTGGAGGGAGTTGCGAACATTAGTGAATACCCCGGGCATCTCCCGGATATCGCCTGCTACGACGGCAATCCTCGCAACCAGGTCCTCGTCGGAATCGACGGTAAAAAATAGTTGTTCATTACTCCAAAGTCTAAAGTGCCCTCTATCGGCATTTTTGAACTTTATCTTTAAACTTTATTTTTAAAATAAATTTTTTGTTTAATTTTGTCATCCCTCTATCGTTTATTTTACGTGTAGGGGGTAGTAGTTTACGACACCAAGATCTGCGGCACCAAGATCGGGGTCTACGACACCAAGATCGGGAATAACTGAACTGTGTTCAGGGGGGTTCAAATTCTTCTCCTGAACACAGTACAGTTTGCGCTACTTAACCACTTCCAACGATTCAAGTTTTGAACTCAAAATTTAAGTTTAAGTCTAAGCTTTTGAAAGCATTTAATCAGATACAAAAAACTAGTCGCTGGGGGCCACCGTAATACTTACCCATCATGGATATGCATAACGTAAAATATTAAAATAAAAATGTGTGAACTACTTATAAAATGCATAGCAATTCAAATAAAATCGTGGCTTGACGACGTCACAATCTTTAAAGGCTCGGTTACTGAATTGCTTGAAAGAAACATCCTTATAACTCCAAAAATAATATTCCTATTAACTAGCGGTTTATTGCATCTGATTAAGCGTCAAATTTCCAATTAAAATATATCTTTGAAGTGAAATTTGGATGAAATACAGGGTCATGAAAAATCGAAGAGTGCGGAAATTGGATTCCAAATATCTCGGCAACTAATTATCCGATTGACTTCATGCTGTATGCAAAATTTATGTTTTTTTATTGTCTTTTATATTCATTTCTTAAAATAACCAATTTTTATATACCAAAATTTTTATATACCTTTTATCAGAACGAATATTTCGAGAGTCCGAAAAAAATAGTTCTGGTTAATCGAGGTTATTGAAATGAAATAGGCTTCTTCCCATTATTACATACTAAGTACATACCAAATTGCAAGTCTCTATCTCAATTTTTTCGGGAGATAGAGTGTTTACAGACACACAGACACACAGACACACTGACGGTAAACACAGACGGACGGCAAATTTTTTTTTTCTAAAAATATGTTTTTCGGAATCTCCAGTGTCTGAAACGTGTAAATCCGTCAACATTTTTTTTCGATTTTCAAAACGATTACAAGACTTACCCTATACTACGTATGATGGGTAAGTAATAACGGTAAAAAATAGTTGTTCGTTACTCCAAAGTCTAAAGCGCCCTCTATTGACATTTTTTAAACTTTTTCTTTAAAAATTATTTTTAAGAAAATACTGACATAAAGAATAGTTTTAGCGAAAACCTCAAACGAATCGACCAATTTTTCCGTTTTTTATAATTATTTAAAATTTTGGACCCTAAACTTTAATTTCGCCTTTCTCCTTTGGAAGACGTTTGGGACCCTTAGTTTCCTATTTAATATTGTTTGTCTTGATGTGTACTATCACCCCCTAAAGTTTTGCCCAAGAGTTTAGATTCACCCTGTGTATAAGGTATACTAACATTCATACATAGATACACAGACACAAACATACATTTACACACACACATACATATACTTATGCATATATATATATATATATATATATACAGACACACGCATACACCGGGTGCGTCATAAATTCGTGCAAACTTTAAAAATTCCTAATAAAAGAAGTAATGCTCGGAAAAATTTTCGGTTTGCGCGAGTATGATCAGAGGGATTTTGGATTTTTTCTTCCATGTATAATAAAAAATGATTCCAAAAGAAACCGATAGAGGGCGCTCACACGTCATACTGAGGCGTTTTGTGCAAATCAGGCAAACACAATCAGACAATGAAACAAATCACAATAACATGACACTGTGCATTTATTTTAAAGTAAAAGATCTTCATCATGACCACCGACCACCACCACCAGGTATTATGCAAGTGACAAGTGAGGCGCGTCAATACGCCTGTTACAGCTGAGTGTAACATGTCGGCATTGATGCCACCGGTGGTCCATCGAATGGCATCTTTCAGCTCCACCAAAGTGGCTGGGGAGTCCCGGTATACACAAGACTTTAAGTATCCCCACAGCTAAAAATCTGCCAGGGCAAGTCTGGAGATCGTGCGGGCCACTCAAACTTACAACCTCGACGTCGCTCAGATACGACTGTTTTGCGTATTGACGTCACTATACAGTGAAAAGTGTGCTTCATCCGTCCACAGGACGTTTAGCAGCCATTGTGGGTCCCGCTCCATTTGTGCCAGCGCCCATGTAGCAATTTTTAGTGTTTTATCTGTATCTGCTGGTAATAACTGGTGAAGTTCCTGTATCTTGTACGGATACAGATCCAAGATTCCATGCAGAATACGTCGAATCGACGATTCCGGAATCCCCGTTATTCTTCCAGCTTCACGAGCATTGCTCGTTATTATATATATTCAAACGTTATATATATATATTATATATATTCGTTATATATATTCAACTCCGTTTAAAAACATCGAAAATACTGAATCAAAATTAACAATATCTCCTAACTGATTAAATTTTTCGTGGTTATTAAGCATAAAACATGTGTGCAGATTTGTTCTTTGATGTCTAAAATACATCCTTGCATTCATAAATTTGGTTTAATATAGTCAATACATTATCCCGATAGGAGAGACAAGTTTCGATATTAAAACAGAATCGATTTCAGTAGGTATACTAACACGTGTGCATTTTTGCTTAACTAAGTGCGGCAGATGAACTGTATATAAGTGGTTAATAAGTTTGTTAATATAATCAAAAGCTTTCTCTTTTAAATTTTCTAATTGGTAATCGTTTAAGACAAAATGCGAATAATTCTTTAAATTTTTAATTTTCATAGTAGAATTATTATAATTTGACACTAAAACTGTATTGTTAGCAATAAACGAAGGACTTTTATATTTTAAATTAAATCCAAAAATTTTATATTGAAATTCATGCCATCCATAAAAATTCTATTTGTTGTCGAAATTTGTTAGTTTGTAAATTCATTGCGTTTGATCTCTTCAATATGCACATAACATTATCTACTATGACATTTTACAGTTTAAAATATAAAATCACCAATTTTAATCCGAAACACATGTGGTTCTTCTAATTGTTCATTCGACGAAATTAGGCGAGGGCGAGGTAAGGTATGTTTCCTATTTTTTTAAATCTCTGTCTTTAATGAATGAATCCAAAATTTTAAAATCTGGGTCTTTAAAGAATGAATCAAAATTTTTAAAATCTAAGTCTTTAAAGTATGAATCCAAAAAGTCTATAGCAGAAGTTGAGTTACAGCAGAAATCAAGTAAAGATGTTTCGTCATCACCACAGTTAGTAAATATTGGGATTGCAGAATCCTTTGCAATCTCAGATTGCAGCATACAAGTCCATGTCAGGGAGTAGTGTTTCATAGTCCTCCTTTATATTAGATCTCGGAATAAACTCATTTGTATAAGAATCTGAATTTTCCATAAGTTTATCTAAATGTTGAAACTTTGTTGAAGCGTTACCTCCGTAATACTAAATGCCGATCGTAATCACGGTTTCCCCATACAAAAATAAGAAGTACGAAATAAGAAGTTACGTAATTTTTTCCCCAGAGTACAGTGTCATCTATCGGTGACAACTGACATGATCTTTCGATACATATCAGTTACGTTACCTCCGTAATACGTAACGTATATATTACGGAGGTAGTGATCAGTAAATAACATAAACAAAGGCTGTTTGAGAATATTTACATGGAAAGTTTAAAAAAAATAGCTTAAAAAAATAAACTTTGTTTACAAAATTTGTAATTAATATCTAGAATTTCAGAAATGTATTTATTGTCTTTTCTTTTATGAATAACAATTTAAAATGCTGTAGTAACTGATCTATTTTATTTAAAATATTTGTTTTTAATATAAAAGTTCTTTTTTTAATTAAATATAATATATAAATTAATAACACTTACCTTTATTTATAAATAGGTTGCCATAAAAGATAACACAAACACTGTTTATGGAGTGAAAATAATTTGTAGGTATATGAGGCAAGCAGAGTTTGCAGAATAGTACGACATAAGACATTTATTTACAATTAAACGAAGACAAAATATATACAGCTCGTATGCGACTGAGCGCCGACATCTTTCTTACAGTAAACAACTGCTCTCGCTTCCGGAGCATCATCATCGTAACTGTACGCGCAAGCGCCATATGTACGGAGAGGAGAAAATGAACGTTGTTTTCCAACAATTCCCCCCTTACAACGTGCATTTTCTTAACAAGGCATTAATTACTCTCCTATTATGCAAATATTATATGCAAATTACAGAGAAACAAAATATAAAATTACAAATACAAACAGTATATACTTTAAACTTATATGGAAAAAGGATACAGAATAACATTGAATGTTTTTAAACACTTAGTCCTATTAAATCACAACATTCCTTATGTTTATAGGCACTTAAAGCTTTTGTTAAAATGTCAGCTGCCATATTTTCAGTTTCTAGATATTTAACTTCTATTTCTCCATTCTCATATATTTCGCGCACAAAGTGATGGCAAATATCAATATGTTTTGTGCGAGAATGATAAATTGGATTTCTTACTAATTTTTGAGCAGACTGGTTATCGCAGAATATTAAAGTAGGTGCAGACACTATTTCAGGAGAAAGTTCATTTAAGAACCGTCTGAGATGTAAAGTCTCTTTAGCAACCTCTGATAAAGCCATATATTCTGCTTCAGTTGTGGATAATGCAACAGTTCGTTGCTTTCTCGATTCCCAAGATATAGCATCACCGGCATATTTAAAAATGTATCCAGTATAGGACTTTCTATCATTGACATCTGAAGCCCAATCAGCATCAACAAATGCAACTAAGGACTTAGTATCACATTTAAAAATCAGTCCTTGATCTTGAGTACCTCTTAGATATCTTAAAACTCTTTTTGCAGCTATCCAATGAGGTTTGCCTGGATTGTTGTTGAATTGACTTAGAAAATTCACAGCATGAGTTATATCAGGTCTAGTTGCTACTGATAAATACATAAGAGAACCAATTAGCTGACGATAAGGAATATTATTCATTTCAGATTTTTCTTCTTCAGTTTTGGGACACATATCTTTAGTAAGCTTCACATTGTTATCAAAAGGTGTAGATATTGATTTTGATTCTTGCATATTAAATTTGCTCAGAATATCTTCAATATACTTCTTTTGAGTAATTTTAATACTGTCCCCGTTTTGCATAAATTCTATGCCCAAACAATAGTATAACAAATCTAAATCTTTCATTTTAAAAGATTTGGCTAATTCATCTCTAATATATTCATAATCTTGTTTACATTTAGTAAGAATTATGAGATCATCAACATAAACAATGATAATTGTTTCAATTGGAGATTTAGAAAAATAAACACATTTATCAGCATTTAGTGATTCAAACTTCATTTGTTTTAATTTTTCATCTAATTTATCGAACCATTGTCGACCTGATTGTTTTAATCCGTAGAGGGATTTTTTTAATAAACAAACTTTGTCAACATTAGATTCATATTTAAAACCATCAGGTAACTCCATGTATATTTCTTCAGTTAAATCACCATTTACATAAGCCATAATAAAATCTAATTGATAAGCTGTAAAACCATTTTGAATACCATAAGCGATCGCAGTTCTGATCGAACTTAATCTGGCTACAGGCGAAAAATTTTCTTCGAAATCAATTCCAGGTTTTTGAAAACATCCTTTTGCAACTATTCTCGCCTTAAACTTTTCGATTCACCCGTCTTGTTTATATTTATTTTTTAAAACCCATTTACTTCCTATAATTTTCTTATGTTTTGGCCTATCAACTATTTGCCATGCATTTTCTTGCATTAAAGAATTAAATTCTAATTCCATTGCATCTATCCATTCATGTTTAAAAGGCCCGTTTAAAGCCTCAGAAAATTCCGGACATGAGTCAGAAAATAAATTTTCCATTACAACTTGGGATTTTTCTTCTTTTGGAATTATCATTTTAAATTCTTTCCTGGGTCTACCTTTTTTACCAGTTTTTATGTTTCTCGGCCGGCCGCGCGCTCTTGTAGGGGAAAAAAGGGGGTCGGAAATTTCATCCGATTGCATATCAACATCACTGTTGCCACAGCTGTCTGGTTCATTTTTGACGGGAGGAGAAGATGTTTCTGATTCTTGCGTAATTGTTTTATTTTCATTATTTTGAGAAAAGGGAAAAATTAATTTTATTTCACTGTTTGAAGGTAAATCGTTTTCAAATTCGTTAATAAATCGGACGTCTCGGCTTATAACAATTTTTCTGAATTCTTATTCCACAGCCTGTACGCTTTTGATTCATTTGAATATCCAACAAAAATATGCTCTTCTGACCTAGGATAAAATTTTCCTTTACTTTGTCTTTTATTTAGTACAAAACATTTTTGCCCAAATATTTTAAAATATGATAAAGTTGGCTTGATGCCAAAAAATACTTCGTAGGGTGTTTTGTTATCGCTTAAACTTCGCGAAGGACAGCGACTACGTATGTATACCGCACAATTAATAGCTTCGGCCCAAAAAGATTGTGGGAGATTGCTTTGTAATAGTAAACACCTCGCCATTTCAGCTAAAGTCCTATTGGCCCTCTCTGACGTACCATTCTGTTGCGGAGTTAGTAGTGAGGAAAATTCTCGTTTTATACCGCTTTCTTCGATATATTTATTAAATTCTTCTCCGAAATATTCTTTACCATTATCCGTACGAAGAATTTTTATTTTCTTTCCTACACGGTTTTCAACTGCTGCTTTGTATTTAACAAATGCATTTTTAACCTCATCTTTGGTTTTAAGAAAACTGACTTCAATGTAACGTGATTTGTCGTCTATAAAAGTAACGAAATATCGCGATCCTCCGTGGGATGGAACTCTCATAGGACCACACAAATCTGAATGTATAAGAGTCAATAAATCGTCACTTTTAAAGTTTGATTCTTTAGGAAAAGAACGCACAGTTTGTTTACCTTGGATACAAATTTTACAGTCTTTAAGAGACTCATTATCACTGAAATTTAGATTTCTAACCATATTCTTTGATTTAAGTCTTCTTAAATCAGACTCATTTAAGTGACCTAATTTAAGATGCCATTTTAGAAATTCACTTACCTCTGCTATCGCAGCTCTCTCGCTGCTTGGGTATACGTAATACAAATCCCCATGACGGACAGCATGTACTAATGAAGAACCATTTGGTTCGATGATTTTAGCAAATCGTTCTTTAAAAATTACTGAACGATTATTGGCTGTTGCTTTAGATGTTGAGAGCAAATTACACTTTAATTCTGGAACACACAGAACGTTCTTGAGTGTGAGTTTAGTAATTCCACCCCCGTTAGGTACTGTAATGAAAACTGTTCCTATTCCTGTAATTTTCGCTGTTTGATCAACTGCAAGCTGTATAGTAGAATTCGTACGAGGATGAAATTCTGTAAATAAATTTCTATCTTTACACATATGAGATGTACATCCACTGTCCAAACACCATGCAGAAGGTTCTTGATATGCGTCATTAAATGCCATACTAGTCGGTTTTTCATAATTAGTGGCTATCATCGATCCTTGATTTCCTTTATTTAAAGATGTAAGCTTTCTATCAGCTATTTTCTTTCTACATTCCGAAGCTTTGTGCCCGATTTTTGAACAATAATTGCACTTGAAATTTCGGTAACACCTTTCCGAGGAAAAATTTTTATTTGGATTCATTTTCCATTTTTCATTCTTCTTCTGTTCTTGATTATTTCTTTTATTTTCTATATGCGTTTTGGGAATCTTGAGTGGATTTTCCTTTCCTGGCATCCCATTCTTCTAACATTTTATTTTTCAAAGATTCGGGTTTAGGTAACTCATCTCTGGATTCTATAGCGCATCTAAAATTTTCGAAGTTCTCAGGAACACTGTATAGAAGTAGAATTGATAATAAATCATCCGCGATTTCTATTTCCATATTTTTCAGTTTATCAACTATTTCGAAGAAAATATTTAAATGATCAGCCATCGTTTCATTTATGGACATTTTTCTAAACAGAAGTTGTTTTAACAAAGTTGCTTTCTTTGCGGGTCCCCTCGATTCATAAACATCTTTCAGCTTATTCCATACAGCACTTGAAGTCGTACAATGCTTTATATGACTCAGGTCACTAGGATTTATAGAAAGAATTATATCTGCACGAGCTTTTTGATCAGCTTGGAGCCACTTCTTTTCTTCTGCGGTTCCTTTAGCCGGTTTGATTTCTTTACCAATTACGTAATCCCAATGATCATTTTTGATTAATGCAGCTTCGATTTGAAGCTTCCAGCTATCAAAATTATCTTTTCCGAGCTTTTCAATTGTCGTTACATGAGACATAATTATGCAGAGTCTCTCACAGCCAGAAATAATACAAATGATAAACAGAATGAAGAACAATTCTTACTTTCGATTAGGCTTAAAGAGTTCCAAATCCGAATGTTCGAATTAAAAATAATTTCTGCTAATTATAGCGCAGTGAAATAGCGTCTCTGGGCCCATAACCATATGTAGGTGTATGAGGCAAGCAGAGTTTGCAGAATAGTACACATAAGACATTTATTTACAATTAAACGAAGACAAAATATATACAGCTCGTATGCGACTGAGCGCCGACATCTTTCTTACAGTAAACAACTGCTCTCGCTTCCGGAGCATCATCATCGTAACTGTACGCGCATGCGCCATATGTGCGGAGAGGAGAAAATGAACGTTGTTTTCCAACATATTTATTAACACTATAAAATTTAATTAATAGATCAAAAACTACGAGCAAGTTTTTAAAAGATTAATGCAAAATACCAAAGTAGTGAATTAAATTAAAATTACTTGTAGCAATTGATAATACAAATGTGAAAGGAATGAAACAGTGGCTTGAATGTACCAAAATACCAAATTAAAAGGATTTCAAAATGAAATTGCAGAGTGACGTTTGAGGCTCCTTGTCTGAAGATCTGCTAGTTCCATTACTACAATAAATAAAATTAATATTTATAGTATTATTTTATATACAGATATGAATATTCAAACATAAGTCAAAAAGTAATAGATTTTTAACAATTGGTGTGACTTAAAAATACGGAGAATGCATTTGAATAAGGAGGGCTTGATTCCCATGAACACCTTTCCCAATGCCCTTGAACATTATTCTCTGCTTCCTGATTAGTTTAATTGATTGCTATATTATTAAAAAAACAAAAAAAAAAACACTTTCTTTTCACTTTCCTTTTAGAAAAAAAAAATTAATTTTACGCTTCCAAACAAATAGAATCTTTCACAAATTTAATCATTTAAAAATAAATTTGACCTGTCACAAAATAACCGAACTTGTCAAAGAACATATTACCTTTTTTTATACGTAAAAGAGTTTCTGTGTAAAGGATAGATAGATACACAGAAGCCTGAATGTAACGATAATTTCAAATTCACAAAATTATGACTGAAACTTTCACAAATATAATTTTTTTTTCACTATTTTACAAAAACAGGACCTGTGAGAAAACTATGGACAGACACTGATTATAGTAATGAAACTAGCAAATTTTCAGGTCAGGGGCTCAAACATCAATTCTGCAGTTTTGTTTTGAAATAATTTAATTTTTTTAAACATTCAACCATCAGTTTTATTTCTTTCACATTTGTTATAATTATTATAAATAATATATCAACAGCGGTCGATACAGGCCGAATTTGGGGCCCCTTTAGGGCCCCAAATTTAAACCCTGCATCGAGCCCTGGAGTATTTGATGAAATTTAATTAATGGGAAATACGATTATATGCACAGATGTCCCAAGACATTTTTTTTTAACTGGACATCCCTCCTCCCCAGTATTGAGACAATGAGAGGTGAAGACCTCCCATTGTCTCAATAATTTTATAACTGAATTTCTCTTAAATTCCGTATTTAAAATCTTTTATCTAAAATAATATATTATTGATCTTGTGATAATGACATAATTAATTTGGACAATTAACTATTCTTATATTTTTTTATTAATCCATGCATTTAATAGAACAGGCCTTTTCACAATTTTTTTTAAATAAAACAGGGAGTCCTTCACAAAATTCTTTTTAATAAAACAGTCTACTTCATAAAATTCCTTTTAATAAAATAGGGCCCTTCACAAAGTTATATCCCATAGAAACATACACTTCATTAATTATTTTTATATTGTTAGGTTTTAAAATGTGTTATTTGCAAACAAAACAAGTTGACCAGAAAGGAAAATTTCAGCAGGACTTAAAGAAATTATTAATTAATAAATGTTTGGATCGAATTTTACTAACTGGATTTTAGATTATAAATTTCACAAAAATAATGTTTCCTTTTCGCAAAATGGCCTCCAAGAAAAAAAATCTGCATCGAACCCTGGAGTACTCGATGAAATTTAATTAATGGGAAATACGATTATATGCACAGATGTCCCAAGACTTTTTTTTTTACTGGACACCCCTCCCCCCAAGTATTGAGATAATGAGAGGTGAAGACCTCCCATTGTCTCAATAATTTGATAACTAAATTTCTCTTAATTTCCGTATTTAAAATCTTCTATCTAAAATAATATACTATCGATCTTGTGATAATAACATAATTAATTTGGACAATTAATTATTCTCATAATTTTTTATTAATTATTGATATCCTAATAAGAATATTTAAAAAGCACGCAAGTAAAGATTATGGGACATAAATAATATATTTTTTTTTCATGAGCCCCTAACTAAGTACTGCTCGACCCTGACCATGATTATCTAGGGGGAAGGGACAGATTTCACATAAAATAAATAGAAATGGGATTGCCTAAAGTACATGGTGATCATTGTAAATGGTCACTGCGGTTTCACGCCCATAAATTGTTAATTCGGTGATCAAACTAATGGGGCCTTGCGCATTTGTCAGCCATATATCGTTAATACAGCGATCACTATAACCGGGTTCAGTTATTTTGCGTGCATAAATCGTTAAAATGAAATCACTTTAACAGAGCCCTGTGGGTTAGACGTTTGTAAACTGGTTATACGGGAATCACTATACCGAAACCTTGTGCATACCTGAGGCCATAAATACAAACAATCAGTATTTAAATAGTAAATATTTACTTCCCAAAATTGTATTTTGAAAAAAGAAGGAAGTATATTATAGTTTGTACAAAAATTGTTTGTACAAAGTCCTATTGCTAAAAGACGAAAAGCGCAAAAACAATTTATAAAATATGAAATTAAAAAAAAAATTCCTTGGAAAAATGTCACGCAAAATATCTAATAAGAAAATCAGAAATAGTTGTCTTATTCGTCGAATCTTCCATAATCGGGTTCATAGCCGATGGTGGCGGCAAACACGCTAGCTCTAAAATCGCTGAAATGCGTGTTTAACTATTTTTAAGTAGACTTGTAATGCTGAATTTCACGCTCCTACTTACAACTGCTGTTGAGATATGACGAAATGACCTAAAGCTTTCAACATCCCCATCTCCCGTATAATCTCCTTGGTGGATGAATATCTAAAATTATTGAAATACTTATTTAACGATTTTTAGTAGATTTGTTATTCTGAGTTTCACGCTCCTACCTATAACTTCTACTGAGATATTGCAAAATGATCTAAAAAGTTCGACCCCCCATTTAACCCTCCTTGATGGCTGAATTTCCAAAATCGCTCAAATACGTATTTAACTATTTTTTAGTAGATTTCTTATCCTAAATTTCACGCTCCGACTTAAATCTGCTGCTGCGAAATGGCGAAAAGGCAAAAAATGACATGAAAATTTCGACCCCCCATTTAACACCCTTAGTGGTTGAACTTTTTAAAAATTGCTGAAATACGTATTTTAATTATTTTTTTAGTATATTTATAATGCTGAATTTCACGCTCCTACTTAAAACTGCTGTAGAGATATGGTGAAATGACCTAAAACTTTCCACCCCCTTTAATCCCCTTGGTGGATGCATATCTAACATCGCTGAAACACCTTTTTCACTATTTTTTTAGTAGATTTGTTATCCTGAATTTCGCAATTCTATCTATAACTTCTCCTGAGATATGGCAAAATGACATAAAACATTCATCCCCTGTTTAACCCCCCCCCCCCATAGTGGCTGAATTTTAAAAATCGCTGAAATAGAGGTTTAATTATTTTTCTAGTAGATTTGTTATCCTGAATTTCACACAACTACCTAAAACTGTTGCTGAGATATGGCAAAAAGGCGAAATGACCTAAAACTTTCGACTTCCCATTTAACCCCCTTAGTGGTTGAAATTTTAAAATCGCTGAAATATATGTTTAACTATTTTTTAGTAGATTTGATATCGTGAATTTCATGCTCCTACCTAAAACTGCTGCTGAGAAATGTCGAAAATATGAAATCATTTAAAACTTTTGACCTCCCAGTTAACGTCTTAGTGATTAAATTTCTAAAATTGCTCAAATACATGTTTAACTATGTTTTTAGTAGATTTTTTATCCTGAATTTTACGATCCTACCTAAAACTGCTGCTCCATATAGCGAATAAGCGAGAAATCACCTAAAATTTCGTACCACCATTAAACCCCCTTACTGGTTGAATTTTTAAAATCGCTGAAATACGTGTTTAACTATTTTTGTTATTACATTTGTCATACAGAATTTCACGCTTCTACCTAAAATTGCTACTGAGATATGGCGATAAGGCAAAATCACCTAAAACTTTCGACCCCCTATTTAACCCTTTAAGTGATTGAATTTCTAAAATCGCTGAAATACGTGTTTAACTATTTTTTTAGTAGATTGGTTATCCTAAATTTCACGCTCCTACCGAAAACTGCTGATGAAATAGGACGAAAAGGCGAAAACTTTCGACCCCACATTTAACCCCCTTACGAGATGAATTTTCAAAAATCCTTTCTTGGTGGGTGCCTACATTGTATAAGGAACATGTCTTCCAAATGTCATTGTCCAAGGAGCAAACGGTTGAGGCTCGTCGTTGATTATGAGTCAGTCAGGACATGCTGTTTTATAAGTATAGATAAATTAAAAAATACATTCCAATGTGTTTGTTATGTTTAAACATTAAAGTTTCTCACAAAGCTTAAAACGAACCCTTAATTTACAATGTGATTAAAACTGAATCGAAATAATCCAGTATGTTTCATCACGCGACACATTTTCTTAAATATCTTAAATCTCGTCTAAGAAGCATGATCTCATGGTGTGTTCGTTTAAACCTACTGCAAATCAACACACCATGAGATCATTTGTCGCGGGTTCGAATACAGCTTAAAACTTTTGAAGAAACAGTAATTTTCGAATTCTGTAAATATTAGACCTGACGATAGAGAGCCACTCTACGTTGAACATTCTCTCCCATAAAATTTTAAAAAGAAATTGGGAGGCAGGGGTTCGGCGAGAGGAGTAGAAAGATAGTGTTCGTACTCTACCATAACCGATACCTAATTTGCACTCATACTATAAGACAGTTGGAAAATTTAAAAATTAAGAGACCCTAAGACATCACCTCCTGTAACATACTTCTCCCCTAAAAAGCCCTCTCCTATAACACACCCCTTCGCCCCACCTGACATTTAAAGTCGATATTTAGCCGTTATACTCTAAGAGAGATGCTCTCCGTCTTCCACCTTTACATTGCACCTCCTGGCGTCGGAGCCTTATTTCCCCCCTACTCAGGACTGTACTAAATCTATGGCCTACAACGCCGTCTATGGATATCAATTGCCATAAAAGCATCTTCATTTGTGCAGAAAGCATACGCTTTCCAGCTGAACTAAATTTTTGTGCGCTGTGCGGTATGAATAAAAGTCAATCGATCATATATGAGGTTGCACAAAGGAATTTTTCTATATTGCCGCCTTATGTACGTTACTTTTTGCAAAAAAATATTTTCCTCTGTGTTATTTGTTTTATATATTTTCTTTTATTTAAATATATCGCTTTATTGTATGAAACAATTATGCTGGGAGTCAGCACAAAATTTTCTTCTACACCATTCGAATACTATATTAATTTATAATAGCATTAACGATTATGAATATATATAGTATATTCCTTCGACTTTAACATGGAGTTAGTGATCAGTGAATTTAAAATAGGGCGAACAACAGCGCCCTATGTTGTGTATTAAAATTGAAAACTAGATCAACATATACATATTAATAATTAAACTCAAATATAAAATTTGGTGCATTTCTAACACAATAGAAAATAAAATACAATTATTTTGTTCATCGCAATATGCATGCAGCATATATTCCTTAATCGGATCCACCGTCAAAATTTGGCGTCAAAAATAAGCGATTCTCGCAACAATGTGGTTAAAAGTCTACAAGAGTTATAAGAATTTAATATTGCAAACTACGCTCATTAAATTGCATCAAATAATTAAAGGGCTTGTATAAGAAGAAGAAGGTAGCTCTATTTTTTAAATTTTTGAGGTTCACTTTATTGTTTAAAAAAAGCAGTTAAGAATAGGTATTTTTGGAGGAAAATAATGCATAGGTGCATGTACTAATGCATAAGTGAAAAAATACTTTTCCCGAAGCTGTAAAATTTAAAATTATAAAACAAGTGGACATCTAAAAAATGTCAAAAATAGAGATATATAGCCTGTTCTTGCTGTAAACCCTTCAATTGTGGACCTGATTAGTAAGTAATCTTTCCTCAAGCGCAGAATAGCAGCGGACCCCTATTGAGTGGTCAAATAAAAATTGAATCAGCATTTATTTATGTAAAGGTCTAACAGAATATGCTGCTTGAGGATTTTTTTTAATGCTATTTTTTGCTAACATTTTAGTTTTTGCGCAAAAATTTAAAATTTGAGGAAAGTGCTACAATAAATATAGCAATATCGTAATGAAATAATCAAAAACGCAATAACAGCTTAAACATAAGTTACATTAACATAATAAAGTTATTATTGTATTAATGTCCAAAACAAATATAATATGCACAATGTTAAAACGTAACCTATAAAATTGGTAGCAATTACAGAAATTATAGTTATTTCAGGCATATACATTTTACAAAATATAAATAATCGTTGATACGTGAAAGTTTTCAATATGGCGTAGTTTACAATGAAAAACTAATCAATGCAGTGAAATTTAAATAATGTACTGGTTTAATTATCTCACTAAAGATACTTTAATTGCATTAATTATCATGTAAAACATTTTAATGGTATGTGGAGAATGCAGACAGAGTGCATTTGAATTACATTTAAGCGTACTGCTAACTGTTTGAGAAATATGCAAGTTCATTCAGTCATTCAGTGCTTAATTTGTTATCAATAATCAATAATTTGTTATCAGACTTATCATTTAGATTTACTACTCTAATAACTCTTTATAAAAAATGCCATTGATTATATCATTTTTATATTATTATTCCAGTTTCACTATCACATTAACATGATTGCACTTTATGAATCTCCTTCACTATGAATTTGAACATTTGTTCAAATACATTCTGACCAGTTACAATGATAGGCTAAAATGTTGTGTGTGTGTGTGGGGGGGGGGGAGGGGATTGATTGGTGGAAAATGACAAAATAAATTTACTTATATCATTACAAATTAGATATTTTCATTAAAGCAAAATAAAAACATGAAATACAAAAAAACTAGTCGTTGGGGGCCACCGTAATACTTACCCATCATGTATATGTATAATGTAAAATATTAAAATAAAAATGTGTAAACTACTTATAAAATGCATTGCAATTCAAATAAAATCGTGGCTTGATGACGTCATAAAAAGGCTCGATTACTGAATTGCTTGAAAGAGGTTTTTCCTTATAACTCCAAAAATAATACTCCTATTAACTAGCGGTTTATTGCATCTGATTAAGCGTCAAATTTCCAATTAAAATATATATTTGAAGTGAAATTTGGATGAAATACAGGGTCATGAAAAATCGAAGAGTGTGGAAAATAGGATTACAAATATCTCGGCAACTCATTATCCGATCGACTTCATGTTTTATGCAAAATTTATGTTTTTTTATTGTTTTTTATATTTACTACTTAAAATAAACAATTTCGAAAATTTTTATATACCTTTCATCAGAACGAATATTTCGAGAGTCCGAAAAAAAATGTTCCGGTTAATCGAGGTTATTGAAATGAAATAGGCTTCTTCCCATTATTACATACTAAGGACATACCAAATTGCAAGTCACTATCTCAATTTCTTCGGGAGATAGAGCGTTTACAGACACACACACACACAGACATACAGACACACAGACGGACGGCAATTTTTTTTTTCTAAAAATATGTTTTTTGGAATCTCCAGTGTCTGAAACGTGTAAATCCGTCAAAAAAAATTTTTCGATTTTCAAAACGATTACAAGACTTACCCTATACTACGTATGATGGGTAAGTAATAATAATAATAATAACTTTGTGATTGAAGTGTGGAATAAAATAACAGTTAATAACAAAAATTCGAATAATCAATATTCCTTTTAATAAACAGTTTTTAACCGCAATTATGTACTCACAAAACTTGATATTACCCTCTTCTCGACCCCCCCCCTCTCCACCCCCCCCTCTCCATCCCCCCACACACACCATTAACACACAAAAAAATAAAATCTTGGATAAATTGTTTGTTATGAAATTTTGCAACGTTTAATAACAAAAATTGTTTAACAATAAAACAAAATCGAAAGAAATTCCTGAAAGCAAATTCAAAATTAATAACATAAATTGTTTAACAATAAAACAAAATCGAAAGAAATTCCTGAAAGCAAATTCAAAATTAATAACATAAATTGTTTAACAATAAAACAAAATCGAAAGAAATTCATGAAAGCAAATTCAAAATTAATAACATAAATTGTTTAACAATAAAACAAAATCGAAAGAAATTCCTGAAATAAAAAATGTTTTACACAACTGAATATTAGACCTATAATAAAACAATGGGCAATTCTAAACTCTTACCATTTATAATGTTAAAATAACATGAAAAATGAAGGAGGTTCATAAAGTGCAATCATGGTAATATATTAATGAAACTAGAATGATAATATAAAAATGATATAGTAAATGACTTTTTTTATATAAAGAGTTAGTAGAGTTAGTAAATGATAATTCTGATAAAAAGAATTTTGAACTTCTGCACAAAATTAACGAATATAAGAAGAATGCCCTCATATTAAATACATCTTAAATTTGATTATTTAAAAAACAACACATTTAAAAAGGGCTTCAAGAAATATTGCAACAAGCGGAATAACGTAAGGATTGTGCATAATATTTTTATGACATTAATACTACTTGTTAAAACAGAAACCATAAAATTGTAGAAAATCCAGAATTTTGTTAATAGTTAGTTGAGAAGTCCCAAAATATAATAAAAATATTTATAATCATTGAGAAGTAAACGTGTTTTCATATTGCATAGACACTAAATAACTTATCAGTGTAGTGAAAAGAAATAATATATCAATTTTAATTATGTCGCTGAAAGTATTTGAATATCATTTCCTATCATGTGAAACAATTTTGTGGAATAAAGAGGAGCTACAAAAATACGTTATTTGTATTTCATTTAAGTACATCACTGACTATATCATAAATGCACAAGTTCATTCTGAATTTCAAATTTATATGAGTAAACAAGAAACACGCATTAAAAAATTCTAACATTATTTGTTTTATTTATTTATTTATTTACAACACGCTAAAAAAAAAGAGAAAGGCAACTGATTTGAATAACAATATCAATAATAATAATAATAATAATAATAATAATAATAATAACGACAGAATAAATTCATCCATGCCATCGCATACTACATTAGTAAAATCTGTGAAAACGGGACATGCTTTCAACGAAATCCTGTCTTAAAAGGAAAAATTTCATGATCTCGATGGAAAGAATACCATACCTCCAAAGACAGAAAACCTATCTAAAATGGAATTTTCTCCTCTGTCACTTGCGATTCCATCTAAGTTATAATGTTATAAGGTTATAACGTATTTTTCCGTTTAAGGATACGACCTAATATGACAAATTTCTTTATAATTTTGTAATTATAAATTTGGGAATTGAAGTTAATTTCATATATGTGGATTATGTCTTAAAATAATGCCTTAATTATGGCACAAGTTTAAATTTAAAGGTTGTTTTCGACTATTGTATTTTTTTTCCGTTTGACAGTTCGAATCTTTTTGACACTTTTACGATCATATTTACAATTTCAAATGTGTGAATAATTTCCGATTGTTCAACGAGGATAACAAAGAATATAATAACATTTTTTTCAATAAATGTAATTCATCTTTGATTATAACGACAGGATAGCTATAAAAGTATTATATATTTTTCATCAATTGAAAATCTAGCGAAAATATTGATAAATATTGAACTTATTGATAAATAAGTGTTAAAAACTAACGAGGTAACAAATGCCTGATTTATATCCTTCCCGTAGACGAATATTTGCTGTAAATATTTGTGAATGCTTTTACCAGTTGTGTAAAAAAGTGAGAATGTTCAGATATGAGAATGCTCGTATCCATCACTACTTGATTTTTGACATTCGCGAACGCGAATACGAATATTTCTTGTCAATGTGTCTGAATACCAATATTGAAAAGTGGTGTGAATATTCGCAATGATTGATATTTGGATAATTCCAATTATGTCCTAGATCCAGAGCCGGCTTTACAGGAAGACGAGGTCGGGTGTCGTCCCCCCGGGGGCGCTAAAATTTAAGCAACGGAAAATTCGCAAAATACTTCGTCATAGTTCCATTCACAAGCACATTTTTTTTTTTCAGGGGATCTGAAAAAAAAAAAAATCTCCCTCAGGGCGAGGTGACCAGTAAGGTAAAGTCATGTTGCCTTTAGACTGAACTGTAACTGTGAAAGCGAGACGATCCTACAATGCAAAGTTTCCACAATGTCGTCTAGCTCTTTGCAGGGTTCACTATGAAGAACAAAGTCCACTGTAAAAACCTTTGATTTATTTGTTCCAGTTAGTGAAATTCACAAACAAATAATTTCGGAGCTTCCTGTGCCTGTGACTCGGAAAAGGAAACTTTTCCTAGGACGTCATCATTAATCAATGTCGTATCATCATTTCAGATATTCTGATTACGCGAAACGGTAACCAGAAGAAAGGTAATCGGAAGAAAGGTGACCAGAAAAAAAAGTGACAGAAAAAACAAGAGCTAAAAAAAGTGACCGGAAAAAGTAACAAGGAATTGATAAATATTAATAAATATTGAACTTATTGATAAATAAGTGTTAAAAGCTAACGAGGTAACAAATGTGATTTATATCATTCCCGTAGGCGAATATTTGCTGTAAATATTTGTGAATGCTATTAGTAATAGTGTAAAAAAGTGGGAATATTCATGTACGAGAATGCTCGTATTCATCACTACTTGATTTTTGACATTCGCGAACGCGAATATTGAAAAGTGGTGTGAATATTCGTATACGAGAATACTCGTTTTAATCACTACTTGATTTTCGATATTCGTGAACGCGAATACTAATATTTTTCGTCGATGTCTACGAATGCGAATATTGAAAAGTGGTGTGAATATTCACATACGAGAATACTCGTTTTAATCACTGATTTTTGACATTCGCGTACATCAACGAAAAATATTCGTATTCGCGTTCGCGAATGCCAAAAATCAAGTAGTGATGAATACGAGCATTCTCGTACGCGAATATGGCGAATATTCTCATTTTTTTACATTATTTGTAAAAGAATTCACAAATATTTACAGCAAATATTCGTCTACGGGAATGATATAAATCAGACATTTGTTACCTCATTAGTTTTTAACACTTATTTATCAATAAGTTCAATATTTATCAATATTTATCAATAAGTTCAATATTTATCAATATTTATCAATAAGTTCAATATTTATCAATATTTATCAATAAGTTCAATATTTATCAATATTTATCAATTCTTTGTCACTTTTTTCCGGTTGCTTTTTTTCCGCTCTTGTTTTTTCTGTCATTTTTTTTTTCCAGTTCCTTTTTTTTTCAGGTCACTTCTATTCCTATATTCGAAACAAAGCGCTCCAATATGGAATACCGCACAAAAAATGAAGCTGCGTTACTGAATCAAAAATTGACAAAGTTCCCACTAATAATTTTGGGGAATTACGGGAAATTTTGTGTGTCAGTTTTCTTCATAAACGATGTACATATAATGAAGTATAATAATGTTAATTTTTGAAGAAGATTAAAGCTGCACATCGCTTCTAAAAATCGTTCTATTCCGATCGGAATGATCCTCTTCTCCGCAACAATGCAATACTTCACGCAATGGCGAAACAAGCATTTCTCTGTAAGTCATTTGATCGCCCTCCTAATAGTTTGAATTTATCATCTTTAACGGACATTTATTTAGATCAGTTAGGAGGAGTAAAATTTTCATTAAAGAAAATCCGAGAAGTTTTGTGCAATATGATTCATACACATTATACCTTTTTTTTTTGTTGTTGTTGTTTTACAAGAATTAAAAAAAATTCCAATATGTTGAAGAAAGTGTGTACATCTTTAAAAAAAAAAAGCTATCTTGAAAAATAACATTGGTGTAATTTTGGTAAATAATATTTCAAAAATAATCCATTTAAAAAAGTCGATCCACCCTCGTATTGAAAATGCCGATACTGATAGAATCTTAGGCATCTAAATGTTAATAAGTTCTCAAGAAAATGGAAATGAAAATTTAGACTGTGAATGTGTAATGAACAATAAAATTTTGAATGAGCGAGGAAAACTAAAAATTGGAGAACATACTTATACATATATGCACATATTTCATGTGAAACTGAATTTGTAATTTAGCTGATATTTTGAACGAATTCTGTATGGTGCTCTTGCATCACCTTCAAGTGATGTAATTATTCATTTCGGAGAGGTCGAAGAATTCTTTTTTTGGAAAGAAAACACTTTGAATCAAGGTACTCAGGCATGAGTTATGGGCAACATGCTCTAATTCAGTTAAAATGTCAACCTGAACAGTCGGGATCTCCCACTGTACTGTACCATCGGCAGTCATTAGAACCCCGGGAGTCGGATGTAGGCCGCACGTGGCTTCCAAGACCACCCAGGCCGCTCGGGGATCATCTAAGTGGGAGGTCCTCCCACCCTACTGAGACATTCACACCATCATCCTCACTACGGACACCCCACAGATCATGAAATGCTCCAGGGAGTACAGGGATGTTGTAAAATAAGTGATATCACTCGCCGTATCACTTCCTTTTATCAGGAAGATGCTCTGGCGCTTGGAGAAGTGCATCGTTCCAAGTTGGCAGCTATCTTGTTTAATATCAGAAAAAAAAAGATACTTTTTTTTTCAAAGTTGCAGGTGAATCGCGACTGAAAAATCTGATATCCATTCTGATATCAGGTTTTTCATAAAGGAATACAATGCTTTATGAAAATTTGATAGCACGCCAGATTATATTAAAAATGTCTTTAGCAATACTCATATCTCAAGTTGGTACTGACTAGTATCTTAAGATGATATCTCCTGTCTCAAGTTATATTGTTGCGCGGATATCAAACTTTAGTAAGATTAAAAGTGGCAGCTCTGCTAAAAGTGATGAAGATAAATTTTTATTTTGGTGGTGTCATCTTCAGCCGTAAATTTAAAGCTCCCATTTCTAGACGTGAATAGCCAGTAAGGCACACACAGGAAATTTTCTGAATCTAATCAAATTGTGCATCTTCTTTTGATAGCTGTTAATAATGAAACTATAAAATTAAAACTTATTTACCAACTCATATTAAAGCTTGAGGTATAAATACGCTTCCTGTAATCTAAGTGGAAAGACATATATGTTTAATAATAAACATAAAATATAATATTTGTCAATAAAAGTCATGTAATAAGTAAGAAAAGTTTTATCATTCTAGTGGAATAATTTCAGATTTAAAATGGTGCATTTAAGACCTAGCATTTACGTCTAAATTTTATTCATATATAAATGAGAAAATTATACAATCGTTTACTTACTCGCAGCAATAGAAAGTATGTCTTTTAAACTACAAAATTTGTTACTTTAACTGTATTTAAATGTCTAGGATTAATTGCATCTGATCTTTGTTGTTTAATTCTGAAATAAAACTGCCTCACGATCATTGTTATCAACTATATCATGTAATTTATTCCTAAAGGAAAAATCATACGTTTTGTGCAGATATTAGGCTCCAAACTAAAGTACATTTTCTTTCCTCTCCAATTCCTCTTCAGAGTTTTGGCCCATGTTATAATATATAGTGCATGCCACTATATGATTTTTTAAATTGCAGAGAAGTAAGACTTTTTTGTATAACAATTTGCGCTGAAGATTATTGAAGAAACCGTCATTTAAATAAATAACGTTTGTATTTCCCCGTTTCTAATAAATAAATAAATAAAAAACACTGTGCTTTATATTTTACTTTTAATGATTTGATTCTTAAATACAATTTATTCAATTAACCACTCTATATATATATCAATTACTTTTCAAACAAAGTATTTTCCATTGTATGGGGTGGAAGACTATATTCACTGTAAAACACATTTTACTGTACAGCTGTGTCTATTATATGTACTGTAATTGCATTTATTATCTTTTCTTTGATGATACTTATATATATTTTTTTTAATTATACTTGTCAAACAGAGTATTTTTCACCACATGGAGTCAGGACCCGATCACGCTGAAAAGATAGACCCGCGACCTGGTATTTATTCGATACTCTTCTTCGTATACCATCACGAAAAAGTAAACATTTTCTATGCCTCAGACTAACAGATGTGAATACATTAATACATATTTAGATAAATACATTTTTTTGGTTTTTAATCTTATATAACTCTAAAACACAACATATTGGTTATAATCTGCACAAGGATAAAATAGATTTAAAATACCAGCTTTACGATAATTGCATGCAAAATTTCAAGGCCTCTAAAATTAAAGGTCCCAGAGCCACGACCCAGTTTGCCTATGCTATAATCAGACATGCATATGGAGTTGAGTATTACCTTTACTTTAAAACATGTTTTACTGCACAGATATCTATGTTATATTGCCTATAGATATATTTATTACCTTTTCCTGTAATGGAGCTTCCAACGATTTGCAATACTCTTCCAAGCAAAGTGTTACTTAATGCATGAAGTGGAGGAATGCCTTTACTGTGAAACAAGTTTTACTGCACAGCTGCCTATGGAATATATTGGCTTTTGTTGTATCAATATCCCGATAGCTGCAAACTTTTTACAATTGCATTTTAACACATTTGCATCATTTGGAAAAGTGGAAAATTTGCCCTGATCACCAAAAATGTTTTTTATTGTGTCAAAATAGAAATAGTTCAAAACGTATAAAAAACTAAAAACCAAATGTTGCAAATGAAAAATTCATAATTTTATTTAGCTCAATAAAGTTCATGCATGCCAGATACATGGGCGTGTGTCTGACACTTTTGCACAGAAATTAGCTTTGTACTTAAACTGTTTAAAGCAGAAACTTTAAAGTTAAATATTTTTATATTTACCCAGTATTTATTTATATAGTAATACAGCAGCATCAATTTTCTAAATCAGTTTCATACGTATAAAAATACTACTTTTCTGTTGCGACACATGAAAAAAAAAATTGTTTTATATGAAACTGATGTTGCTATATTACGATAGATAAATGATAGGTAAACATAAAAATACTTAATTAAAAAAAAATGGCTTTAAACAATTTAAGTACAAAGGTAATTTATGTGTAAAAATGTCAAACACGTTTCCATGGATTACCACACTTACTAACTGTGTACACGTGATTTCTGTTTAGAATCTTATAAAATATTGTGCGGATATATACGCTGATGGTGAAACAGACCCGAAACATTCTGCGTATATATATGATGCAAATGGGTTATGATGCAAAGGGGTAATGATGAAAATGGGTTATGATGAAAATGGGTAATGTTGCAAATGGGTTAAACAAAGTTCTTCTCACTGCATGGAGTGGAGGACGGCACCGTTAAATATATTTTACTGCACTGCTGTCATTATTAATTTGGCTATTAATTTGAGATGTTTTTTAGAATTTGTTAAACAACAGAGATTTATTATAGGTACAATAAGGATTTAATATATATTGAAAGATATTCAGTAGCATTTGGGGGCCCTGGGCCCGTGCCCCGAATTCCCTGCCGTAAATCAGGTACTGTATAAAGCCACTAACTTTTGATTATGTTAATTAGTTAAAAAATGAAAAATGATTTCTCTTTAGAATCTTATAAAATATTGTGCGCATATATACGCTGTTGGTGAAACAGATCAGAAACATTCCACGTATATGTATGGTGCAAATGGGTAATGATGCAAATGGGTAATGATGCAAATGGGTAATGATGCAAATGGGTAATGATGCAAATGGGTTATGATGAAAATGGATAAGGATGCAAATGGGTTAAACAAAGTTCTTCTCACTGCATGGAGTGGAGGACGGCACCATTAAATATATTTTGCTGCATTGCTGTCATTATTAATTTGGCTATTAATTTGAGATGTTTTTTAGAATTTTTTAAACAATAAGGATTTATTATAGGTACAATAAGGATTTATTATTATACAACAAAATATAAAATACAATTTAATTAAATTACTTTCTTTTCTACTGTTCAGTGTCCACTATTTTCTTTAAGAATTATCCAATGGACATCTTTCAACTAATTAACATAATGAAAAGTTAGTGGCTTTATGCAGTGCCTGATTTACGGTAGGTCATTCAGGGCTCGGGCCCAGGCCCCGATTTTCAGTTGACCACAAATGCTACTGAAGATCTTTCAATTATTGGCCAAAACACTTTTAACTGTCAAAAAAATAAAATATTTTACTTAATGCATAACTTTATCATTCCAGATATATGAACTTGCATAGAGAAAGGTATTATCAGCACCACATAATTTATTATAAAACATCTATTCAATAATAATTATTTAAAAATAAATTAATAGGTCAAAAAAAAAAAAAAAAAAAAAAAAAAAAGAATAAATAAAATAAAAGGGAAAAACTGTTTGTCAAAGATTGTCTATGATTTATCAAAGTAACTTCATTTTTTCCTGATTGTCTTTTAACAATTTATGTGCAGAAATGTACAGAATTCCTTTTTGGGGATCGCCATATTATTTCATTTTTATTTATTTTACCTGTAAGTTAAACCCCATGGTTAACATGGACAAAGCATGGTTCTGCTAAGTTACTTGTATAAATTTAGGGTTTTTTTTTTTTCCTAGTCAAAGCTTGTATTTGAAAGAAAAAGTTATTTGATTAATAGGCTATACTAATATTTTCAATAATTATAGCTTGGTACTGCGGTAAATCTATTATTAGTTGTTGCATAACTTTATCATTCCAGATATATGAACTTGCATAGAGAAAGGTATAATCAGCACCACATAATTTATTATAAAACATCTATTCAATAATAATTATTTAAAAATAAATTAATGATTATCAAATTTATTTTTTTAATTGATATTTTAAAGAAAAGTCAATAGTGGTTATCTTAATAAGTACTGCTTTCGATATTATATATATTTTTTTTTAATTCAAGACCTCTGTAAGCATCGGTGCAAGGGGGCCCCTCATACGCATCGGTACCCAGGGCACCCAAATTTGTAAATCAGTTTCTGGCTTTATGGTGTAGTAGCTAAAGATTATGTCATTATGGCATATAGTGGTCAGGTCCGTTTGTTCTAACTGCCGCACAGTGGGACGTTTTGATGATCTAGGTGGACAAAATTAATTTTTCGATTATCTCAGAATTTAACAAGACCGCGTATACTGGTAACCGAATGTCTCTTCTGTCGAGATCCGTACGAATTTTGTCGAAAAAATCCGATGTGTGGATTAACTACGACCGTAAAGAAGGCAGTTGGTTTGAGAAAGTTTCAACAGTTGCAACTATTTTTCTGTAAGTTCGAAAGCAAGTCGTGACTTTTCTGTTTTATTTGAAAGCAGGAGTTTACTGGACATATGTCACATGTTTGTCACAAGATTTAACCTATTGCTGTTTGGAAATAAGCGCCATCTTGTTTTCAAATTTCATCTTGACTTTTAATACAGTATTAAGTATTATTAAGAAATAAGCATTTTTAAAAATCAAAGTGCCATTCTTAGAGTATTGAAAACTTAAGAAAGCTCTTGCGAAAGTTTGCGAATCATTAAGTTTAACTTGAAATGTGTGTTTGGGTGTTTAATTCAAATTTTGCAAGTCAATTTTAAACCACTTTTAATTATCCGATTGAGCTGAAACTTTGAATACATGTGTAGTTTGAAGGACAATACAATATTATAATATAATATAAATAATAATAATAATAATAATAATAATAATAATAATAATATAAATAATTATATAAGCCAAATATTTGTCACTGTTTGATTATTTTATTACTGATACATTCGAAAACCCAGCAAAACTTCAACGCAATAATTTTGTTCACCTAGATCCTCAAAACGCCCCACTGTGTGCCGTGTTCGAATCTCATGCCTCTCAAATTGAGTCTGTATTTTTAAATTAGTGTCGAGAAAACTTACAGAATGATTTGAGATGTTTTGAGATTTGGACATTCGCAAAACAATTATAATAATAAAAAAATATATAGCAAGTTTTAAAATTGCAATTGCATATTATGTAAATTGACATTAAATTAATTTTATATTTTCTGTTCAGTGTTGATCGCTTTTTATAAGATTTAGTGAATGAATCTGTTAGGGAGTGATTGATCTTTATTTATATCATACTTCAGGAATTATGTTCCAGGTAAATGGGCACTCGCAGAAGAAAAGCCAGGAAGGGGGAAAATTTTCGAATACTTCGCTGCCAATACCAATTTATTTATTTATTTTAATGGAGAATATAAATATGAAATATGCTAAACTAAAAACTCTCTTCTCAGAACACTCCGTGCAATAGTTTTTTAACATATTAACATAAAAAAATAAAAAACAATAGAGAAATTTAATAATAAAATCCAAAAGTGATCTTTCTACAAGCTTTTTTGTTTGTTTGTTTGATTTGTATTTTTCAAAATGAAAAATTGAAATAATGCTTACGCTTAGTATATTTTTCGTCAGAGGGGCTTTGTCTCCCCCACCTCCCCTCCCCCCCCTTCAAAATTTTTTTTAACACGAATACATAAATTTTAAAAATAGAACTCAAATTTGTCTTTTGTTTGGATGGACAGCGTCCACCTGAAAAATCCCTTAGTTCCTTCTTTTTTAGTATTTAATTATTTAAAATTACTAGAATAAATTTGTAAAGAATGTTATACAGAATTTATTAAGAAGATTTTTTAAGAGTTTATTGGAAATAAATCCATTAATTTATTTTTTCAAAATCATCAGAGAAAAATAAAATTTAGCTAATTAAAATTGAAAATATAGAAAGAGCAATTGCCCATCAGTGCACTATCTTCCTGGTACTCATGCCCAAGTACAGCACAAACTGAGGATCTCTGTCTCTCTCTTTCTCTCTCTTTTGTTTTTCTTCTAAATATACACTTAATTTTATTTGAAGTGTAAAAATCTTGCTCACAGCTCGTCAGTTTTTAACACATAAAATATTAAATTAAGGATATATTTTAGAAATATTTTGTCAACTAAGAGAAAAAGATACATCCTTTAAGAAGAGTACAAATAAAAAAGAAGTTAAAAATAGTAATTCCCTGAAGAGAAATTTTAAATATACTATTACATTCTACGCCCATATGTTTAACATTAGCGACGGGAATTGGGGAGTTGACTTATAAGAAAAAAGAAAAAAATGTTGCATGGAGAGAAAAATTATGCATAGCAATAAAACAAAACATACTTTCGAATAAATTATTGCGAGCTTCAAAGATAAACATTTAGGAGACCACATGATCAATGGCAATCATATCTTATACATAAAATCAATGTGTCCAACCGACACATTTTTATTTTTATCAATCCATCGTAAAATGACTCTCCATTTATAAATGTGTCGCACATGAATGACCACAACTCCTTGCTTCTCTGCTGGGTGTTGTGTTGTAACTCAGGCCAAGTATCACTTCCGGACTGTTGGGTGGTTGGTTATGCGAAGACCTCCCACAGTTGTAACAACGGCAAATATGAAGTCGGTATATGATGGCATCATCCACTGCACTGTCTTGGACAATTGACGCGGAACACCAAAAACTCAAAATTACGGCTGTGTGGTCTTTCAAAACGGGGTGGTCTTTTTTTCTTGGTTAAAACCACTACACAACGGGCTGCGCTGTGATATTTGACGGATTAGAGTAAATGAACACTTTTGAAATGGGATATTATTCAATTTAAATTCGGCTATCGCATTTCTGGGTTTGTTATGAAATCTAGAAACGTATCTAAGGAAATATTTGTGAAAATGTATGTTTTACTACGAGCAATTTATATGTATAAAAGATTTCTCTTTAAAGTTTTCTATAACAGGAAGGAATTCCATATAAAATTTTATTTAATTAATTCAAAACAAAAATTTCAACTTAAGAGGCTACTTCACTCAGGTGAAAAAACCCGCTCGCTAATGTTAATCCTATGGTGGGTGGGGGGTTGGGGGGATTTAGGATATTTCGTTCGCATTTCAATATTTTTATTTTTTATTTTATTTTATGTTATTTTATTTTTTCATTGGATAGCTGAGGTCAATCTCTATGCACGTTCCTTTGTACTTTTTCGATTTTGATTACAAGGTTTTTTTTTTTTTTAATTAAGATGCTTTCACTTTCGGAACCTGTTTCGAAAGTAAAAGTGTCCTCAATAATAAAAAAAAAAAACTTCAACAAAAATCGAAAAAGTACAACGAAGCGTGCATACCTCAACTATCCAATGCAAAAAAAAAAAAAAAAAAAAAAAAAAAAAAGAATCATTTAAAAATATTGAAATGCGAACGAGATATCGTGAATTATTTCCCCCATAGGATTAACATTAGCTAGCGGATGTTTTCGTCTGAGTGAAGTAGCCTCTTAGCTTGGTTTTTGTATGTAAAAAAGGAATTTTGTAATTGATTTGTAACTTTTTTCACTTACTTCCTGATATGCTGGAATTATACAAATTATATAAACGGGTGTGTTTCCAATGACAATACATTTAAATATTTTCTTAAGTTAAAAAAATAAATCAATTTTAAGGCATTTTTCCGCTAGCCGGGCTCAGGCGATAAATAGCCAAATGTTCTGTATGCAACTGTATACGAGTTACAACAACAATAGAGTTAATCAAGTGTCAAACCACGCTCGCTATTGTATGCCAATTGACTTTGAAACTGCAACAAAGAACTATTTTAAACACTAAAATGTGGAAAATAAAATTAAATAAAAATAAAAAGTGCAATATATGTTTTTTTAAACCATATTGTTTTCTCAATATATAATTTAAATTGCTACTCTTCAATTAGCTGGGCGCAAATCTGGCCAATAGCTCCTTTTATTTTTGCGTGTGTAAATTAGAAACAGTGTTTTGATGTTGAAATAAAAAGTTTTTTGTTTTATAATATTATTTCTAATTAAAACTTTTTTCTTTAATTATATTTTAAATGAAGTGAGTGCAATGCGATTAAAATAACATTTAGTGATTTGTCACCAGTGCTCAGCTAACTTAAAAAATACTTTAAAATTAATTTTTAAAAAATATTAAAATGTTGTATTGTTATCGGAAACACATCTGTATACATAATTTTTATAATTCTTGCACAATAGGAAGTGGGTGAAATATCGAATAAAATAGTCCATCTTCGCATACATGAAACAAGTTAATTTGAATAAAAAAGTGTAATAATAACATTAAATAAATATATATTTTTTCTTTTCCGCATTTGAAGGTCGTATTTGGATGATTATGTCTTTAAACAAAGATGATTTTATTCACATTTACACTTAAATAATTTTGTCCAAAACACGAATTATTAAATAGTAATAATTATAAATAACATATAAAGAAAGAATTTAATATATATATATATATATATATATATATATATATATATATATATATATATTACATAAAACATCCGTCTTAAAATTTATTTAGTTTTTTTTTTCTATAATAATAATAAATAAAGATAAAGATAATGTAGTCTAAATTTGCATTTGATAAGACACGCGTTCAAAAATCTCGCTTCCTATATTTAATATTTTCCAACGTAGATCCCTAAATATCGATTAAAGCCTACTGTCAAGACCCGATAGTATTTTATTTTTATTTTTATTTTTATTTACTAAATAAATGACGATATTTAAATAGGCACCAACATTTATCTATAAACTTTCTTTCTATGTACCAAAATATTAAAGTTTCGTATCAATAGTCTTTTAATAATGCTGGAAAGATTTTCATAAAATATGTGCGCCGCATGATGTTGCTTTCTTATTAAGCTAGACAAATTTATATTACGTGTTACGACGGGTTTGCTTGGAACTGGAAAGAAATTTCGTTTTAGAAAGGAGCACCCTCGTCTTAGCAGGTATCAGCAAGTATGGTTCTCTCAAGTATATTTGGTTCTTTCGTATCATTAAAATTTTCCGTTTAAGACATAATTTAGTCATAGACATCTTCCGTTTTCACAGATTTTACTGTATCGTTATCAAAGGATAGAAATGGTTTTCCTACGTACTGACTATTGATGTTGTAAAAATGGTTTTACAGGTATTTAAGAATAATTAATATAGCATTCGCCCGTATGAAAGTTTACTTTGTTGACGAATTTCGCAACTTCCATTGTATTTGCAAACAAAATTTGGTGGCAGATATTTATTTAAAAAAATTCTTGTATGAGCTGACGCATAATAGATTTGCGCCAGATTGGTCGTAAGATTGTGCCGTGGGATACGGATACATTTTCTGCATATTAGGACGTTTATAAATTAATTCCGTGATTTTGAAACGATTATTTTTTATCACCTAACGCTTTGCATAAACAAAACCGTTATTTTACTTGTATGATGCATCTGGCTCTGTTAAAAAAATAATAGAGTAAAAAAAGTTATTTTTACTTTTTTTTTTCACTACAAAAAAAATACTACACTCTAAAAAAAATTCCGTAGACTTTACAAAAAAAATCCTGTCAGCAGTGCTGCTAGTTTTTCCTGTTATTTATGCAGAGTAATCCTGTTAAATTGATACAGACCTTCTCTGTAATGAAGCAAGAATTTTCCGTGTTACAAAAAAAGTGTAATCTTGTTAAAATGAAAGAAAAAATTTCTCGAAGAAAATAATAAAATAATAAGAACATTTAAATTTAATTATTAAAGAATAATGCTTTATAGCTACATATTTATTGAAAAATAATGCTTTATAGCTATTTATTTATTTTAAAAACATATAAAAAATCTTAATAAATCTTTAAAAAACACACTAAACTGATGACAAGACGCGTCGGGATTTGAACCCACAATTCCGAGTTTCCCGACACCTTCAAAAGTCAGCGCCTGTAACCATTCGAACATAATTTTCTGCCTAAAGGTCCTTATAATATATAAACACTTTACAAAAATCTTATACTGCTAATGATCTGAAAAAATTATAATAAATTCACTTGAGATTGTAATTTAGAAACAATTTTTGAGGATTAAGTGATAGAAATCTCATTAGACCATTATCGTTTATAATTTTGTGTTGAATACAATATAATATTTAACATAACTTCATAATTTCCATAAGTGATAATGAGTTATGTTGATAATTTGTGTTTTTCTAAATAAGTAATTAAATAAGTGAAGGAAAAAAAAAAAGCCACCTCTTCTTCTTCTTCTTCTAGTATGGTTTATCGAGGTGCCTGTGGTCAAAACCACACATCTCCGAAACATAATGACTTGTGGATACTAAGTGGATGGTATTCATAGCTAGTAGTCCAAATTTAAATAAAGTTAAGACTTCCCCGTGAGCGCCACCCTTTTATCCTCTCGCTTCATCACAATATCTCCTGGCGTATCGGAAAATAGTCCGATCGCGCACCGAAAATAATAATGTTACAACTCGATATTGATTTACAATCTTTTTAAAATTGGATTAGTTGATGCTCAATTTACACTTTGTATACTTTCTTTTCAGTATTTTTTTAATTTAAAAATGGAGTATAATCACTTGTAAAACGTGGTCCGATTGCCGCAGATGAATACTATAACATCGGCGCTCGGGACCACGTGTTTCATAAAATATAAAATAATAAGTTAAACTTACATATTTTCTAGCAGAAGATCTGTAAAAACTTTTTAAAAAGTAATTTTTTTACATTTAAATACATATTTTCAAAATTAAATTACGAATTAACTATAACTTTAACTATTTTTTAAAAGACATTTTGAAAAATTATAAACGTGAATTTTACACACATAATATTCATAAATATCCGAGGAAAAAGTCTGTACACCGGCAAGCGCCAAGCCAATTAAAAAAAAAAAAAAAAAAAAAAAAAAAAAAGAATTCTCTTCAAAAAATTATTGAACACTACAATCATATATTAAATATAATATGGAGTAATTTGTAACTATTGCCTGACAAAAATTTAGAGATATCCTAAAGTTAAAAAAACAACTATTTAAATAAAACACCTAAAGGATAACACAGCTTTTATTTTTTCCCCACTTATTTAGAAAAGCCCAAATTATCAACATAACAGCACAACAAAATCACAAAGAGTTCTTCTGTTGTAGTAATGTTGTAACAAAAGCAAAAAATCTTGTAACAGACATAGATTGCGAAACACTTTCCAACATTAATATAATATTAAAAAAAAAAAAAAAAAAAAAAAAAAAAAATCATTTTTTCCTAGAATGAAATGAGCTATCTAAACAAGCAACTTAAAAAAAACGTAACTCAGTGAAAATCCTTTTTCAGCAATTTCTGTCCATATTCGATAACATGTGTAATCATTATGTATCTGTTGCGCAGCCATTTATATGACCTATAGAACTTTTACACACTACCTAACACACTCAAAATTAGATAATTAAAAATGCATACCACAGAAGTAAACGTACAGCCAGCAATTATCGATCTTAGTCAGTCAAGTAACCGAATCCTTTTGTGTGTCTCTGTAAACAGGGCCCGATTTAGACTATCTAGGGTCCCGGGGCAAGAACAATTCTGGGAGGCCCCCTTCTAGCTATCCATATTCAGTAACTTGTATAATCATAATGTATCTGTTGCGCAGCCATTTATATGACCTATAGAACTTTTACACACTACCTAACACACTCAAAATTAGATAATTAAAAATGCATACCACAGAAGAAAACGTACAGCCAGCAATTATCGATCTTAGTCAGTCAAGTAACCGAATCCTTTTGTGTGTCTCTGTAAACAGGGCCCGATTTAGACTATCTAGGGTCCCGGGGCAAGAATAATTCTGGGAGGCCCCCTTCTAGCTATCCATATTCAGTAACTTGTATAATCATTATGTATCTGTTGCGCAGCCATTTATATGACCTATAGAACTTTTACACACTACCTAACACACTCAAAATTAGATAATTAAAAATGCATACCACAGAAGAAAACGTACAGCCAGCAATTATCGATCTTAGTCAGTCAAGTAACCGAATCCTTTTGTTTGTCTCTGTAAACAGGGCCCGATTTAGACTATCTAGGGTCCCGGGGCAAGAATAATTCTGGGAGGCCCCCTTCTAGCTATCCATATTCAGTAACTTGTGTAATCATTATGTATCTGTTGCGCAGCCATTTATATGACCTATAGAACTTTTACACACTACCTAACACACTCAAAATTAGATAATTAAAAATGCATACCACAGAAGTAAACGTACAGCCAGCAATTATCGATCTTAGTCAGTCAAGTAACCGAATCCTTTTGTGTGTCTCTGTAAACAGGGCCCGATTTAGACTATCTAGGGTCCCGGGGCAAGAACAATTCTGGGAGGCCCCCTTCTAGCTATCCATATTCAGTAACTTGTATAATCATAATGTATCTGTTGCGCAGCCATTTATATGACCTATAGAACTTTTACACACTACCTAACACACTCAAAATTAGATAATTAAAAATGCATACCACAGAAGAAAACGTACAGCCAGCAATTATCGATCTTAGTCAGTCAAGTAACCGAATCCTTTTGTGTGTCTCTGTAAACAGGGCCCGATTTAGACTATCTAGGGTCCCGGGGCAAGAATAATTCTGGGAGGCCCCCTTCTAGCTATCCATATTCAGTAACTTGTATAATCATTATGTATCTGTTGCGCAGCCATTTATATGACCTATAGAACTTTTACACACTACCTAACACACTCAAAATTAGATAATTAAAAATGCATACCACAGAAGAAAACGTACAGCCAGCAATTATCGATCTTAGTCAGTCAAGTAACCGAATCCTTTTGTTTGTCTCTGTAAACAGGGCCCGATTTAGACTATCTAGGGTCCCGGGGCAAGAATAATTCTGGGAGGCCCCCTTCTAGCTATCCATATTCAGTAACTTGTGTAATCATTATGTATCTGTTGCGCAGCCATTTATATGATCTATAGAACTTTTACACACTACCTAACACACTCAAAATTAGATAATTAAAAATGCATACCACAGAAGAAAACGTACAGCCAGCAATTATCGATCTTAGTCAGTCAAGTAACCGAATCCTTTTGTGTGTCTCTGTAAACAGGGCCCGATTTAGACTATCTAGGGTCCCGGGGCAAGAATAACTCTGGGAGGCCCCCTTCTAGCTATCCATATTCAGTAACTTGTATAATCATTATGTATCTGTTGCGCAGCCATTTATATGACCTATAGAACTTTTACACACTACCTAACACACTCAAAATTAGATAATTAAAAATGCATACCACAGAAGTAAACGTACAGCCAGCAATTATCGATCTTAGTCAGTCAAGTAACCGAATCCTTTTGTGTGTCTCTGTAAACAGGGCCCGATTTAGACTATCTAGGGTCCCGGGGCAAGAATAATTCTGGGAAGCCCCCTTCTAGCTATCCATATTCAGTAACTTGTATAATCATTATGTATCTGTTGCGCAGCCATTTATATGACCTATAGAACTTTTACACACTACCTAACACACTCAAAATTAGATAATTAAAAATGCATACCACAGAAGTAAACGTACAGCCAGCAATTATCGATCTTAGTCAGTCAAGTAACCGAATCCTTTTGTGTATCTCTGTAAACAGGACCCGACTTAGACTATCTAGGGCCCCGGGGAAGCATCATTCTGGGTTTCCCCCTAGTTATGGGATTACGACAATTTCACGTATATTATCAATCAGTGGTGTGAAAGGGTGCGTCAACTACCTCATTAACCACAAAGCTGCCAGTAACTCTTAAGCGGACTGAACTATTTGCATTTACGCAAATTACTTGGTTGAGATAGTCCCTTCAGAGTCGCAGAGCAATGATAATAAATACCACATGTTCTTCATCTTTAGAAACTAAAAATGATTATTTTAACTTCCGTAAAAGGCACTTGCACACGTGCACTCTTTCTCTGTTTTGTTAAAATATTTCCTTTTTTAGAAAGCTTCTATAACGTTATCTTTTAAACATGAGTACTGAAATAGGAACAAATTCTATTTGAGGCGAAATTGTTAAATTTTAAACTATTATATTAAGACTATTTTTTAAACATTATTATTAAAAGTGAATGAACTTAGGATTTATTATTAAGCTTGAATGTTGGATATTGTTTCTTGAAAACACTTACACCCGAAATAGCTGATAAAATTTCAACTAAAGCGTAAATGCCTTTAATATTTAACACCGTTTTCACACATCTAATTAATGCCCAGTTTTTTTTTAAACTTTTATTTTATTTGCTCTTATATCTTATGTTTTTAAATAATGTAGAATGTATTTCTCACTCCATCATTGAAGATTTATTAGGATAATAATAAAAACATTTTCTTTTATTATTAATTAAAGGACATGTTTTGTGCTAATACTAACCTAGAATGGATTTATGAAGACTGAATATCATTGCATCAATGAATCATTACGGATTGCATCAAAGATCTTTTTGTAAAAAAAATTCATTTTTTTTTTTTTTTTTTTTTTAGTCTGGTGTTCAAGTAATTCCACATGTTTTAACATTCAGAGAATTTTTCAAGAAAATAAGAAAAATAAACTTAAGGTGTTGATTTACATTATTTAGACTTTTATTTCAAAAATGTATTTCATTTTATAAACAGGCACTTTTACCTTAAAACATTTGTTTGAGGGAGAAGAGTCAAGGGATAATATACTACACATGAATCTGGAAAGGGGTGAATCAATTTAAACCTATTAGGCTAATAAATGGAACATTGACATAGGAATATTGTACAAAGTCGCTTCTAATATACTCGTATGATTTCATTAAGTATATTTTGGACAAATACTTTTAATGATTTAAAGAAAAAAAAATACAGACTCTGCGTTATATTTCAGACATGCAAGATATTTGGTAAAAAATAAAAATATAATAATAATTAAAAACTAAAACTTAGAAAGCATTAAACTGTATAAACATGCGTAGTTACTTTATCAAGTTGTGAAATTTTAAGTTGAATAAAAAAAAGGTAAAGATAAAATAATTTATGATACTATGAAAATTGATTGTTGAAACTGAAATAAAATCAGTTGACTACATAGATATTCTTCAAAAATTCTCTCAACGAAGTCATCGTTAAAATTTTTCTCAGATTTTCTGTAAATTAGAGTAATATAATTATTGTAAATTATAGTAATGTTTTTACATGACAAGCAATTTCACTTCGAAGTATCAGAAAAATACCACTATTTACCACTTCGAATTATAATGAAAAATTGTTTCACTTCTGTTTGTCAGATTTATGTTCCATTCGCACTCTGAATGTCTGAATTTCGGTAAAAATACTTGTGTAATAATGAAATTTGATTGTGTTGTAATGCTCAGATGAGCCGACATATATATGAATCCGTTTTTGCTCGCAAATGCATGAGATTGGCAGATGCTGTTATTCAGAAACCATGTTGTTCGGGAACTGAATAGTTTTTCCATTCTTCGTTAAAAATAGAAGGCCTATCAGAAAAACTTGGTGAAAAATTTCGTTTTTAACAGAATTTCTGGATACGACAGCCCGATAAAGGTCGTTGTGAGACAACAATTGCTTATAACTCAAGATATTCCTTTCTCGAAAAATGAAAAAATATATATTCGATTTCCAATCACTGAAATGTGCTAGAGTTTTGCATTATTGAATCGGGATTTTTTTTTTCCTCCAGAAGCGCCTTAAAAGCAAGGTTCGTGATTTTTTTTATTTAAAAAAATAAAATAAAATAAATAAATCGAATTTTTTAAAATTCGGATTTTTGTTTTATTTAATTCAGATTATTATTATTATTATTATTATTTTAATACACATTTTAAAGTAAAATAACCTCAGAGTAAACATACCTGTATGCTTACTCTGAGAAAATAACCTTTACAAAATCATTAAAATTAAAAACTAAAATAGCTCTTTTAAATTTATTTGAAAAAAAAAATACTCTTCACTTGGTTGATTTGAAATATTTTAATCATATGAATAATTAAATATTACAGTTACAAAAAATGGAGCAATAGAAACAGATTTTATTTGAAAAGGTGAATTATCTTTTACTTTTGAAAACATGAAATAAATAAAACGAATTATTTTGTGTTATATGATCACTTGCTTAAACTGCAATTTAACAAATATAATATTCACTTAATGAATTTTGAGAATGTATTATACATACATAAAGATGATCTCTGATGATGATTACATGTTACAAATTTCAATGATCTGAAAAAAAAAATGTATTCTTTGTTATTAAAATATTTGAAAAGAAACCAATTTTCCAGCTGAGTTCCTGAGCAATTACTGAGTTTAGACTGAATCAAAGTTGGATTTATTTAATTTAAATTTAAAAAAATTAAATCAGGTTTTTTTAAGACTATAAAAACTTTAGTTGTTAATTAGCTTACATTTATAAGTAACTAAAATTTAAATTATTTTTAACAGGAACAAAAAATCATGCGTTAAGCATAGATTATGAAACGCCTTCCAACACAATCAGAATACTGTAACAAAACTTCATAGATTCATAAGGTGAAATGTGATATCAAAGTAAACAATTATCGAAAACGTATGTCATATTCGAAAACCCAGTTTCAGTAATTAAAATTAATAATTGAAAATATCTGATTTTTTTTTTTTTTTTTTTTTTTTTTTTTGTACATGATCAATAGATTTGTATATATGCCACACAATATGCTAAAATTTAGTTCAGTTAGAAAACGCACAGCAAAGCTCAAAAATTCCATTCTTCAATTTCGGTCAATGAAAGATAATGTACTCGACATCTTTTGCGCAGCCCTGTATATGATCTATAGAATTTATATACACCAAGCAATATGTAGAAAATTAGTTACATTTAAAAAAGCGTGCCACAACGGAAAAAACTCTTCTAGAAATTAATGTTCACAGACAGTACTGTACCGAATTATTTTGTATGTCCCTGTAAATGAACGATAAATGCTATGCTCTCTATAATCTATGATAAGCATAAAAATTGTAATATAACTCAGTGATATATATCAATTTCAATATGTTTGAGATATATTAACATCATTAAAATACGCCGCAAACGATTTTGCCTCATTCGACCCCATACAATTTCGACCGTAATGTAAAAGAATTCTTTTGAGTGTGCCTGTAAATGAACTATAAGTGCTACATACTTCATTTACAATACCGAACATGCCATAGTTGACCTCATTGACATATATCAGTTGCGGGGAAATCCGAGTATATTTACGAAAGTTAGAGCTCGGACGGACAGACAAACCAAATATAAACACTTTTCAACTTTGTTGGAAAATGTTAAAAATATACATAAAAACATTTCAGACTATTACTAGCCATGAAATCCTTTTATTTTCCAAACCTTTGCATAAATAAACTTACGTCAGAATATTGAACCACTTGTTATTTACATGTGGAAGTAATGAGATATCTACATAAATTTAATAAAAAAAACTTTTGAATGGCCTATATTTATTTATTTTAATGTTTCCCATATCCTCACAGAATGTCTCCATATTTTTGTATTAAATGAACATTTTCATTTACAATACCGAACATGCCATAGTTGACCTCATTGACATATATCAGTTGCGGGGAAATCCGAGTATATTTACGAAAGTTAGAGCTCGGACGGACAGACAAACCAAATATAAACACTTTTCAACTTTGTTGGAAAATGTTAAAAATATACATAAAAACATTTCAGACTATTACTAGCCATGAAATCCTTTTATTTTCCAAACCTTTGCATAAATAAACTTACGTCAGAATATTGAACCACTTGTTATTTACATGTGGAAGTAATGAGATATCTACATAAATTTAATAAAAAAAACTTTTGAATGGCCTATATTTATTTATTTTAATGTTTCCCATATCCTCACAGAATGTCTCCATATTTTTGTATTAAATGAACATTTTCATTTACAATACCGAACATGCCATAGTTGACCTCATTGACATATATCAGTTGCGGGGAAATCCGAGTATATTTACGAAAGTTAGAGCTCGGACGGACAGACAAACCAAATATAAACACTTTTCAACTTTGTTGGAAAATGTTAAAAATATACATAAAAACATTTCAGACTATTACTAGCCATGAAATCCTTTTATTTTCCAAACCTTTGCATAAATAAACTTACGTCAGAATATTGAACCACTTGTTATTTACATGTGGAAGTAATGAGATATCTACATAAATTTAATAAAAAAAACTTTTGAATGGCCTATATTTATTTATTTTAATGTTTCCCATATCCTCACAGAATGTCTCCATATTTTTGTATTAAATGAACATTTTCATTTACAATACCGAACATGCCATAGTTGACCTCATTGACATATATCAGTTGCGGGGAAATCCGAGTATATTTACGAAAGTTAGAGCTCGGACGGACAGACAAACCAAATATAAACACTTTTCAACTTTGTTGGAAAATGTTAAAAATATACATAAAAACATTTCAGACTATTACTAGCCATGAAATCCTTTTATTTTCCAAACCTTTGCATAAATAAACTTACGTCAGAATATTGAACCACTTGTTATTTACATGTGGAAGTAATGAGATATCTACATAAATTTAATAAAAAAAACTTTTGAATGGCCTATATTTATTTATTTTAATGTTTCCCATATCCTCACAGAATGTCTCCATATTTTTGTATTAAAAAAATTACATAAGATTTAGATGTTTTTTAATAGATAAATATTCATTAATCTTTTAACGTTTTTCAGCTGAGATTCTTTATTTTTAAATTGGGATTTTTATTTTAAAGTGTGATGTTTGATTTAAATAAAATTAAAAATCATGGATTTTGAGTTCTCAGTCTCTCCGTTTCCTTAAATTTACAAACTTTTTATTACTATTATTTTTTTTCAAAACATAATATTTATTACAAAATATCTTGATCTAAATTTGAAATAAAATTTTTACTAAAGTTATTTTACATCAATGATTAAAAAAAAAAAAAAAAAAAAAATCATCTTAATCTTAATCTTAATCATCTTGATCTTAAATCAATCTGATTTAAATCAACAAACCCTGCTTAAAAGTGGTGTGAATTTGTTTCCCAGATTCAATTTAAAAAATCGAATACATTATTTTTTTTTATGAATTGTTATATTTTACGTGCATTTTGAAGAGGTTATGCTTTTTACAATTAAATTAAGTAAGCTAGATTAAATACTAAAACCAGTGAAAGCGGAAAACTTTTTTAAACGGAAAATTTCATGGTCTCGGTGAAAATAATATAAACTATAAGGAATAGTGTACCTGCTAAGATGAAAACCTGTCTATAGTGGAATTTTATTCGGTATCTTGTGAGTTCGTTTTAAAAGATTTTACTGTTTAAGAGTTTTAAAATTATAAATATGCCTGAAAGAAGAGAAAAAAAAAACACATTTTAACATAGCTAAAAACTTTTTACTTCAGTTTGTCTGTCTGCCTGTACTTCAATTTTCGTAAATATGATTGGATATTCACAAAATTCATGCTCTGATAATGAGGTTTACTGTACCATTCTTCGCTATTGAAAATGAAATGTATTTTAAAACATTTATTATTATTTTAAACGGGACATATGAAAGAATACCAATACATTATCGTTTATAGGTGGTTTTACCATTTTTTTCAGAAAAAGACAGAAAACAGAACAAAAACAGGAAACAAATATGCAATGTACTGTGTGCAGTAATTATATGTCCTAGAAAAATACCTCATAATTTTTTTTAAATAATACAGTGAGCAAAGCCTTTGTCTTATATGTTACATCATATATACACAGATTTTTTTTTTTTTTTTTTTTTTTTTTTTGTTGTTTAATTTTGTTAATGTTAATTTTGTATTTCTATATTTCCTATTAGGATAAAGTATATTAACATTACATTCATCTTTTTTACTGATTTGTTTTAATTATTATTATTTTTTAATGATTTATATGAAAGAATATAGTTGTTTTTGCTTATGATATATATATATATATAGTACATTAATTAATTTTATTATCTAAAATCCCCACCCCCGCATTTTTTTTTTTTTTTTTCAGAACTGAAAATGAAACAATTTTCAGCAATTTAAAAGCAAAATTTTTTTTAATGATTATTTATTATTATTGTTTTAAATCAGTTTCGCGCATTGTTTTGTTTTTATTACATAGTTAAATCAATTGACATAGTATATATAGAGTAAATTCTGGCTTATCTGGAAGTGAAAAATTCGAACAAAATAAAACAAAGAGAGAGTAAAACAAAACATTGAACATAAATTTACCTATAGTTTTTTCACTAATTTGACCATGTTTAAAAAAATATATATTCTCAACAAATTATGCACTTAACTTAAAAAAAAAAAAAAAAAAATAATAATAATAATAATAATAATAATAATAATCCTTAACGACAGCTATTTAATTAACACATTAAAAATAATCAAAATGTAAACACATAAATAGTATTAAAATAGCCTTAAATATCAGACCGCAATAGATTTCACCGAAGACAGTGAATACAGTCCATTTTAAACGTTTGTTGAAATGAAATTCATAGTTGCTAATGTTTTTATCAGAATTTATCTTGAAGTATTAAAATATTACGCTTTTAACACATAAAATATTAAATTAAGCATATATTTCAGAAATATTTTGGCAACTAAAGCGGAAAAAAACATCTTTTAAGAAAAGTACGAAAAAAAAAAAAAAAAGAAATTAAAAAATTTAATTTTATGAAGAGATTTTTTAAATGTACGGTGCATTCTTCTACGCCCATATCTTTAATATTGGCGAGGAGAATTAGAGAACTGACTGAGAAACCCCCTTAAGGATATTTTCAAATCCAAACTAGCTACTTTACGAAATATTTTTTAATTTACTTTTGTTCGGAAACTTGTGAAATTGGCAAGTGTTCTTAATTCAGAAACTTTGTAATCAAAAGGCGTTTTCCATTTTTGGTAAAGGCCAAAGATCTTTCAAAAACTACAGCCAAAGTCAGCGTTTTGAATCGAATTTCCGACGCCGCAGCACAAGAAAGGAGAAAAACGTGTTGTCACGTAGCAAGAATCCCTTATAACTCGATAAATAATTTATTTATCAAAAAATGGATGACTATGATAAAATGGATGACATAAAATGGATGACAAAAAATGGATTCCAAATTGTTTCAATACCCTGCTAATTTTATGCCTTTACGTTTAAAAATGAGTCACAAAATGCGTCAGAAAGTTTCGTGCTGTTAAGCATATTATTTGAGAACCATCTTAACGGAATCTTGGGATATCATTGATGAGGAAATAAATAAACAAATGTTCTAAAAAATGTTTGTTCAATTATATTTTTTACATAATACATTTCTTGTTATTTTTTAGGCCACACGAAATTTATTATAGTTTTTGCTCATGATACAAAAAGCTGAATTGTTTAGTTATAATTTTTATAAAACTTTTATATGCAGAATGATTTTTTTATTTTTATTTCTGTGATTTGCACTTTGAAAACAGCAGAGGCTGTGGAGTTTATCTACAAGAGGAACTGACATTGAAGAATGAATAATAATGGATGGGAGGGGGGTTGTGATACAGATGTCTTTTAATGAGCAAAAATGTTTCTTCGCTTTATCTCCATTCGAGGGGCCCGTATATCAAGGATTGTTTGTAAAGAAAGACGAGTAAGGATTGAATCTGGCTACCTTTCTTATTTACAAGTCGCCAGGCTGTTAATTGCTTTTTCGTCTCCCTCATTTCCCCCTACCCCGTGAAATTGTCAGTAAGTCCTAGTTATCCATATTCGGTAACGTGTTTATAATCATTATGTATCTTTTGCGCAGCCATTTATATGACCTATAGAATTTTTACACACTAACCCAACACACTCAAAATTAGATAATTAAAAATGCATACCAAAGAAGAAAACGTACAGCCAGCAATTATCGATCTTAGTCAGTCAAGTAACCGAATCCTTTTGTGTGTCTTTGTAAACAGGGCCCGACTTACACTATCTAGGGCCCCGGGGAGAGCATCATTTTGGAGGCACCCTTCTAACTATCCATAGAAACACTGTTCATGAAATGACTATACTAAACTTCATCCTTGTTGTATGTTTATATAAATTTCGCACCAGGCACTATTCAGATCTCTATACAGGGTATTACAAGAAAGATGGTCAAAATTGTAAAGATGGCTTTCTACTAGGAAAACTAATAAGGAACTAGTACAAAAAATGATGGATTGGTTGACGGGAGTATTTGTTTGCAATTTTTCATTTTATTATCTACGTTAGTCATATGATGCCTGAAAGAAAAATGCCCCCAATTGGTCATCATGAATGCGTTTAGGAAAATATCAATAATGAATTTCTTTTGAAAACAATGGACTACTAAGTTGATATATATAATAAAACTTTAATAATTAGTTTTCTAATAATATAATTCGTCCTTCTTTTTTTTTGGTGGGAGGAGGGGAATATAGGAAGGAAAAAGGGGAAAGGGAAGACCGCTCTGCCTTCCTAAATCTTTGAAAATGTAAGAATATTTTGACCAATTTTAACCCTTTGGCACCCTCTTAATAAAATCCTGATTACTCCCATGGAGGGCCCGGGGCAGCTGTCCCGCATGCCCCTGCATTAGTCAGGCCCTGTCTGTAAAGGAACGATAAATGCTATGCACTCCATAATCTATAGAAAATCTGATGTAGTGCACTTCAGTGAATTCATTATGTTTGAATATCATTAAAATGCACCGCAAACGACTTTTCCCTATCGATCACAACGTAATGGAATTATTTTGTGTGTCCTTGTATAAGAATTATAAATGCTACTTTTTCTATATTCCTGAGAAAGCATGTTGTAGTCTATTTTAGTGATGCAAATCAGTTTCATTATGTTTTAAAATATCGTAACAACATCAATAAAATGCACCGCAAACAATTTTTCCCTATAGATCATAATCTAATGGAATTATTTTGTGCGTCCTTGTATAAGAACTATAAATGCTACTTATTCTGTATTCTTGAGAAAGCAAGTTGTAGTCCATTTTAGTGATGCAAATCAATTTGATTATGTTTTAAAATAACGCAATAACATCAATAAAATGCACAGCAAACGATTTTTCCACATAGATCATAATGTAGAGGAATTTTTTTGTGAGTCTCTGTAAACGAACTATAAATGCTACATACTTCATTTTCAATACCAAACATTCAATTGTAAATTTCAATAACATATAAAAATTTCATGGCAATCCAAGCATATTTACGAAAGTTAGAGCATGGACAGACAGGCGGTATTCATAAACACTTTTCAACTATGCCAATTTTCATCACGGTATAGATTATGACACATTTTCAAGAAATTTCGTTTTCGTTCATATAATGAAATTATTTATCGAAATAAAGGTTTAAAACACACACACACACAACGCAGTAAAAATTCAGTTTCAGCAATTACTGTCCATAGCCGGTAATGTTTGCTAATTCTTTCGTGCAACCCTATACATGATCTACACGGTAACCGAAAAAAAAAGTAACCGGAAAAAAAGTAATCGGAAAAAAAGTGACAGAAAAAACAAGAGTGGAAAAAAAGTAACCGGAAAAAAGTAACAAGGAATTGATAAATATTGAACTTATTGATAAATAAGAGTTAATTAACGATGTAACAAATGCCAGATTTATATATCAGTCCCGTAAGCGAATATTTGCTGTAAATATTTGTGAATACTATTAGCAATAGTGTAAAAAAGTTTGAATATTCGTACGAGAAAGCTCGTATTCATCACTACTTGATTTTTAACATTCGCGAACGCGAATATTGGAAAGTGGTGTGAATATTTGCATACTGGAATACCCGTTTTAATCACTATTTTATTTTTGACATTCGCGAATGCGAATACGGATATTTTTCGTGGTAAGTTAAGATGATAAGTTAAGATGTTGCATCGTTACATATTGTATTTTTACATGTTACAACCTCTATGGTTTCCCTTATAATGGATTGATAGTATAGATTACAGGGGAAAAATTATTTTACTTTCATTGAAATTTATTTGGATGCTTTCTTTTTGATATAATATTTCCAGGGCTGTGGTTTTTCGCTTATACTTAATATCAGCTATATGCTCTTTTTTTTTCTGTAAAAACTTATTTTACTGTTATAATCTTTTTATTTTACGCCTTTTAGCAATTAAAAAAATATATATAATTACAAAGTGTTATAATTTGTTATATTTTTAGTCACTTAATTTATATTATTTGAATTGAAAATATGTATAATTCATATCTCCTCCCCCCCACATAAATAATAAAGTTGTACAATTTTAATCACCATTTCAAATTGACCAAACCTTTCAAAAATTTCCAATTTTTTCAGCAACATACGCTACCGACTCATCCCATTAATTCAATTTAAAAGCACTCCTCCACATGTCTTGATGGCTCAGTTGGTTAAGGCGTTACTCTGGTAACCAAAATGACCGAGACCGAGCCCAGCGTGGGTAGAATTGGAATATCAGATTATCTTTCCGTAATCGAAATTAAAAATACTTCAATAGATGGCAAGACTTTACATTTTTTTACTAGCTGTTTGCCCGGGTAAAAAAAAAAATGGCGCTATTTCAGACACTTCAAATGTCTGAAAATAAGACACTTACAAATGTCTTAAAATTTTAAGGCACTTTAAAGTGCCTCTTTTTTTAACCATCCGTTTCAGACACTTAAATGTCTGATTTTCAGACATTTCAGTTTACAGTGCTCTTCCTTCAATAACTGTGTAAAGAAATTAGAGCACAATTTTTAAAAAAAATTATAATTAATCAATACTGATAACAGGGGGCGCAAGTGGCGAATGTTTAAGTAGTTGACCTCTAGAAAGCAACACATAATGAAAGAATTTCCCTTATATTTCTTTACCTACAAACAAACAGCCTTATTTGCAGATCGCCTGTGCACTTAGCTCAGTGTTTTCAATTTTGTCACTTATACCCATTGGCTTCTGGAGTCCTCATATATAATACATTATTTTTATCCTCTATTAATACCATAGTTTTAAAACCCCAACTATCATCTCATAACAACGAAGCCACGTTTCTAAACCCCAAATTATTTAACTAAGTTCCAAGCCGCCATTTGAATTAAACCCGTATCATCATTTCAAACTCCTATTCTAGCAAACGCTCGCTGGTTTTGCCGGCGACCACCTGGCCCAAGACAGTGACGTCCCTGGTTCGAGCCCAAGGTTAGTTAGAAAATATTCTTGAAATCTATCAAGTAATAAATACCTTGTAATAATCCATAGATGGCAGCTTAGAAATCTTATTGATGTATAGAGATGTATTGTTTTAAAACCAACGTTCTTCAAATAACGAAGAAACTCCCTCCTGTTACTTTATTATAACAGAGAAAAAAATAAACGCACATTCATCAAATAACGGCAACAGTGCTACCAGGAATATTTCCGTGATTTGAAGGAAATATTTCTGAGTGTGTAACATGAGAAAAAAATATTTTTTAAGTTATGGACTTGTTCCTTTTTCAAAATTAAATGAAGAGAACTTTAATGAAAAATTCATATTTATATGGTTTATTGAGTCTTTATTTTGAGAAATACGACGTTTCTTACAATTAAACTTGAATCTTATTTATTACGCATCTTCTTCAATGTCGTGATAAAATTTAGTATACCAATTTATTATTAAATTATAAAAAGCCAAGTAATCACTAGACATGTGTTTCAGCAACTTTAAACTCTATAACAGACATGTCGTATCTACCGAATGGAGTGGTGCTATCTTTGGTGAAAATGTGAAAATAAAATAGTCAAATGTATAACTGTATACATAGCTATTTTAGTCAAAATGTGTGACTTCCGCACTTCAAAATAACCGATTCAATTTACATTGCCTACATATCTCCAACAGGTAAAAAATCAATTCATGTTTCAACCTTTTTCGGACACCCTGTATAATATAATACGGTAGATGCGTAACATGTTTGTTATTCATATTAAATCAGGTGATCGAAAGAGAAGAAAAACATATTCTCATGTTAAATAAATGTTGAATAATCGGACCACCAATACTTATCAACCAGCGTAGAGCAAGCAGTTTGGGTGGGCTTTTCGATCTTCAGCAAATTGAATACAGATTCTTTTCCATTATTTCTTTTGTTATTTCTTGCTTCGCATGTCTCTCAGGAAAAAACTGTTTTAGTTATTTCATGTTTTGGGAGATTTTAATTCAACTTTATAGAAGAACCATTCAAAAATCTGTCAGTTTTTCCGCGATTTTTTTTTTTTTTTTTTTTTCAAATGCTAAAATGATTTTTCCGAAGAATAAAATATTTTATATTCATGCCATATATATCACTGTAGTAGAATAATTCTTTCTTATAATCTAATGCTGTTATGTGTATTAAAGATATTTTTTCTTTCACTGAGAAAAATGACACTTTAAAATCTGAGCAAATCGATGTTTACATTTTGTTATGAAACTTTATGTTTCAAATAGGACGACCCAATGCTTTCAATTCTGAAATACCAGAAATACTCAGAATATTAAAACATGGACATACTCAAAACTGAGCACATAGAGGTCAGTTCATACTCATTTTTGAAACATGGACATACTCAAAAATGATTAGGATCAGGTCATACTCATTTTTGAAACATGGGCATAACTCAAGAATGAGCACATTAGAACTTAGAAGTCAGTTCATACTCATTTTTGAAACATGGACATACTCAAATATGAGCACATAATGCTTTATTCTTGAGTATATGCATGTTTTCAGAAATGAGTATATACATGTTTCAAACTTGAGTAATTTTGATTCGGAGCCCTTTTAACTATGTGCGACATACTCAGATTTGAGTATTTTTTGCTTAGTTTTGAAAATGCCGTTTTTAGAGTGTTAGCAATCTGTGAGGGCAAAGGTTTTGAGTTGACAAGCGCTCAATTTATCTACAGATTCATTTATGATATGATCTATGAATCATATGACTAGGTTTTAATAATATATGCAGAAAAAAAAATCGTATCCTGCGGGTCATTGGAAGGAAATCATTGCTTTGAGGATACTTATTTTATTTTTATTTTTTTTTTTATCAGGAAGCAGTTTTGATTACCTTCTTATTATAAATATTTGAAATAAAACTTGTTGTTCAAATCATGGTTAGGGAATAAAATAACATCTTTTTAAAGTCAAAATACTCAACTAGTATGTTGTTGTCATCACAAAACTTTCTTCTATATAAATCAAATCATCTGCAACAAAAATTAAATGACAATCTATACGTTTTTCAGATATAACTATCGCGGAATCTGCAAAAAACAGAGCATAGCAGCGACACCTGTATGGCGGTATACACCCAAATGCGAAAGGACAATTTGAAACAACTTATGGTAATTAATTCAGAGGAAAAAACTTTTTGTTTGTGACATGCCAAAAAGCGTTTGCTAGAAAAGTTACTTTATATCGTCATAAATTGTGTCATCACTGTTAAAAATTTGCAGCAAAGTGTCCAGTCATTTGACCGTTTTTTGTAACACGTTTACATAACCGTTATTTAGCTCTATTCTGACCATATTATTGCCCATATTATGGTCAGAATAGAGTTAAATTACGTTTATGTAACCATTTTCTATAAAAACGGTCGGATGATTGGACAGTTTGTTGCAAATTTTTAACAGTGATTTGAAAGTATCTACGCAACATAATCGTGCTTTATGCAGCGTAGATATTGCTTTTTCACAAAAGTGGGATTTTTTAAAAATATAAAAAGATTCATTTAAAGTTCCCAATGATGAAATATTGTGACCTATCTAGTGGAGAGTGGATACTTTTCACGAGAGTGTGATTTATTAAAACAGGAAAATGCGTTTTATGATACTTGTGATCCATAATTCTGAGCAGCGCAACGAAGTGTTTTTACGAACGTTGGATTTATTAAAACATAAGAAGATTCATAAGTGCACCAGACAATATAAATGGATTCAGTGCAGAGAAGTTTTTAATCGTAAGTCGATTACATCATGTGCACATTTTACACAGTGTTGCAACTAAACGCGTCGAATCATCTATTTAAAAGATTGTTGTATGAAAAATTGAAACATTTTCAAAGACAAAATGCCCTTAATGTATTTTATAAAACTATTACCGACTCTCAAAGGTTAACAATAAAAAAAGTTACATATTTTTAACAGTACTAGATAAGCTATTTTCAATAAATAAAATTATCAAACGGAAGAAAAAAACAGAATTAAGTGGTATGCAGCTGCTGGTGATTTGGACATTGCTAATCCCTATTTCCAGGCAAAAAGTATGCTTGAATCGAATAATAATAACTTATCTGTGCTTATTGAGGGTACATTCGCAAAAAATATTAACTCCTTTGAGAAGATCACTCAGCGTGGACCTGGTTGGACATTAGAAAAAAAAGTATTGCATTTAGAATTGTCTGCAACAAAATACAGTAATGATTTGAAATCTTTGTATCTTTACTTTTGAAATATAAATACTCGTGTTTTCTCCGCTGTAACTATTTTAAATGATAAATAAATATTATAGGAATAAACAGTTTAAGAATTTTATATTTATTTATTTATTTATTCATTCTCTAGTGAAACATATTACAAACATAACTATCTTGAATAAATTTACTTTAACAGATTGAATATGTTACATAAATTTCTATAAACTAAAATGTAAATGAACTTGTGAAATTTTCATCTTTTTAATAACATGGGTAATATATTAAAAAAAAACTAATCCGAGTTGAAAAATATACAATGTACTATTTTTGTCTTAAATATAAGTTATTTTTTAGTTTTAAAAACATTAAGAGCATCAGATTGTAGCTGTTTTGGCCTTTTAGACTTTACATCAGATAAAAAGTTAGCTCTCACAAGAGACGTTAAGTACACTTATGTTCACTCAATTCAAATTTCCATCAAACCCTTGGTCGCAATCTCTGCAGCACCAGCAGTGGCTTGAATTTTGATGCAATCTCAGGTGTTGTCGCAAATTATCTCTTCTAATGAAAACTTTACTGCACTTTAATGTACAATGTTCTGAATTATTATGTGTAAGGAACTATCTTAATAAACTCGATTTCCGCTGAAATGTATTTGGTATATATCACAGTTATATAGCTTTTTGTTTGAATGTATCTTCAAATGCAGCTTCATATTAGTATAGGTTGATAAGACATTGCTACAGGCAAAACAAACATGAATCTTTTTTTTTTCAGCATTTAGGAGTTGTAGCATTCATATCAATGACTTCTTCAACTGGCACGGTGATATCTATATAGCATTTTGTTGAAACCTTAAATGCTGATGATAATTATTTATTTGGGTAAATACTTGGCCGCAATTGTCACATTTAAATGTAGATTGCTCTCTATTTATTATGTGTTACTTTGTGTCATTAAGCTCTAGTTTTGTCCAGAAGCCTTTTCAATTGTATCACAGGTAAATGGTTTTTCATTCAAATGTTTCTTCAAATGCCAGCTCAAGTTAAAATAGGTTGATAAGACTTTGCCACAAATTGAACAAACACAAATCTTCCTTTTAGTATCATCTGATGCTGCGTTATCTAAGGGAATGGTTTCTCCAGAAATCATGCTAATATCCATAAAAAATCAACAAAGTAGCAGAAAAAAACTTTTACTTTAGAAGTAAATAGAGTAAAAAAATCCAATCTAACTACCCTATCTCAAAAATAAACTAATCCCTTACACAAAGATAAACAGCAGGAACTATTTCATACAAATAGGTTCAGTACTAAATAAAAAATGACACAAGTCCTATTTTCCATCTCTATTTATGCTATTTACCCTAGCAACCATTGTTTTCGCTCACTTCAGACACTATCAACTACTTTTCTTTTAGCCGTGCATGCTCAAAAATTTTAATAAACCAAAGTAATTCTTTAACAGTTGAAAATGTATAATTGATTTTATTAAAAAACCCTAGCCAGTAACTAATTATAAAACCTAAAATTCCCTGCCCATATACATAATTTTATGGAAAACACTTTTCATACTCTTCACACATGGGTGAGCCAAACCAAAGGTGCTCAGTGTTCTTAAGGTAGCCCACCCCTCAAAAGTAGAATTAATTTAATTTTTAATCACAAAATGGTGCTACGGCATTGTCAATCATGTATCTGCAGTGCACGTGGCTGAATTTAAAGAGATCACCTTGATCCTCCGACATTTTATGCAGTGATTTCCCTTTTGAGGAGTAGTCGTTCTAATTCTCGGGTAAGAAGATATTTTAATTTAAACGTGTTTAAATTCTTAGAACTTTGAGTTATAATACGTTTTCTGAAAGCTTATTTTTTTCTCTTTAACCACATTTACTTCAATTCTAAGAAATTTATCAGATTAATACTTTTACTTCGTGCAAGCGGCGACCATACACATGTTCAAGAGGTGGCCACCTTAGAAAACAAATGTAGAAATCAGTGTAGTAAGGGTGATTTTCCAAAATTTCTACATAAATATCTGAAAAAACTTATTACCATTTATTGTTAACACTAGAAAGCACGCAAAAGAAGTCAGTAACTCCCAGAAGAAAATTCCTGAACTACCGTGCACGAAAAGTGCTTCAAAGACTTTTCGTGTCATTAGATAAGAAGATTAAGAAGAAAAACTTCAAAGATATCAAAAGAAAGAAAGGATCATCAGAATATAAATAGTAAGCAAAATAATTTGCCAAATATTTTTTCACATTTTTAAAGTGATTTCAATATATGGGCCACCTTTGGAACACTATGCGCTAAAGGTGGCCCACAAGCTACAATTTTGAAATTGTATTATAAAAGTAATTAAATTTTATTTTACAAAGAAAAGTATACTTGATATGTGTTAGAGATAAGTGTAAAATTTCGAAAACAAAAATTCGGCCACACACACCCAACCAGAAAATTATAAATAAAATCCTTAAAGCTTAACTATGGCCACCTTTGGTTCACCTACCTTATAAACATCTGACTATAGTTCAAATATATATAAATGGTTTCATTTTCAAATCTGCTTCTTACATAGTATTTTAGTAAGAATACTTAAAAATTTTCTTCACACATGCGTGATTTTATTAAGTACCACTTTTAAGATTTACATATATATATATATATATATATATATATATATAACAAAAAAAATTTAGAAGAAACTTTTATGTTCACCATTACAAAGGGGTACTTTCACATTCCTATCGAACTCTGTCCTTTCATGAAAATCGTGTGTAGCGGAGTAGTTAGTCCGCTACATTTTAAAATTCAGATTGTTTGATTACTATTGCTTATTTCAATTAGTAATATTCGACATATTTGATGACACATTAAATAAGGAGAATTTGCGCAAATTATACTATTTCAAAAAAGTGGTAGAAATCAAGCAATCTGAATTTTGACAAAGTACCGCACTGGCAACACTGCGCCTGTACAAGAAGCAAAGTTACCGTTTTGACGGAAATGAACAGTTCTTATGAAGCATATATGGCAATGGTTAAAATTCTTTTTATCACAGCTTTTGTTCTAACGTAAAATTTTAAATTCGAATTTGCTTAGAATGCTAGGATGTAAGTAAAATTTAATATAATTGAATTAAAAAAATGAAAAAAAAAATTCGATTTAAAGGTACTTGACCCTTTAAAATCTTGATTTCCCCTCTTTAATAAGATGCCATAAAATAAAATTAAAGCCATTTCTCCACCTTTTGTAACATATTTACATTCAACCAAAAATACCTGTCCACTACTCGCTGCATATGCATCTTGCTGGGTGGTCGGTGCCAGAACTTTTTCTTATTGTCTTTTCAAATGTCGCGTGCTGGGAATATCTAAACAAGCGAAGACGTTCTAATCCAGTGGTAGTATCTTATCGTAAATTCAAAAGCATCCAACTCTTTACGAATTCCAAGTGGGTTTACTCGCTTATATTTACGACGGGCATACGCTGTAAAAAGCAGATTTTGTAGCCGCAGGAAGCATATAAAATTTAAATTGCAAACATAACATTTTATTTTCATTCCTTACAGAAGATGATAATAAAAATCAGTTCTTCTGTTTTTTGTAAAACAAAAGACCCATAGTTGTTTTTCATTTGGGAGATTCTCATATCTCCAAATACATTAAGAGAAATGATTTACGATAAGCTTGCAATTGGTACGTGGAATGTAACGAAAATAGTATTGAAACAGAACAAAACTCACGCGGAACGGATAGAAAATAAAACATTTTCCAGCATTATGAGGATTTATGACATCTTACATAACATGTGCAATAGATTACTAGTCTATTCTCGACAATTTGGCTCAAACGTGTTATGTAGTATTGATTTCTATATTCTTCCAAGTAAAGTTTTGGCACTAAGTTTTGTCTTCCTACCACATTATAGTTCACATTAAAGTCGTCCAATATTATCGCCAAAGTCTCAAAACCACCAAGTTCGTTTGCTAGGATTGCCCTCTATGCCGCCGATTCATTATACCGTATTTACTAGTGTGTATATTGCGCGCTTTCCTCCCAAAAATTTTGGGCTAAAAAGAGGGATGTGCATTATGCAAGGAATAATTTTGACAACCATATAAACATCATATACTATACTATTTATGTTGTCAACATCCCTTTTTCTACCTAAATACAAAACGCAGACGATAAATAAGATGCCATATGAAAGGATTTTGAACAGGCTTCTGACATAGCACACTCACATTTCGTTAAAGAATGTTTTTTTTAATTAAAAATTGCAGTTAATTAAAAATTAAATCGGCATTGTTTTCATAAATGAAATGAAAGGTTTTTCTCAAATCAGTGTCGCCACAAAAATAAAATTCCGCATTACATCGAGCTCAGCAATGATAAAAAAAAATGGCACAATAAAGATCATGTGGGACACTATTGCTGCACGGGTTTATTTTATATTTATGATTCAAAAGCAAAATTCAAATTCAAATTCTCAATTTATCTTTCTTTATCCCATGTTTTTTCCGAAACAAGTAATGTCATACTCTAATGCAGCTAAAATACGCTTGATATATTTTTTTTCTCTTGCTTTTTCTATCTCGATCAGTTTTTACTGTAACTTTGATGGAATAAATTTGATGATATTTGGCTTGACTAATATTGTTTGCAGATATTTTAGTCATTAATTTCCCTATAGAAGTTTAAAACTGCATCTAAAAAATATTAGACTGCAATGAGAAATTTTCGCACGGCTCCACTGGTAAAACCATATATGCTATCACCAAAAGTCACCAAAAACAACACGTAGATATTTCTATACTATAGGACGAATATAGAAATAGTGAGTAAAATTAGTTTGCAGTTTTACAGACTGTAATTTTTTTATTAATACAAAATACTCAGTAGCTTACTCACTTTTGCGCATTCTGCCCAAATGTCTGGAAAAAACATATATTATATTTTAATTTGGCATGACTGAAAAATAAATTTTGAACGTTACCAAATGGAAATACATGATACATCTTTATTGGATTACCGTTGCACAACTAAAACAGAAGAAAAACACGAACTCATTCAAAATTCCAAAATTTGTAAATTCACAATTAACCAAAGCTGTCACAAGCACATCAATCATTGTCACTATTGCTGCTGTTACTAAAATCGTCATTACACTGGAAAAAAAAAATATTTCTTAATCTATACAAAAATATAATATATCCACATACGAAAATATACAATAATATCTTCCGAGTTTACCCCTGATTCCGAAAAGCATTCTTTATCTTTAGAAACCTCAGAAACCAATATATTTTCGAGATTTAAAGAATTATTTATTTAAAAAAAAGTTTGTTTTGCTGCCACTAATTTTCGAAATTTTTCCATGTAGTTTTTATAGTGTAATAATCAGTTTTGTAACTATGTAAATGCTTTTAGGATGCTATCAATTTTCAATTAAACGTTTTCATAGCTGCATAACTGAATTTATACATGCAACAGTAAAAATTATTTTTAATTTTCACGTTATTGCTGTTAATTTAACATGTTTGTCTGTAAAACATGTTTATTGAACATGAACACTTGACTATTTATAACATCCGAAAAACCTATATTCCGGATTAATAAAACTGGTTAATACACTATAAAAATTACTCGGAAACGTTTCCGAGAAACTTTGTTTTTATAAATGCTTCTTTAAATCTCGAAACTATATTGATTTCTGAGGTTTCTAAAGATTAAGTACGCTTCTCGGAATCGTGGGTAACTCGGAAAGAGGTTGTATATTTTCGTTAGTGGTTATATTATATTTTCGTAGAAAAGAAACATATGTCTTTTCTTATAATAGCATAGTTTTTGTTTTCGTATATCATACCATCTTTCCTTCCGCACATCATATTTGATATTCCAGTCCCTTTGAAACTTTTAATGACTATCTATCTGCACGGCGAAAAATTACATTTTCAAATCTGAGTAAATCGATGTTTTCATTTTGTTATGAAACTTTTTGTTTCAAATATGACGATCCAATGCTTTCAATTCTGAAAAACCAGAAATACTCAGAATATTGAAACAGGGACATACTCAAAACTGAGCACATAGAGGACAGTTCAGACTCAATTTTGACACATGGACATACTCAAAAATGATTAGAATCAGTTCTAACTCATTTTTGAAGCATGGACATAATCAAAAATGAGCACATAAAAATCAGTTCATGCTCATTTTTGAAACATGGACATACTCCATGAGCACATGATGTTTTATTCTAGAGAGTGTGCATGTTTTCAGAAATGAGTATATACATGTTTCAAACTTGAGTAATTTTGATTCGGAGCCATTTTGACTATGCGACATACTCAGATTTGAGTATTGTTTGCTCAGTTTTGAAAATGTCGTTTCTAGAGTATGTACAGGAAAATGTATATATATATTTGAATTCAGGATTTCTACAAAAACATTTTTTATCAAATTCTCGAATTTCCTGCTAGTAAAATGTTACGCTAAGCATTAAACACGTCTTTTTTCTTTTTTTTTTCGGTCTTCCTAAACAAAATAAAGGGGTGCGCATTATATATAACGATATTCATTTTTTACAAATAGCTGTAAAATTAGTTTGACGGAAATATATAAGTGCGTATATGAAGAACACCCTTTCTATCAAAAATAGTATTTTGCTCAATTTGGAAACTTGTACCAATGAAAAACATTTTAAGAAATAAATCCAGATGTATTCTAATTATTTCAGGAAGCACGGTATAGGAACTACTGATTATTTCTGCAACACATAACCTAGTAAAATAGTTCACCTAAAAAACACAAAACCAGAAATACCCCCCCCCCCCCCCTTAGACGGTAATTTGAGTATTTTTGTGCGGTGCCAGTACACAAAATATCGATTTTACACACAACTTAATAGTACTTAAAAGTTAGTTCTGCGAAAAATCGGTAACATAATTGAAAACCAATTTCCAGCAATTATCGCTCACAAACGGTAATGTACCCGAATTATTTTGTGTGGCTCTGTAAATAAATTATAAATGTTTCAGGTACTTTTGTATATATCAAACGTGCTGCAGTGATCCTCGATATCATAAGATATTTTAGGATTTTCGCTTCGTTGAATGTGTTTTAGCAAATTTGAGCATTTAATTTTTATTATGTATTTTTTGATTGAAAAAATTTTTAGCACACGTATCCAAAAAAATAATTTTAATGTAGTTTATTTCAAAACAAATGGCTTTTTTTTTTCGTGCAATATAAAATTTAAGTGTGGTTTGAGATTTTGATATCGAGAAAATAAATAAATAAATAAAATAAAATAAAAAATTGATTAATTGAAAATTGTAATTTGTCTTTAAAAAATAACTCTTTTGTTTTAATATATACTTTTTTAATTTCGCGTCAAACATTCTTTATAAGATATATGTATTTATGTTAATAGACCGAGTACATATAGTTTATGCAATGCATATAAAGAGAAAAAAAAAACAGTTGTAAAATATATTTGTAAAAATTGACCTTTTTTTCTTCATCTTGCGTAAAATAAGAGAAGATAAATGTATATGTTTGTAAGATAAATGTATATGTTTTCAGACCTGGTATATAGTTTATACTATGCATGTAAATGAAATAAAATTTATTAATTGTAAAATGTGATTTATTTTATAATTTGACTTTTTTTTTTCGCATAAAATAAACTTTCGAAAATTTATGTTGGTTTATTTATTTAGATAGAGTACATATTTAGTGTAATGTATGCATAATATAATGTAAAGTATATTTGATAAAAGTTTTAGAACATTTCACTAAAAGAAAGTTAAATTAAAAAAATAAATCAATTAATTATTTTTTATTTATTTCACGTAAAATAATCATTAGAAAACTTATTTAAGGTTTATTTATTTAGATTGAGTATATGTAAAACAGAATTTATTTTTTAATAATAAGGTAGTATTTTTTTTACAATTTTAATTTTTTAATAATAAATATAATATATATTTTTTAAATGATTAACATGAAAATACAGATTTATAAAAGTAGAACACACAAAGGATTTTATAAAAACCTTTTAATATAATGATCAACATGTTTCGAACGCACAAACTATACTTTTTAATTTTATGGATAGAAAATAGACCCAATAAAGCTATATCAGTAGTAGGAGAACAAGAGTTTCGCGTCAGCAGGATCAATGATCATTGTGGTGGAGGTGTGAGCGGAAATGGGAGCGGAAGTGGGAGCGGAAGTGCGAGCGGAAGTGCGAGCGGAAGTGTAAGAAGATAAGAGACAGGAAGTTGAACCGAAAAGGAAGTAGGGGAGGGCTTATTTTAGGGGGTCTTCTAGAAGAAATGCACTGAAAGGGTAGGGGGGCTTAATTTTTTTTTTGCTGGAAAATAAAGGGAGATGAAAGGATTGGGCCGACCTGTAGGTGAACTGAGATTGAACAAAATGCACGTCATTTTTTAAAGTAACAAAATGTCAACAGTGCTAGTGGAGTTGAGTGGTAGGAATCCTGCTATAATTCTTTTAAGTAATTGAATGCCAACAGTGCTTTCAGTCGAGTGGAGTTGAGTGGAAGGAATCCTGCTATAAGATTGAATTTATTTTAAAAATAATATTAGCAGAATGTACACATTTTTTTCCCTTTAAACATTAACTTAAATGTGAATGAGATTAAAATAGATGTGAGGGCTAAATTTTTAGAGAGTTAAAATGAAAATCCACTGAGGGTTGCTAAATAAAAGGAGGTGATCGACTTTGACAGCATTTTTCTAAAAGTTTATTTATCGAAAAAGGAATCATACGTTTCGATTATATTTGTTACCTATCATAGTTCAACATCAAAAAGCAGGTAGACATTCACATCTCTAGCGCTCGTTGACCTAACTGTTCGGAATTTTCTTCGAACCCATTATTTTTGACTTTATAAAAGTTTAATAGGAAAAATTATTCTTTAAGTATTAACTGGAATGAGATTAAAATAGATGTAATGGTTAAATTTTTAAGAATTTAAAATGAAAATTCAACGAAAATTGTGATAGCCATGTAAATGAAAGTAATGCGATTACTTAGCTTCATAAAAATCTAACATGAAAAAAGCTGGTAGACGTTTACCTTTCGCACTTGTCGACCTAACCGTTCGGAATTTTGTTTAAGCTTCTCTCGAGTTCGTCGACCTAACCGTTCAGAGTTTTCGTCGAAATCCGGATATATATTAACTTACAATAGCTAACTTTTTTTAAGGGAAGTTTAAATAACATATTTCCCAAAGTGTCTTAGAAACATTTTAGAATTCATAAACACATAAGAACCTCACCTATAGGTGCAAGGTTCTGATTTTAAAGCTACTAGACGTTGAAATTTAAACTTCTTGCGCTCGGCGACCTAACCGTTCAGAGTTTTCTTCGAACCTTGTGTCAATACGAGTTAGGATCCCTTAGAAAGACCTACATAGAGACACTTATCCCTAACGTAGATAATCAATCCTATATTTAACCAACCAGTCACAACACACAAGACATAATCATTACATTCAGTTAATAAGTGATTTGACATGCAAAATATTAGATATAAAAACATACAATATGATATATACAACACGCAAAACAATTTTAAAGATTTTTTACCTTTCATATGAACAATTTACGCAGATAATCAACCCTATATTTAAACCAACCAGTCCCAACACACAAGACATAATCATTACATTCAGTTAATAAGTGATTTGAATGCAAAATATTAGATATAAAAACATATAATAAAATAATTTTAGCAATAATCTAACTTGAGAACTTATTTTGTTTAGAGTTATACGATTATAATAAATTTTAACCCTATTTTACTTGATACAACCAGCATTTTAAAAAAAGAGAAAGACATCTAGTTTTTATAACGTCACATATTTGAATTATTAACCTATTTTAGTTAAAAGTAAGATATTTAAGTGATTTTATTTGAAAAATCAATTCAACATTTTAAAAGCAGTCGAAAGATTTTCACTTTTAAAAAATAACTAACAGAATTTTATTTTAATTTTTTAAAGCAGTGGGTAGATTACACCAACTTTAAATTAAATTAACTTTTAATAGGTCACTTTAAATAAAATACATTTTTTTTTATTATCAAAGAAATATAAACTACTCACACATTATTATTTTGCTGCATTTTAACATAACAACATTTACAGTAAATTATTTAAGACATACGATTAAGACCATTTACATTGGAATTCACTTAAATTCTACAACCTTCTGCTGACATGTGTTCTCAGAAGAAATCTTCTCATAGAAGACAAAATAAGATAATGAATTGATAAACGTGATTCGTTATACATATTATGAAACAGAAAATTATTTAAGACATGTGATTAAGACAATTTTACATGGTATTACAGAATAAATCTTTTCATAGAATGCAAGATAAGATAATGAATTGATAAATGCGATTCGTTATGCATATGTTTAAACAGGAAATTTGTTTGAGAGATAACATTACTTCATTTATATGAAGTGCTCAAATATAAATTTTGCTGATATAATTAATTTTATTTCGAATTTGAAAATAGTATTGACAGAACATTCAAATTTTACTTTTCACAATATTTAAATAAGGGAAATTGTATACAATATTTAAAAAAATTTAATTAGGGAAGTTAGAAAATGTTGTACACGAACCCACTCATTTAGGGAAAGTTAGAAAGGGAGAGTACTTTAAGGAAAATACGTTATGATTGTTAAACTTTTATCATGTATATTTCAAAGTATTTCAAAACTTTATCGAAAAAAGAAAAATACGTTACGATTGTTAAACTTTTTTAATACATTTCAAAGTTTTATAAACTTTATCGAAAAAAAGAAAAAAACTTTTTGCGTGTGACTTTTTTTAACCAATAAAATGCTAGTATTTTGAAACAAGTGCCCCCTATGTGAGAATGTTATTTTACGAACAAAGTGTTTAATGCTATACAATACTTTGTGATTGATGTAAAAGGTTGTGATTTCCGTCTAAGTATTAAAGTTGATATGGAACGAGTCATGCAGTCTTGTGAAGGTGATAAAACCATGTCACCTAAAGCAATTAAAAAGGTACCCTATTTCTGCAAGTCGTGTAACAAAACATTTCCTCGAAAAGTTGACTTAGTGTTTTTTATGAAAAGTAATTTAAAGGAAAAGTGTTTTCGCTGTGAGGTGTGTGGGGAAGTTTTTTCACGAAAGAGTGATTTACATATTCACGAAAAGATTCACAAATCACCTAAACAATTCAAGTGTAGTGATTGCAACGAACTGTTTTCAAGAAAGACAGACTTATTGAAAGATAAGAAAACTCACAATTTAGGAAAACAACATTCATGTACAAAGTGTTGTGAAATATTTAATTGTGAATCAGATTTTTTACAACATTGTGATACTTTTCATAAAATTTTACCTAACATTGCGAAGTCACCCTGTTTAAAAGATTTGTTATTTGAACTGATAGTGAAGCTCATAGATTAGTTCGAACTTCTTAATATGACAGACTTATTTGATGTGTATTATTTTAAATGATGAATAAAATAGTTTGATTGCGAAAAAAGTGTTTCATTTAACCTACACTGTTAAAACTGATGTTGTGTATTTTGAATGACTTAGACAAAATGTTAATTTAAAAAAAGATTTTAACATGAGATAAGAGTTTTATAATAAAAATTGACTCACCTAAAATTTTTTCAAGATAGTCTCTCATCGTTTCCTATCTAAACTTGTTATCAGCTTGCTACATGCATGTTTGAGTGACTCATTTTTACCTGTGTCGAACTGTCTGTTGGGAAAATGATTGCCATATTTAACATGTGTCGACGATTTTTACCCGGAAGCTGTTTGAACTATCAAATTTCAGATATCACCCATTTTTCTACAACATTTAAATATTTTAATGTATTTTCACTTGTATATTGGAAACTTAGAATTATCACCTTCATATCGGAACATGGAAGATAGAAAAATAATAATTTTACACTTAGACAATATTTTAATCTAACAAAAATAGACAGGTTCTTATGTGTTTATGAATTCTAAAATGTTTCTAAGACACTTTGGGAAATATGTTATTTAAATTTCCCTTTAAAAAAAGTTAGCTATTGTAAGTTAATATATATCCGGATTTCGACTAAAACTCTGAACGGTTAGGTCGACGAACTCGAGAGAAGTTTAAACAAAATTCCGAACGGTTAGGTCGACGAGGGCGAAAGGTAAACGTCTACCAGCTTTTTTCATGTTAGATTTTTATGAAGCTAAGTAATCGCATTACTTTCATCTACATGGCTATCACAATTTTCGTTGAATTTTCATTTTAAATTCTTAAAAATTTAACCATTACATTTATTTTAATCTCATTTCAGTTAATACTTAAAGAATAATTTTTTATATTAAACTTTTATAAAGTCAAAAATAATGGGTTCGAAGAAAATTCTGAACAGTTAGGTCGACGAGCGCTAGAGATGTGAATGTCTACCTGCTTTTTGATGTTAAACTATGATAGGTAACAAATATAATCGAAACGTATGATTCCTTTTTCGATAAATAAACTTTTAGAAAAATGCTGTCAAAGTCGATCACCTCCTTTTATTTAACAACCCTCAGTGGATTTTCATTTTAACTCTCCAAAACTTTAGCCATTACATCTATTTTAATCTCATTTCAGTTAATACTTAAAGAATAATTTTTTATATTAAACTTTTATAAAGTCAAAAATAATGGGTTCGAAGAAAATTCCGAACAGTTAGGTCGACGAGCGCTAGAGATGTGAATGTCTACTGCTTTTTGATGTTGAACTATGATAGGTAACAAATATAATCGAAACGTATGATTCCTTTTTCGATAAATAAACTTTTAGAAAAATGCTGTCAAAGTCGATCACCTCCTTTTATTTAGCAACCCTCAGTGGATTTTCATTTTAACTCTCTAAAACTTTAGCCCTCACATCTATTTTAATCTCATTCACATTTAAGTTAATGTTTAAAAGGAAAAAAAATTGTACATTCTGCTAATATTATTTTTAAAATAAATTCAATCTTATAGCAGGATTCCTACCACTCAACTCCACTCGACTGAAAGCACTGTTGGCATTCAATTACTTAAAAGAATTATAGCAGGATTCCTACCACTCAACTCCACTAGCACTGTTGACATTCTGTTACTTTAAAAAATGACGTGCACTTTGTTCAGTCTCAGTTCACCTACAGGTCTGCCCAATCCTTTAATCTGCTTTATTTTCCAGCAAAAAAAAAATAAGCCCCCTACCCGTTCAGTGCTCCTCTTCTAGAAGACCCCCTAAAATAAGCCCTCCCCTACTTCCTTTCCGGTTCAACTTCCTGTCTTACTTCTGGTTCAACTTCCTGTCTCTTATCTTCTTACACTTCCGCTCGCACTTCCGGTCCCACTTCCACCACCATGATCATCAATCCTGCTGACCCAAAACTCTTGTTCTCCTACTACTCATATCAACTATCAGGTGTTTATGAAATCCCATTCACCAGAGCAGATGGAACGTTACAATATTATATACGAATGACAGCTGGAAAGTTTAAAACAAGATTAAAAAAGCATATGGCAGATATCAAATATGACAGAAGTACTACAGCATTGGCAAGATTACATATAACCAAGACTTTAAAAATTTATTTTAAGAATAGTAAAATAATTTATCCAATCAAGATTTTATTTCCCATCTATTATCCCTGAATCAATAGAAATCTATATGCGTAACGAGAACCTATGCAATAGATCAGCCTCTTTTGAATTACCTAAAATCTTACACGAGGTCTTGTTCAATTTTTAAAAATCAATAAGAAAATATTAATTTTCACGTCTTACAGTTGACCATTTTAAGCACCTGCTTTTATTACGCATAAATTACACTTAAATCGCTAAAATATACTTATATTCCGCTCATAATTTTCTTGACTATATTTTTCGATCCTTTTATAATCTTTCATTCCTGAGTAATTCTTTTACTGACACCTCTCCCCCTAAAATTCAACCATTAAGATGAAAAATTAGCTGTAAACCTTTTACACGATGTTGCTTATTTGGAGAAATAATTCATATCTTGGAAGAATAATTATAGGGTAACACGCTCAAAACTTTTTTCTTTTTTAATCATTTCTCTTTTTCTCTGGCTCACACATAAATAAGGTTGTTTGGATCACGAACTAATAAATTTTATTTACCACTTCCTAAATAGAAGACGGAAATATAATAAATTCTTAACAAGGTCATTCTGAATATGTTCTGATAGATCCATTTAGTTTGACCGGCGCCAAAGTGATCTATCATGAATAAAAAATAGTTGTTATGAAGCCCTGATAACAAACTGGAAAGTTCACTTATATATGTCATATATATTCAATGTCTAGAAACAGCATTGTGCACTTTTAGATATTTTTACTCCTTCCGAATTTAGATATATTTAAAGTTGTATATGAATGTGGTTTGTTTGCGTTTCAATCACGTATAGTTCATGATCAGGATTATCTTAATGCATTTGCATCAAAACTTTTTTTTTAATCATTTCTCTTTTTCTCTGGCTCACACATAAATAAGGTTGTTTGGATCACGAACTAACAAATTTTATTTATATAAATTTTATTTAATAAATTTTATTCCTAAACAGAAAACGGAAATAATATAATAAATTCTTAACAATGTCATTCTGAATAGGTTTTGATAAGTTGACCGGCGCCAAAGTGATCTATCATGAATAAAAAATAAGTTGTTCATAAAACCCTGATAGCAAAGTGGAAAGTTCACTTATATATGTTTCAATGTTTAGAAACATAGTAATGTGCACCACACCTTTTAGATTTTTTTACTCCTTCCGAATTTCGATATATTTAAAGTTGTACATGAATGTGGCTTGTTTGCGTTTCAATCTAGGTATATAGTTCATGATCAGGGTTATCTTAATTCATTTGCCTAACCCCTCCCAACAAATTACTTTATTCAGTTATTTATAATTCTAAAATTTTTCATCTGTGGAAAGATAAAACTATTTTGTGATTATAAAATGGAATTGGTTAATATTCATTTTCCCTTCTTGTGGATAAATAGCATAATTATCTTTAAATACATAAATGTTGATTAATATGACATAGGAGAGTACGATACTAAACATAAGTAAGTGAATAATGTCTTACGGTTACTAATAATATTAATAATTACAGTAATAATGAAAGAGTTTTAATAATTTAATAAAGGGTTATCTTAATGCATTTGCCTCCCTCCTCCCTACAAATTACTTTTATTCAATTACTTATCATTCTAAAATTTTTCTTCTGTGGAAAGATAAAACTATTTTGTGATTATAAAATGGAATTGGTTAATATTCATTTTCCCTTATTGTGGATATATAGCATTATTATCTTTAAATAAATAGATTTTTATTAATATGCGATAGGAGAGTACGATACAAAACATAAGTTACGTGAATAATGACTTATGGTTACAAATGATATTAGTAATTACAGAAATAATAAAAGAGTTTTAATAATTTTTGTGCATTATTGTTCATTATTATTGTTCATTAATAATTCAATAAAATCCTAAAACCCGTAGCAAATTTTGCGTGCTTTACAGGACAGAAAATACAACTGTTCACTCCTCTGCAATTATTTATCATTTGTCAAAATGACCACGAGTTTGATCGGACTAGATCCGTTTTAATGTGGTGAGGAAAATCATCCTTTACCAATTCCCCTCACATCATCTTTTAGTGATGACGAGAAATCAGCGATATTGATACTTCAAGGAAAGGACTAATACCTCTGAGGGAAAATTTAGATAAATGTATGATTTTTGCACATAATTATTAAGATTTATTGACTCTATATGTGTATTAAGTTTCATAACAATTGCTTAATAATGTCATTGTGCTTATTAATTTTTTTATAACTCTATTGAAGTCCCATGTATGGGGAAGTGTATTTTATTTCCCTCGGTGCCTAATTCTTGAAAGGTTACTTGTAAAATATAAAGCATTTGATAGTTTAATTATCCCCATTTTTACAATCGTGGGGGAAAGCAACTCTAAGGATGATGCAACGGCTCCACCATTCATGTGGAGGGATGTTACTTTATACCAATCAAAGAAAGAGGGAATAGTTTTAGAGCGCTGAATTAAAGTTTAAATAAGAAAAACATCTCTATTACAATATATATATATATATATATATATTAGTTGTTTTTCCTTTTTTGCTTTAGCATTGCAATAGCATATGGTGTTATGAGATCATTGTGTTCTTAGAAGTCTTGCAAGTATGACTTCAATTACAGACTTTGCTAGCAGCAGTGTAACCTAAGAGGCTCTGGTGATTTTGGCTTGCTATTAAGAAAGAGTATGTTGCTAGAGTCTTATGCCGTGGTGTTGTTATACACCTAGGTTAGCAATATTTCAAGATGAAATGTATTTAAATTTGTCAATAACGGCTTCGCAATATACCAACGGTTGTACCATTAAGAGTGTGTGCAGCGTAATGTGTAATACAACATGTAATCGTTGCATTAAGAAGATTGAAACAACAATGGGTACACATAGTTATGGAATTTTGTTAGTGCAATCACACCATTTGTACATGTGCCCCACGAGTGGCACGGAAGATGTTGGAGGTAGGCCAGAGAATTGGACCACCTCTCCCAATTCATTTTTGTGGGAATTCGGAAGTCATTGTGCCAGTGTGGAGGTGCACCATCTTGCTAATGGACCCCTATTCTTCATACCACCACACGATTTGTGCCTTTTCAGAATGCGTTGTAATTTTTCAATTTTCAATATTTCCGATTTTCAGCACCTGAAATAAAAATCAATGCTATTACATAATGTACATTTCCACATTCAAGCTACCATGTACCACCTAACAAAATTGTCTTAGTTGTTTATTATCTTCAGTATCAGTGTTTAAAATTAGAGCTTTTTTCTCGGACACCCTGGATTAGAAAATGGCGGCTTGACAGCTGATGGGCAGGAGCGCTTCGAAAAATGAGAGTCAATTGGTGGATGCGTGAACTCACAACAGACTTGATGAAGAACAATTTAACAAAATAATTCGTTTTCTTAATCCAAAACCCAGTAAAATATATAGCTGGTTAAAAAATATATGCATTTTTAGTGAAATATTATTCAAAGCAAATTGTAAGTTTTCACCCATATATTTCATTATTTAAAGTTACACAAAAGAGCGAGATATCAATATTTTGAAAAATTCCTACGCATTTCATTAGAAAATATGTAACGATATATCCTCAAAAATATCAAGTTGATCGATTGTGAATTGGTAGAGATACACACATTTTGGAAGTGCTGTTCCGACATCTAACTAATATAAAATATGATTTGCGTGAGAATGTGTATAAAGAGAAGCGACAAAAAGAAAAAAAAATCAAAATACTAAACATGTCAAAGTGGTGTTATCCATTAATGACGATTTTAAAGTAGTCTAAGCTTTGCAACTCATTTGGGGTGTTTACACTTTAAAAACGACATTTTCAAAACTGAGCAAAAATTATTCAAATCTGAGTATGTCGCATAGTCAAAATGGCTCCGAATCAAAATTATTCAAGTTTAAAACATATAACTCATTTCTGAAAACATGCACACACTCAAGAATAAAATATCATGTGCTCATATTTGAGTATGTACGTGTTTCAAAAATGAGTATGAACTGACTTCTATGCGCTCATTTTTGAGTATTTCCATGTTTCAAAAATAAGTTCGAACTGATTCTAATCATTTTTGAGTATGTTCATGTTTTAAAAATGAGTATGAACTAACCTCTATGTGCTCAGTTTTGAGTATGTCCATGTTTCAATATTCTGAGTATTTCTGGTATTTCAGAGTTGAAAGCATTGGGTCATCCTATTTAAAACAAAAAGTTTCATAACAAAATGAAAACATCGATTTACTCAGATTTGAAAGTGTCATTTTTCTCAGTGTATACTAGAAAATATACTACTGTATTTTTCGGAATTATTTATCATTTGGCAAAATGCACACAGACCGCAGATTTGTGTGAATTACTAAAAGCATGTATATTATGAATTTATCTTACCTTTTCAATTCTGTCTGCATAAGTATTTTATGCATCTTAAGATTTTTTCCCCGAACAAGCAAAGAAAGCGTATTCTGCTGTAATACTTATAATTCTCCTATAAATGCAATAATGTGTTACACATATTATCTTAAACAAAGAATTTTCTATTCATCAGTCAGCCTTGACATCACTTTGACTTTCACAATGTCAAAACAGTAATCTTCTTTAATGACGATTTTAAAGTAATCAAAATTTCCCAATTCATTTGGAGTGTTTGCAGTACATAGAATCACTACCTCCGTAATATATAAATGCCTCACGCATTTGACTCAAAAGTGGAAGTCAGGTAAACCTAATAGGTAAACCTAAAACCTAAAGTCAGGTAAACCTAAACCGCTACCATCTGGGATCTGCTGTCATAATATTTACATTGATCGCCTCATAGAACGTGTCTTTCAAACCTACAATTTTCATATTTTTTACAGCGATATGTGATTTTTTTAACTGAAAGTTCACATGTAAATGAAAAATAATGTATTCTTATATTAAAATGCCATCTTGCTGTGTTCCTTATTGCCGTTCATCAAGCAAAAACAATGAAAATATATCATTTCATCAATTTCCCGTAGACAATCGTATAGACAATTTGAATTTTAAAAAATACAAATAGGCATTTTTACTAAAATTTATATTTTTCTAGCAACATACTGCTGAATAATAATGATAATAATAAAAAAGAATGATTATTTGTTATTAATATGATATATTTTTACAAGGTTACAATTCTGTAAAAGGGTGCTTTGATCTAAAACAAGTTCTGAAATAATATTAATATTAAAAACGTGACAGAAATATTAGGTGAAAATATTTATTTTTATCTAACAATTATCCAATGCCTTGTCTGGATGAAACTAAATCTGAAACATTAAAAAAATATATTTAAATGGCTTCTTGTTCACTTGCAAAATAACCCATTAAAAAAGAATCTGGTACAAGATGAATTCGAATATAAATTAGTAATGTGATCAAAACTTTTTAGAAAAATTAATATGTATTCATGGGTTTGGATTGTGATTTCCAGCAATATAAATATTGTGTAATTGAAATATATGGTAAACGTGCCAGTAATGACATTTAAGAATTCCGTTAATCGAATCCCCTTAAAGAATTTCGTCATTTTTTAAAAAATTAATAGGTATAATTATTATATTCAAGTTTCTTTTAAGCATTATATTAATTTATCAACAGTATATGTTATTATGGAGGTAGTGATAGAATATACATAGCTGAACTCTCCAGAGTTATTTAGCTTTTGCCAAAATACAACACATAGGCTGATATCTAGAATGGACAACTAAATTCTTATAGTTATATCATAAATTTAAATTTCTTGTTTAATTCCATCTGCATAAGTATACTTTATGCAACTTAGAATTTTCTTCCAAATAGTGTCATTTTTAAGTTCAAAAAACAAAGAAACATGTTCCTTTATACTACGCCTAATTATTCCCCTTTAAATGACATAATATGTTACACATAATACCTTAAACAAAGACATTTCTATTATCCAATCAGTCTTGACATCACTTTGTCTTTCGTGATAGCAAAGCATTAAGCTTCTCTTGGGTGTTGTCACAAACGCAAACTGTCATTACGGTGTAAGCTCACCGCATCGTCATCTTTCTTTCTCCACCTCACTTAATTCTCAGTTACCACACCAAATTGTGGTTACACCTAAAGATGCTGATGTGGATAACAATGATGAAGAAAGCAAATATGTAATTATTAGCTCAAACTACAGGCATATAGTTAAAGCACTCACATAAAAACGTTTTGTTTTAATCATCATGCTGGAGTGAAATCTTCTACCAAGATTCTTTAGAAAATCGTTAAATTCACTTCCATGAATTTGGTCACTTTCTAAAGGAAAGTGTGCTTTATAGTATAAGTAATTGTTTCTGTTTTCTTATTGTTAAAATGACAGTAATTTGGTATTTAAGGCGTTTCTCAAAAAAATATTTTTTCCTTCGCTCAGCAACCCGGAATTTTCTAACACGTTCAGAGACTCATTTTTAAGCGTAAAAGCGTGAAATCGACACGCATGGCTATTTAAATGATTTAGAATCGAATAGTGTGTTTCACTTTTCGATAAATTTATCACATCTTGAGTTGTAACTAATTGCTGTCTCATGACCACCTTTCTTGTGTTACCGCTTCCAGAAATTTTATCGAAGCATTAACCTTCACAGCATTTTCTGAAAAAGGTTTGACTTTATCGAAAAATGTAAAATGTCATTCGATTTCATAATTTATTAATAAAAACGCTTGCTAATTTTATACGTTTACAAATTAAAAGGAATCCATTAATGCGACAGAAATTAGCCAGTTTGAATTTGAAAACAGCTTTAAAGAAACAAACAATATTTATCTGTGAACAATAAAGGAATCATTAGATGACGTATTTTAAAAAAGGTTTTGTTTATGAAAATGCAGATTAAGCCAAGCTCACTAAATTTGTAAATTTCTATCTGCTCCTATGTTTTCTAAAATTAGAATTTAGGCATGTAAATGCTATCGCAATGAATATGTTTTTTTCCCCCCAAGTTAAGTCAGGAATATCTGAGCTCTAAGTTTTAGAAAACATACAATATAATATTCAGCACTATTCCTTTATACTTCATGTGCACTTTTATTTTTTTCAAATTTTCTAAGGATTTCTAAAATTTAGAGCCTTGGGTCGCATTGAATCACTTTCCGCTTTAGACTCAATTTTAATTGTGATTCGCTAAAACATAAGCATGTTTTTAAGCATATTAGAAACATATATATATAATTATCTCTTTGGAGATTTAATTAGAATGTTACAAGAACTTGATTAATGTTTTTTGAAATTCAAAGATGTTATAATTATATATATATATATATATATTATATATATATATATATTATATATATATATATATTATATATATATATATATTATATATATATATATATATATATATTATATATATATAAATGAGAACAAATGGGAAAAACAAAGGATAATGGTAAGATGAAAAAAGCAAAAAATGGAAAACTATCAATATCTTATAGAATCTTCAGAAGGGTTTTATAAGAATATTCATATATATATATATGTGTGTGTGTGTGAAACAAGACAATTAATAACCTACATGAGTTCAAATAACAAAATAAATAGTTAAATAAATAAATAGGCAACTTAAATAGAAATAAGATAAATAAACAATTATTCAACTTAAATAGAAATTGGAGTATAAAATAATGTGCAAGACTCACCGAAAAATACTAATGTTATTGTAGATTGAACAAAATTATAAGTACTTGACGAGCAGCCAGTCATCATTAACTCAAAATGGCTGCTATAGCTATGCAAACATAGCTTTGAAAAAAATGATAATATGATTAGATGTACCATCAACCACAGAAAAATATAAGTAAAAGCTGAAATTGTGGACTTGTTAAATAAGAAGTCTAGTGCTGCCAGCTGTTATGAATGAAGAGAAAAAAGAATCAAAAGAAAAAAAAATGACAAAGCAAATAATATTTGAAATCTGAGGAAACTAAAGAAAGTAAATAAAATTTAAATATAATAAAGATGAAAAGGGAAGACAAGTACAATAATTAGCAATGTATGATGAGACGTTGTGTAAGTAAAATGCAGAATGTATGATTTATGTTGTAAAAATGATTTTGTTATTTTAATAAAATAATTTGCATAAAACCCGATTTTTTTTATAAATTTTGTATTTTTTTTAGCAGTTGCGCCACATCCATCCTTAATGGTATTTTTATTTTATAATTTTGCGAAGGGAGGTGGGGGGGGGATTTTGTTATTTTACTTTTTTTTTTGTTGTTAATTTAAAAAAAAATAAGTTTTAATAATTTTTTTCAGCAATTCACTCCCTCCCTCCTTAATATTGTTTTCAATTTCATAACTTTTATACATATATAATGTCTGTACTGGTGAAATTAGATTAATGTTTTGATGTTTAATCCATGAATACTATACATATTTCAATAGTTACCTCATCTTAAAATTATTCTAAATTTTCTTACTTAATTAACTATTTTCCGTTAAAAATGCTATTATTATTTTTATCGTCCCTTTTTAAAAATCTAATTGATTTTCCTACGCGTCAATTTCTTTTCATTTTGGCATTGCGCCAGTAAAATTTTCATTGCGATAGGAAGTCTTTTATTCTTTTTCGACACGATTTTAGAAGCTACGAGAAACTTTTCTTCCCGCTTTTCCGAGAGGCTAATCGCTCCGTTTTGATTATTCTGCCGTTACTTCAAAATTCGAGGCTTTAATTATTGGATAAAATCCATTATTTGTAGCCTTCCGCGAAGTGGTTTAAAGCCATTTGCACAACTTTGGAACACAACTTTTCACTGATATCGTCTGTTAAAAAAAATAGCTGTGGCATCAGAAGAATGAATCTTGATTTTTTAGAATTTCGCCGTAAAGAGGTATTTTATTAAATGCAGGGTTGCAAAAAAGCCGGCTAAAATTAATAAAAGCCATGCCAGTGGCTTTTATTGGTTTTAACCGGCTTTAAATTGGCCTTTTTTGGTCAAAATTGGCTTTTATACATTGAAGCAATTTATTTATAAATTGTAGATTTTTAAGTATTTTTTAACTAATTTAAAAGATATTTTATTGAGTTAGATTTTAATAAATAACTTAATTTCTCAATAATGAAGACATTAATATTGGAATAACACATAGCAGACTGGTGATTTGAGTCAGAATTGTAAATATGTTACCTAAATTTTAACAAGGCATACTCAGTGCTTAACTATTGCTATATTTTTTAAATAAAAACTTTATTATTATTATTTATTTTATTTACACTTTTTTTCAGTTTTACTTCTTTAAATAATTAAATAGGACAACAGTTGTTTAATTACATATTTTATTAATCAACTAATTTTAAAGGCTATTAACCCACTAGTAGAAATAATGCAACATGACAGTGGGGATTGCAGATTTTAGAAATATTTTGAAGATTAATCTAATAGCTTAAAAAATACTGTAGTTAAAAAAAAAGAAAGCTAAATTTTACTTTGTCTCTGGATTACTGTAATCTTCTTACTGTATTTTCTTTGTAATTGAAAATTTTGCTTATTTAATGGGTTACTATTATTTCTTGTGGTAGTAGACATTGTTGCGTCATAGATAAATTTTGTTTTGCTGCAGATTGATACACACACACACAAATTAGTTACTGGGGCTATTAATATGCGAGTTTTAATATTTCTCATATCTTTAAAATCATACATACAGCAATTTAATAAAAACACCATTTTCCACTGTTAAAAACGTTAATATGAATAACATTTGCTTTTCATTTCAACAAGTTTTTTTTTTTTTTTTTTTTTTTTTTTTTTTTTAACTGTTCTCTCTTTTTTTATACACTTACATCTTACTAAAATCTCCTCAAATATTATATATTCTTCCTAATTCCTCTTTCAACGTTGATCATTCCATAATTTAATCTCATCAAATGGACTTATCAGACATGAGTTTTATAATTGCTTAGTAGAAGAAAAAAACTTATTAAAATATATTTTTATAAGACATTAGAATACTGATTACTAGCTAAATATGGATGCTCTGAAGTATTATATATGTTAATTTCATTTATTAAATATATAAATTATTAAGTTTTAAATCCACAACAATTTTAAAAGTTTGTAAAAAGCAGTATATGTAAGAATTTTTCATTTTTGATGGTGATGTTTTGTTATTGTTTAAATATAATCTTTAAAATGTATAATGTTTAAAATGTATAATATATGTCGAGCTATGTAATACAGAATTTCAAAACGCCACCTTGCAGTCCAATTTAATATATTCTTTTCAAGAAGTATATTAATTTTTTAGAAGGAAATATTTTTTATTGCATTAAAATAAATTAATGTGAATTAGCTGTAAACCACTTTTTTTAATAAAAGCCGGACATTTTCAATTAAAGCCGGCTTTTTTTAAGTGGTTAAAACCAAAAAAAGCCGGCCGGCTTTTTTTGGCCTGGCTAAAAGCCGGCAACTCTGATTAAATGCCGTGCTACTTTGAGAGTGCTCAATATTGTGTGATGAGATGTTAATAAAGAAGTTGAACTCTAACTGCTAGATTCTTTCTCGGGGAAAACAACCAGGAATTTTTGACGATTGCCTTTATTGTTTTTTATTCACTCGGTTCTACGCTGACATCTCTGCAGTGTTACTAATTATCGTCGATTATTTAATTGACTGTATGTTCCTATTTTTAGTTATGCAATCTACGCTGGTATAACTGCATATAAGTATATTTTTCCTTTTCAACGTTATCGAAAATTTGATCGTTTGGACTGTACCCTCAAAATTCATTGGCTGTATAATATTTTTCATGTATTTTTGCTCTATTATATTTCCCATTTCGGCGGAATATCCCCAAACTCAACTGGGACCTGCAAGCTATAGTCAAAAACATATTTAAAAAATTTGGTTCAATTATCTGCATAACTTCATCGCACTTTTCGATGATACAATAATGAAAATGGAACAAAAATTGCTATAACAGCGTCCCCTTTCGTTGCAATATTCCCAATTTCAAGTGGGACCTGCTGGCCATAAGCCAAAAACCTATAAATGAAATCCGTTTAATTCTAAGCATAACTTTATACTTTTTTCGATGATACAAAGAGAACATACACACGGACAGACAGATATTTTGTAAAAAAACATGTTTTTCGGAATCTCTGACTCCTAAAACGTGTAAATCTGTCGAAAACCGGAAGTCGAAAAAAAAATTCGATTACAATAATTTAAAGTCCACCACCGTCCTCTTAAATAACCGATAATGTTTTCGACAAATGCATTAAAAAAAGTATATTTTATTACTAGTATTAATATTTTATTTTTTAATATTTTTAATTAATTTTTTCTGTTACAAAATTATTTTTTATCACATTTAATCTTTAAATAATAATAATAGCTGAATTTCCAACAATAATATGATAAATGGTTGTGTAAATAGTGCATGATAAATGAGTTCATTGATACAATATATCTGAAAAGCAATTAGTTAGGATTTCAATCTATCTTATTCTGTGCATCAAAAGAAAAACAGAAGAAAACATGTAATACAAAAAAGAGAGAAAAAAAAATCAAGTGATCAAAAATCAATTCAAATGCTATTAAATCTCATTTCAAGTGTTCTGCAATTCAAATGCGGTTAAATCTCATTAAATTCTCATTATAAACGAAAAGTTTTGTAGCAAATGATGCAAAAGTTGCAAGAAATTGCAACAATGTATATACTCGTTGATAATGTAGTAAGAAAAACTTGACTTCTTGCTCATGGGCGTTCCTAAGACAGTTTAGCCCAAGGTAAATATATTCTTCAAGTTAGACAAGATGATGAATGAACTGGACTATACCATCCAAAATATTACCTCAAAAAAAAAAAAAAAAAAGTGAATAAAAAGTGAAAAATAAATCTCACTTTTGCTATATGGTGTACAAACATTTATGTATAATTAGAACTTATACAAACATTAAAAACTTAATATCATCAAAAAAAAAATTGTGAAAAATAAATCTCACTTTTACTATATGATGTACATACATATGTATGATGTATATACATAAACATTTATGTATAATTAGAACTTATGCTAACATTAAAAACTTAAAATCAGTTTTTAATGTTTTTATAAGTTCTAATTATACATAAATGATTATACACCATGTAGTAAAAGTAAGATTTACTTTTCACGTTTTTTTTTTTTTTTTTTTTTTTTTTTTAGATTTGACAAGATGGTTCTTCAATATGACTGAGTTATTTAGTACGTAAAATAATCACGAACACAGATCAATATTTTAATTTAATCACAATACATTCTTGATAAACAAAGATCGATAAACGTTCATTTTCACTATTGTATCATCGTAAAGTGTATGAAGTTCAAGTTATGCAGATAATTGAACCAAATTTTATGCGTATGTTTTTTACTATAGCTGGACTTCCCAGTATCCCAGTTGAATTTGGAGATGTTGTACCTGGAGGGAGCGCTATGATAGCCATTTAAAGATTTCAATTTCAAAAAGATGTACAAAAAAATTAGAAATCCTAAAAATTTTTTTGCGTTAAATGTTCGGCTTTGATCCAAGGATTCCGGAGGATTTTTTGTTTTGCCTCTATCTTAAAAAATGGCTGAGATATAGCAGTTGGAAATTATAGGGTGGCTGACTTTGAAACAATACAGCAGTATTCCTCCATAAACGGGTTTAATTTATGAGTTTTAGTGAACATGGTTTCGCCAAATTTTCTTACATTGTTTTAACCTTCATTTCAACACTTACATGCTTAACATTATATATTTATTTTAATTAAATTATCATATATAATCAGACATAAACATGGAATAAATACACTAAACATTAAAGTAATATGTGCAAACGTTTCGGGCTATAACTTAGCCCCTCCTCAGTGCAATAACATACGCTGACCGGAGAGTTTTCAAACATGTATACAGTTACTAAAATAAACCAGTTAAAACTGGTTTTAGTGTATTTATTTAATGTTTATGTCTGATTATATATGATAATTTAATTTTAAAAATTTCATCAGACGTTACAAAATGTTTAACTATCTTACTATATATTTATATTCGCCAACGTCAAATTCTCGCCAAGCTTGGCGACAATTGGTAAAATATCACCAAATTTGGCAACAAAAATATTTTGTTATATATGAAGCCAACTTGTCTATGTTTGTCTAATTTGGCGATAGTCTCATTCAAATTCAATTTTGACGAGAACTGGGAATGACTCTTCTGTAATCGGGTTCACCGTATTTTAGTTTCTTGTATTTTCAGTAGAATTAGCTAAAATCTCAAAACCAAGCAATAGGGAAACTGTCTTTTCCTGCCGGTACAGACCAGAAGTACTTTTCGTAGTTTAGTATATAAAACATCGGCTGCTCGCATCCAGGTAACCCGACGATTCGCAAGCCGCTGACATACAACAGAATGACGAAGAATATTGATATTTTTTTGGTGGCGATTTTTTTGGTGGTGTGATAGCGAATTTTGAAGCATTAACATGTATGAGATAGAAGAAAGTTCTGGTATTGGAATATCAGACTAGTTTATTGATAATAAAATGAAATATACCTTATAAATAGATACCTTTATTGAATTTTGAAAAAAGTATCTGCGTTTCAGGGTTAAAAATATGTTGATAAAAGTGATACGGTAGCACACATGCATTGCTCTCATGCCCGCACGCACTCACCTTATAAATAGCCTGTTTACTTGTTCTTGAAAAAAGAAACATTAAGAAAAGAAAAGAAAGAAAAAAAATCATGCATCATGCATAGATTATGAAGCAATTTCTAACGCTGCCGGAACATTGTTACAAAACCTAATATTATTATATGTTAAGGCTGATGGTCAGTGACATATCACATTCCTCTCGCTAAAGTTAAACCTATGGGTGTGAGAGGCATGCCTGCGCATGCGCGGCAGTGTATTACTGCTTATTTTATTGTTAATTTTACGGTATAATACTGTCAGCTGGGGTGCCAGTATTATACTGTAAAATCAACCTTTTTTTTTTTTTTTCAGCGTACTTGAATCACATTTGAAATCAATCTCAGATGGATTCATCAATTACCGATCATAGATGGCAATGCATTTAAATTTGAATCCCTTTGTGCGGCCCTGTATATAATCTACATTTTTGATATATGTCACATATATACCAAAATGTAATTTAGTTGAAAAATGCATTACGCAAAAGAAGATGTTTTTCGGTAATTATCATCCATACCCCACAAATGTATCCATATCATTTTGTGCCGTTTTCCATATGAATTTATTTATATTATTACTCACACTACATAGTGCAGTAATATGAAAATGAATATCTATATATTTAAAACGAAAAGCGCATTCTGTCAAATATCCACGTGAATATCGTCTCTTTACGCATGCGCCAACGTTTTTTTGATGGCTTATCCCCTCAGATACGGGAAACCTGATTGATTAGCTTGTTTAGCCTAGGGGATTGAAAACGGATGGAGGAGGTACCATTGCATTGAATGCACAGAACTTCTAACATATTTTTGCTCTGAGGTTGAAAGCTAAACCTTTTTTTTTTAAAGAACTCCTGTTTTCACTACTAAACATGCATATATTTTCGCAAAATTTTAAAAAGACCTTGGAGACAGTTATATTTGTAACCGATTGAAATGTCAGAGAGTTCGGAAGATGAGAACTATTTTTGTATTGCTATGTTAAAGGAACCGACGCGAAAACAAACAAACAAATAAGCGAGAAGAAAACATTACTTTTACAACTAGGTAACAATATTTTTTCCCAACATTTTTACACGCGCTGTAAAACCGTTTTATTTGTCACCAATAAAGATTTCAAAGAGTTCGGACAAAAAGAACTTTTTATTTTAAAACTATAAAATGACCCTACGTAAAAAAAAAATAAAAAAAAAAAAAAAAAAAAAAAACAAGAAAATGAGCGTGTGTGTATTAATAACAGGATGCATTTTATACATATGTGTAAATAACAGTACCCACATAGTTCCGCCAGACTATCTAACACAGAGGATAGCGATATCACATTCAAAGAAAAATTAAATTCATATATCCAGCCGAAAATTACCATTCATTTAAGTAGCGTAATTAGTAAATTCTTCGTTCCACATTACAAAAAGCTTTTAAAAACTCGACATAACAACATCTGAATAAAAGATGCCTAATCATTCAAAATAGGCTAGGTATTATGGAAGCATTCAATGATCGCTTTAAGGCTTATGAAGAAATTTCTTGATTAACCATAATAGAAAAAATCGCTAAATTAGAGAGATACTGCATTAAATTACTTTCTATAATATCCCCCGCCAGACACCGGAATGAATCTTATGTCTAGAAAATCTGCCCTGCGGCTAAATTGTGCTGCGCGTATTAAAGTTTGTTTGCATTTAAGAAACTAGAGGGTGATCGTAATAATTTCATTTGTTCATAAATTTTGCACGCTGATTGTAAATAGAAGATAACGTGTTTGTCTCATTCGGACCACCCCTAAGAAATATGAATATTGATTCGAATGTAATTACATCAACTTAGTTACGAAACCTTTTCGATTTAAATATCTTCAAGTTGGAATGTCAGTGCAGCAGATAACCATCAAAAGAAGTATTTTTAATATTCATAGACAGCTTATTAAATTCTTCTTTTTAAATGTTAGAATTTCAAAATGGATCAATTATTTAAATCAAAGCCTATCCCTTACGACAAGATTTTGTCTAAACATGGTTTAAAATGTTTAATGATACTTTCTTCTAAATTGTAGGGTTTAAATAGGCTGTTTTTTATTAGGTGCGTTTGTAATTATATACATACGTAGCACCTATAGTCGTCTTCTGGTCCGTCCGTCTGTCCGCATATAAGAGCGCAAAAACTACCCAACCGAATGGTTTGAAATTTAATATATATTATCGTTGTAGAATTTTGTCGAGTCATTTGAAATTTTATGAAAATCGAATCAAAACTTAAAAAGATATTAATAAAAGTTTTCTTTATTCTATTAAATCCTATATCGTACGTAATCTATATAATAAAAGCGCAAAGTCATGTAACTGAGGAAAACAAATACGGGCAAAACAATTTTTTTTTTTGATATGCCAGACGCCCATTTTAATTCAAAAAAAAAATTTTTTTTTAATAAAATTGCATAAAAGGTACATTTTTAGAAAGATCGTTGAAAAAAATTGTTTGTTTGAGAGATAAGTTACATTAAAAAAAATGTATAGATTCTGAGGTAACTTCAGTGGAAATTACGTTAACAGCCGACTATCTCAATCCATTAGAGTAAATAAACACAGGAGATTCGTTCATTATGAATCATAAAAATATTAAACCATGGAGGACGTAATCATTCGCAAAGCAAGATCTCCATGGTGAATTTTACAATGCTGTCTGGTGTAGAAAAAAATTCGCATTTGTAAACGTGGCATACGTAATAATAATAATAAAAGAAGGACATGCTCATTTCGCTAGTAGCAGACGATATAATTCATTTCACTGAAATAATAAGAATGTTTTTTTTTTTTTTTTTTTTTTTTTTTTTTACATTGTGAAACTAGTTATAAAAGGAACGCACCTCGTATGTCACGTTTAACGTACAATTTCCAACTTGTTTACTTAATCTTCAAATCTTTACTTGAATCGGTGATTGTTGAAAAGAATTGGGTCCATATTTTAACATTTCTTATTTTAAGATAGTTTCAATGTTTCTTTATGTTTATTGACCTTTTCGTGAAAAAGGAACTTAGTCCGTGTACTTACACTTATGCATGTTTGGGAGTGAGGAATAATTTAAAAGTTGAGATTTGAAATGCACTATGTCCATGATTTGAGAAATTTAAAAACTAGGACTTACTTCATTTATCTGAAGAACGCGAAACTTTTTGATATACATTCACAAACACATTTTTGCATATAAAGGCATGCAATTTGTGGACATTGTTATTTAAACGCATAAAAATCAAACAAACTTTTTCATTTCTCATAACTAGGATATATGCATTTTGAATTATAACTCCGGCTCGATCAAGCAAAAACGGTCTGGTATTCCTTCGTTCCTTATTTTCATACTGTCACAGAAAATTCAACATATTCGATGTCTTTGAATACATTATATGTAGAGTGTCATTTTCTAAGAGAACGCAGGAGTTTGAATATCGCTAAGCGTTTTGTAAATCTAACAAGAAAAAATAAAAATAATTTCAATTTTGAAATTTAAGCTTAACAAACTTAAAAGTTATTACGAATGTTTATTCCATTTGTTATGCTTAGTTTTTCATAACAAAGATGCTGACATCTCAATTGACATTTTTTTTTTTAATGAAACGTTTTTGATCATTGAATATACTCCAGAGATTACTTGAATAATTTATGATCAGAGTCTAATGGCCATGACCCTGGGACCCTGACTTTAGGGGCTTCCAAATTTTATATACAATTTTTGTAAAGCTGATACTTTAAATCTATTTTAACCTTGTATTGAGTGTAATTCATATGTTGTACTTTTGGAATGATGATATAAGGTTATAAACAAAATATGCATTTATCTAAAGATGTATTTATATATTTATATCTGTAATTTATTAAACTTTTATTATTTTTTTTTTTTTTGTTAGAAAGGGAAGTCCTTGAATGAATACCAGACCCTGGACCTCTCTGTGGCTTGATTGGGCCCTGTCTCTGATCATTATACGCAAACAAATAGAAATAAGTTAGCATCTACAATGGACGCAAATGACTGAATTAAATTTTATCGTTTTATGTAATGTGTATAAAATTTTATTGTTCATATACACAGCTGCATAAAAATTTTCGAACGCTTTACCGAATGTGGGCTGAAACTGCTAAAAGTGGATTTTCAACTGTGTTGTAACGGGAAATACCAGATAGGAACTCGAAGAAGCAGCAAATTCTAGAATCACAATCTTTTCTAATCTATGCAATTCTCTAAATTTACAAATCTCAACTCAAAAAACTAAAGCTATGTTATTTGATTTCTAACTCGCAGAAAACCTATATTCAAATTGCAAAATATTAGAATAAATATTACGAAGAACTTAACTTATTTTGGTTTAATATTAGATTCTAAATTTATATGGCTAGACCATCTAACTTATGTGAAATCTAAAATTTCAAACTTCATACTTGGTTTCAAAAGATTTAATTATTTTAATCACGGAATCAACCCGGATATTTTGAAAATATGATATAAAACGGTAGTTTTTAAACAGATTACTTATGGATATGAAGTTTGGTTTTCTGATTTTATTAGATTAGATTTTAGATTTATTTTATTAGATTCTAAATTTATATGGCTAGACCATCTAACTTATGTGAAATCTAAAATTTCAAACTTCATACTTGGTTTCAAAAGATTTAATTTTTTTAATCACGGAATCAACCCGGATATTTTGAAAATATGATATAAAACGGTAGTTTTTAAACAGATTACTTATGGATATGAGGTTTGGTTTTCTGATTTAAATTGCCACGGAACACGGAGATTGAAATCAATACAGAGAACCGCTCTATTAAATTTAATAAAGGTATATGCAGGAGTATCTCCACTGACGATTATGCGTTCTAACTAGCATTCCTCCAATAGATATTACGTTCACTAATGACTATAATTGCTACCAAGTAAAAGAAGGACGAATAATCTTGAATGATAAAGGTCAAATATACAAATTAACCAATCTAATGCTAAAAGAGAAAACTTACAATTTCCCAAATTACAATCAATTAAAGAATTTAGACATACTCGATGAAATTTCCACAACAACTTTAAATAACTATGATTTAAAAATCCACACAGATGGCTCCCTCATGGAGCAAGGTACTGCATCCGCGTTTACAGTAAACTACCAGAATACCTATATTTACGATAATGTAATCAGATTACATAACCAGAACTCAATTTATCAAGCAGAATTGCATGCCATTTTACACTTAATAAACTGGTTCTCACCTTCACAATATAAAAATCTATTCCGAAAGTGAAAGTATCTTCGTAAAACAAAATCCGCAAAGAAAATCGAAAAAGTAATCAACGGTGGAAATAGAGATTGATCTCTGCTATCCAATGCAAAAAAAAAAAAAAAAAAAAAAAAAAAAACGTTTAAAAATATTGAAATGCAAACGAGATATTAGAAAAATAATGCCCCATAGTATTAACATTAGCGAGCGGGTGTTTTTAAGTGCGTGAAGAGATCTCTTAACTAATAGCCGCTCATCACTAGAAGCCCTCAAAATTGTGTTTCCACGAAATTATTTAATAACTAAAATATATAACATTTTATTATCAATTCCCAAAAAACAAGTAAACTTGCATAAATAGAATAGCACGCTGGGACAGAAGGTAATGAACGAGCAGATTTACTGGCAGAAGGCGCTATCACAAATGATCGTTACAACGAAAAGGAAACTCTCTTATTCCCATTTTCAAAAGTCAAATTATCTTTTAGACTAAAAATAGTCACAGTTTGGCATTAAGATTGGTCATATTCATTAAAAGGCCGATATACTTATGAAATTTTACTAAAAGTGGATCTGAACTTTATTTGCAAAAAAACAGTCTTAGCTTTCTACATTAGTAGACACGGTAGCTTCCATTCATTAAAAAAAAAAAAAAAAAATAGGAAAACGCTCCTCCCCAACATGTATACGTCATAAAAGCTCAGGAACGGTTCTACATTTCATATATGGTAATTGTCCTCTAATGAGACGCATTTTCAATTTCAATAAAAATGTCACAGTAAGACAAAATCTGAATATATGTCTGTTTGATCCTTTAAACATGATAAACTAAAAGAAAATTACAACATTCTGAATAAACATTTCTCCTTTATTAAAAAGGATCTATGATCCTTTTTCCTACATTTATAAAGTACTTTTTAATAGAATATATTTTGTTTTTGTAATTTGTATATTACAGTTCACATACTGATCACATTTTTGTACTCATACTGTTCCTATTTTTCCACGTGATTTTCTTTTTTGTTTATATTTTTTATGAGTGATCACGGTTTAAAAATCTTTCCCAGACTAATGATCTTATCTGCATAACTAACTGCGTTTGAATGATCACGGCATTTGTTGAACGACACTAAAAAATATAAATAAATATATGGACCTTTTTTAAGTATTTTTATTCTAACTACCAATTCTAAAAGAAAAAAATAATAACTCTAAGAATAGATAAAAGTTCAAGTTCTTATCCAATTATTTGACTGACGAATAACTTCCTACTTTACCCGGAACGTGCAGAGAATAGCATCAACCTCTATCGGGTCATTCGGAATTGTCATTGCATTCTTTGATGCTCGGGAAAAAAACATAATAATACGGGGGAAAAAAAGAGTTCTGCTATTAGAGACCACCAAATTGGCAGAATTGTCTAATGAATTCCATCCGTGCCAATCGATTGCTTGCCACTGGCACCACCCGTGATTGTTCTTCCTGGCTTATTCTTTTTTGTGTATTTTTCCCACCCAGAAGAACATGTTTGCCTAAAGTGATGTTGTATGTATTCGTAAACAGTGTTTATTTTCGATTTATTTCAGATGAAGAATTCAATTATCTTAAGTTTTGTAAATTGCAGACGGAGAAAACTAAAATCGCTTAGAACAGGCGTATAACAGTATGATGTCAGACTATGAAAATCATCCTGTCCCACCTTGAAGATCACGTTTGCCAAAAGTGATGTTGTATGTATTCGTAAATAGTGTTTATTTTCAATTTATTTCAGATGAAGAATTCAATTATCTTGAGTTCGATAAATTGAGGACGGAAAAAACTAAAATCGCTTACAACAGGCGTATAACAGTAAGATGTCAGACTATGAAAATCATCCTGTCCCACCTTGAAGATCACGTTTGCCTAAAGTGATGTTGTATGTATTCGTATCGTAAATAGTGTTTATTTTCGATTTATTTCAGATGAAGAATTCAATTGTCTTAAGTTTGTAAATTGAGGACGGAAAAACTAAAATTTCTTACAACAGGCTTATAACAGTATGATTTCAGGCTATGAAAATCATCCTGTCCCACCTTGAATATCACGTTTGCCTAAAGTGATGTTGTATGTATTCGTAAATAGTGTTTATTTTCGATTTATTTCAGATGAAGAATTCAATTATCTTAAGTTTGGTAAATTGAGAAAGGAAAAACTAAAATCGCTTACAACAGGCGTATAACAGTATGATGTCAGACTGTGAAAATCATCTTGTCCCACCTTGAAGATCACGTTTGCCTAAAGTGGTGTTGCATGTATTCGTAGATAAAGTTTATTTTCGAGGTATTTATTTTATATTCAGAATTCGATAATTGTATACTTGCTAAATTGTGTTCAGAGAAAGCTAAAATATTTTCGAATTTATGTAACGAAATTATGAAAAGTCAAGCATCTAATTTTTAATATTTTATAAAGGTATACCACTACGTTTAAATATCCAATTTTCAACAAATATCACAGATTTTTTTTTTTACTGTTTTGTTTGAAAAATTTATGCACAATTAGCTAGCATTCAAAGCAATTTTCGTTTTCTTCGTACGATGATCATTGAAATTGTAAAGTTATGGGTGTTTCTTGTTTCGCTCTCAAATCGGAAGTGTGTATTTAATTAACCGGAAATATGTATTAAGAGGCTACATCACTCGATTCCGTCCTTTTTCGCTTACAAGAAACCCTGCTGTTTCCTGACAGCCCCTACGAGCGGGTGGAGATGACAGGGCAGAAAGTTAAAACACATTCTATCCCATGCCAAAAAAGAATCATTTAAAAATATTAAAATGCTAACGAGATATCGTAAATTATTTCCCCAATAGGATTAATGTTAGCGAGCGAGTATTTTCGCCTGAGTGAGGTCGCCTCTTAACTACATTTTAGCATAATAATTGGTGCGTATAATTTTAAGCATTCGAATACATTACCGTCTATGGGCGAGAATTGCTGATTATGTGTTGTTGATTGTTTTACCCGTTTCTCAGTGGAACTACATTCTACTTCACTATGAGATGTATATGCGCGGTGATTTTCAACTGTGTTATACATTTTCTAAACTGTTTATTTACATATTACCTTTCCCTTTTTCCAAAGATGAAGTTCCGTGAGTGGTGTTGGAAAGGGTTTCCTAATCTATGCGTGTCACGTGATTATTCTTTCTTATTCATAGATATTTTGTGGTTGGTAAAGTCGATATATATATATCTGAGAGCTGACTCATCCAAGTGAAACAAATTAGGAAATTAGTTCCAAAGTAAGCCCATTTCAAACACATTTTCGCTCAAATCGTTCAAGGAGCGAGTGAGAATACCAAATGCCATGGCAAGGTCTTTTTCTCTAATAACTGGGTTGTCGGCAGCACGTGTACAATCAGCCACTCACGGCAGCTGAATGCGTGGGTGGTCCCTGTACCACCCAAGTAGATTTAAGAAATAGTTGTACGTCGCTCAGCGAGGTCGAGCAGGAGTGATACCAGGAGTACTAATTGAGGTTTAATTGCTTTGCCTTTGCGTACGTTGAAATTTCGACTTTTTTCTTAAGGGATTCCTTTTTTTTTTATTTCGCGTCGTGAGAAGAAGATTTACCCTTTCATATACTCCCATTTGGGGACACATACTTGAAGAGTGGAGACTCACTAATACTGTAAGGGCGCTGCCGTATAAGCAATAACTCCAATATTGAATTAACATAACAATACTTTTATTAAATACTTAAACATAAATCAGTAATTAATACAAATGCGTAATAAGTTGATGGAGACTTATAAGAAACACTTATCCAGGAGCTGAGAAGCATTATCATATGTGGAGAGGTGTTCGCTAAATTGCTTTATACATAACTTTATATTTCAGTCTATAATTCTTTCCATATCTCTCGTTTCCACTGCTATAAGTATCTATATATATTTTGATTTATCTCTAAACGGATTATTTTAAATCGACCTCTGGCTATTTGCTTCTTACTGATTAACACTCGTGATTTCTTTAATCTTAATTGAGGGAGTCGTGCAAGAAAGTGCCAAGCCACATTTTTGGTGAAATAAATCGAACACTGTAATCTGTTGCTTAATATTGTAAATTAAAATATCCTACATATAATTTGTTTCTAATGTCACTTGGTGGCAGCATATGTGACAGGTTTCGCTTTTTCTCTAGACGTTTATGCCCCCAATGAAGATAGCTAATTTACAAAAAACGTAATAGTAATATCATTAAAGTAATGCCATATTGTTACTCAGAATATCTGAAATGTTACTAAGACAATGACGAAAAAACTTTAGGTTATATATTTTGATTTGAGTATTTGACCAAATTTTCAATTTGAAATATCTCAGAAGTTCAAAAATGTGTCTTGGCACTCTCTTGCCCCGTACCCCCAATTACATTCGCGGTAATATCAAGTGGGAAGGAGGTTATTTTGTTTATTCTTAAAATTTAGGTGGACTTTATATCTGGACGTTAATACTCTGAATAATAGATTAGACTATTCACATGTCCAGAGCATTCTATGATTTGTCGAAACGTACATGTGAGTTTAGTTAAGATCGCTTGTAAATCGAGAAACATTAACTTGACTAATCATATTATCTGGACTTTTGGAATCAAACTTATGTGGCATGGTCAAACTACACCAAATACTGTGAAAATAACAATAAATCATCTTTTTGTCTTTCTTATTGCTCTTGAAACATTTCGAAGCAAAGCGCACAAAATTAACAAAATACATTCTCCCCAGTGAAGGTGATAAAATATCAGGGACTTTCCTCTACTAAGGTCACGTTCTCTTGTCATGCGATAATAAGCCGAAAAAGGCACCGAACCCCGTTGCGTTGGTGTATTTCAACCTTATAAGACTGTTCTCAAATCCAAAGGAGCTACTTTTTGTCACATTTCTAAATTCATTTTTCTACAGAGCTGCATGAAATTGGCAGGTGGCTTCAAACACTATGTAATCAAAATGTGTTTTCCTTTTTTTTTTTCTTTTTTTGTAAAGGAAGAAGATTTTCCAGAAAATACTGTCAAAATCGACGTCTTGAACTGAATTCCCAACGCGGCGGTACGAGAAGCGCAAAAAAAGTGTCATTACGTGACCGGAATCACTTATAACTCGATAAGTAATCTATTTATCAAAAAATGAAAAGCTCATTTCCATTCCAAATCGCTTCCATACTCAGGTCTGCCAATTTTATGCTTCTGCGTTTAAAAATGAGTCAGAAATTGTGTTAGAAAGTTTCGCGTTGTTGAGTATCAAGTCATTTGAAAACTATCTTAAGATATTATGTAAGAAACAAGTTTGAAAGCAAAACCACTTATATATATATGAACTATTCAGATGTTTATGTGTTTTGCATAAAATTATGGATATGTGCATGGAATTTTAAGTTTTCTATTTAGTCTTTGGCTAGGACTTATAAAATCAATTATACATTTTCAACGGTTAAAAAATTACTTTGGTTTATTAAAATGTTTACGCATGCGCGGCTAACATAAATATTATTATTAACAGAGTTCTTCTTCAGAAACTATGTAATCGAAATGTGTTTTCCTTTTTCTGTAAAGGAAGAAGATCTTCCAGAAAATACTGTCAAAGTTGGCGTTTTGAACCGAATAATCTGCGCGATAGCCCGAGAGAGGGGAAAAACTTGTAGTCACGTTGCCGTGACAAGAATTGCTTATAACTCGATAAGTAATTTATTTATTTTAAAAAATGGAAATCGCTAGTCGATTCCAAATCGCTTCAAAAGTCAGGCAATTTTATGCCTTTACGTTTAAAAATGAATTAGAAAATGTATCAGAAACTTTCGTGTTGTCGAGCAGGAAATTGAAGAACCACCTTAAGGGTCCTCTCCCTTCACGCGAAAACACCCGTTCGCTAATGTTAATCCTATGGGGCATCATTTATCTAATATCTCGTTTGGATTTAATATTTTTAAACGATTTTTTTTCTTTTTTTTTTTGCATTTGATAACAGATATTAATCTGTATTTCCGCCGTTGATTACGTTTCGAAAGTGAAAGTATTTTCGTAAAAAAAATCCGCAAAGAAAATCGAAAAAGTAATTAACGGTGGAAATAGAGATTAATCTCTACTTATCCACCTCCATCAGTCCCCGTCTTCCTTTCCGGGTATGTTGTGGTGTCACTGCACAGATAAAAGCGTAACGAAAATGTCCAGTTCGTTGTATGAAGGAAAAATACTTATAAATTTATCTCGAAAAGCATGAAACAACAAGCATATTTTTTTCATTTCATTGCGACCATTTCGGAGACAGAAGGAGCTAGGAGCATGTAACACCATCAATAATTTTCCTTGTCTTTGGGTATACTGTGGTGTCACTGCGCACTAATATAGGCATAAACAAAGGGGCTAGTCCATTGTATGAAAAAAAAATTACAAATTTATCTCAAACAGAAAAGAAAAAAATCATCACTCTATTCATTTCACTTTAGATTATTTCGAAGGGAAGGGGGTGCTGTAACCTCATCAGCCCTCTTTGGGTTTGCTGTGGTTATCACTGTGCACTAATATGGAAATAAAGAATGAGGTTAGTTCGTTGTGTGAGAGAAAAAAAATTATAAATTTATTTAAAAAGAAAGAAAAAAATCATCACATTTTGCATTTTAATTTCGAATATTTCGGGGGGGCGGGGCTGTAACCGCATCAGCTTCTTTCGCCCTCTTTGGGTATACTGTAGTGTCACTGTACACTAACATGGGATTAAACAGAGTGTCTAGTTCATTGTATCATAGAAAAAAATTGAAAAGAGACAATTTTCGTATTTTAGTGAGCGTTGGTTGATGTGAATGAAGCGCAAATTTAATTCTACTTCAATTTAATTTTACTTCATTTCTGAACTATTGTAAATAACAACAACTTACAGTGCATCAAAATTACAATAATTCTGACATCATATTCACAGATGAGCAATAAAAGATACTTCACCTATGCACAGAACTGCTTTCGTCTATATAAACAAGGAAACAAGAGTTGCATTTTGCCCTAAAGCGTACTTTTATTATTGGGAAAGCAGGAACAGTTAGGACTGGAAGCTATTAGGGTTTTGGCTCCAACAGTTAATGCTGAAATTAATGTTTCAGGACAAGACAATTCACTCTGCACTAACAGCACCAATGTGTTTTAAATCGTTCGCAGACTTAAGAAGTGATGCAACAAGAAATCTACAGCTTAGCATGGATCCAGTATCATTTCTCATTATTGATGAATTTTCAATGATAGGATGTCGTTTGATTGCTGCCCTTGAATAAAGATGTCGCGAAGGTAAACCTGATAGCATTGAGTCTTTTGGAGACTTATTTGTTTACCTCATTGGAGTTATAAGGCAGCTACAGCCTGTAAAGGAACTCCTCTATATAAGATTCTCTAAAAGACATTTTGGCTTTGCGCAGACAAACAGTGTTTAGACCTTAAAAGTGTTTCACTTTAACAAGCCAATGAGACAAAGCGGCGATTAGTAGACAATTTCGAGAGACTCTTGATTCTCTTTCCGTGTGCCAAGTTACAGGCGACCAACACTCATTCTTTATACAACGGCGCAAAGCTAATACTGCCTCCGGCTGAACATGAAAGATTTCAAGATGCCATACACCTTTTCCCCACAAACAAGCAAGCTGAAAAACATAATCAAAAAATATTTCGTAAATCAAAATATAGCAGGCCACAATAATCAAATGGCAAGATGGTGTGAAGATGATCACGCTTCTGGACTTTAGGTTGAAAGCTTCTTAGCAATTGGATGAAGAGTAATGTTTACGTATACCAATCTGGGGACAGAGGGAGTATTGGTAAACGGTGCATTTGGCACGGTAAAAGATATTGTATATGGTGCAAAACTTCGGCCTCCAGGCTAGCCACAGGCTGTAATGGTTGATTTTGATGAATACCATGACCCATTTCCAATTGAAAGACTTTTCCTTGTCACATCTATTTCTAAACTTAAAAAAAAATTATCATGCTCACGAACTCAGTTGCCTTTAACAGTTGCATACGCTGTCACCATACACAAATCCCAGGGTTTAACTTTGTCAAAAGTTGCTGTGGTCATTGATCTAAAGGAGTTGTCACTTGGAGCAACTTGCGTCGTTTTTAGCAGAGTTCATCGTTTAGAGGATATTCTCATTGAAGCGCCTTTCGCAAAGGATAGGCTTGACCAAATTAGAAGAATGGGGGCACTTGTCGATAGATTAGCATTTGGACATTACCTGAGGCAAATGACGACTGAATAAACATTTTAAAATGAAGATTCAACAACTGTTATTACAAACTTACTTTTATACTATTAAGCAGTAAACATAACAATAATTTTTTTTTAATGTTATCTTTTAAGTTTATTCGACTCAATGCTGCGACATTTCGGTCTGACGGATGCTAGTGCTCTAGATATTGTTCATTTATTGTACAATGTTGTGTATTTATTTATCTTATATTATTTACTAATTTTAACAATGTTGTGTATTTAATAATGTTAAATTACTGTTTTCAACATGATTGGCAATGATAAACAAGACTATGGCAATGGGCAACCATTTTTGGTGAACTATCTCTAAGTCCGTATAATACGTAAGTACCCTTTTTCTTCCTTCGCCATGCTGGAAAAATGCAAGAAACAACTCACAAGACCTGATTAAAAATAAGTTAGGCACCAATGGTTGGTATTTTTAAAGTATATTATATTCAAATGTAGCTTTATTAAATATACTCAATTGCTTACAATTTTTTGAGGGAGTAAATAAACACTGCCCACCCCCTTCTCCTAAACCTTGAAAGTAATAAGAATTTCTTTTAAAAAAAGGTATTAGAATGTAAATATGAAAAAGTGTTTGTGACTGTGATTTAACTGATTAAGGCATAATTGCAATTTCATTGCTTGATAATTTCGTTTTAAAAATTTTCATTATATTCCGTTACAAGTGTAAACGATAATCTTATTTTAGTTTGACTCTTTTCCGTTAGTGACACTGTTTTGTTGTTGTTGAGGCTGTTGTTTTTCGGGACTACTGCACGTTTTTTTCAAAGTTTTATAAAATATGAAATAAACAGAAATGAAATACATAAATTATTGCCCAAATAATGTCTAAATAGAGTAACGTTTATCTTTAAAACATGGTACATTTTTCAATATGAACGGCATACAATTTTTTCCCGTAAACCATAGAGTAACGGCAATCTTTTGTATGTGTCCCCTATAAACGAACTATAAACGCTATACACACTTCATTTTCAATAGGGAGTGTTCCACAGTGAACCTCAACAACACATACTAATTACGTGAAAATCTAAGTACATTTACGAAAGTTTGAGAATGGACAAACAGACAGGCATACGGACCGAAGTCATAACACTTTTCAACTATGTTGGAATTGCTACAAATGTTTAAAAATAAACATAAAATCGTTAAATTGCTTAAAATTAATGCTTGCACTAATATTTTCCTTGCTTAAAATGTGCGGTGAAAGATAAACACGGATATGCAGGCAATGTCCCATTATATTTTCAATTTTAATAGTTAAAAAATATTATGTAAAAGAATAATAGTTTACCTTGGAATTTCTAATATTTTTAAAGCTGGTACTTGGTAGGATTTTAAATACGTTATTGTTGAAATTTTATACATTGTTTTTCAATTCAACAAAGTTCATTAAAAATTAGTGAGTAAATTCATTTTTATTTAAGGGAAGTTACCATTCATCGGCCCGAAAAGGAAAGCCAACTTGTTTTTTTTGTTTTTTTTTTTCCATAGAATGAATAAAGTAACTGAAAAACTGAAAATATACCCATTTATTATTCTTCGTTTTTACTTTATATATATATATATATATATATATATATATATATATATATATATATATATATATATACATATATATATACAATAATTATTAAAATTGATGGAGGTATTGTCCAGTTGCATATATGTGTATGGCTGTGCGCGTATTAATTTTGCGCCGTGTAGTGCACAGCTTGCCAAAGTCACCTAGAAGAAACAAATCAATTTTTTCAGAAAACATTTTGAATTTTGGGGATTATGAACCTATTTTTAGTGAAATTGAACGAAATTTGGTAAAATGATAGTCGTTTGAAAAAAAGTGTCATTTTTTTCTTCAACTTCAACGTGGCTTAAAAAGTATTATTATTATTATTATTATTATTATTATTATTATTATTATTTACATATGAAAGATTGATGGAATCACAAAATAAATAATCTTTAATTTCCAAAAAGAAAAAAAAAAGTTGATTTGTTGATTCATTTAAACGCTGAAAATTTGGTTTCAAGAAAAGCCCGATTAAGATCTTACTAAAGAAAAAGCATAAAATATTTTAGTTAATCGTTATATTTTGCAGCTTACAGTTAGTCCTCGATACCGGGATTTTCATAGAATCACAAAAAAAATAAATAATCTTTAATTTCCAAAAGGAAAAAAAGTTGATTGGTTGGTCCATTTAAACACTACTTTACACGGTGCGCTGAAAATGTCGTTTCAAGAAAAGCCCGATTAAGATCTTACTAAAGAAAATGAGTATAAAATATTTTAGTTAATCGTTATATATTTTGCAACTTACAATTAGTCCTCGATCCCGGGATTTATTCCTACGAAGCAAAGAATTCATCACACGTGCAGATGTGTCCCACCACGTCCTGCGTATACCTGTTTCTCAGCCTGTCCGGTGTAAAAAAAAAAAAAAAAAAAAAAAAAATCAAAATCGGTATAAACAAATAATCGATTTTTTTTTTTCCATGAAAGGTATCCCACCCCCCTTAAAGTTTTGCAAAAAAATAATTTTTCCCACTAAACCACGCGAAACTTTCTGACGCATTTTCAGACTCATTTTTAAATGTAAAAGATTGACGCTTGCAGACTTGATTATTGAAGTGATTTGTAATTAAACATTTGTTATTATTTTTTGCTAAATGAATTACAGTAAAATCTCGTTATAACGAATTTCTAGAGACCACCAATTAAATTCGTTATACTGAAAAATTCGTTAATGTGAATTCCAGTATGACGATTTTTAAAAAGGAAATTTGCATGCACATTGAATAAAAATACATATTATTATTAACACTTATATTAACTATCGGTTAAAATCGAAACATATCAGTGAATAATAAATATACAGTATTAATGAATTGTGAACTTACTAGTTTGAAATCAGATAATTATATTAAGTTCATTAAGTTTCAAGATTTTAATCATAAGTATTATAAAGGAATTATAATTTATCTTAGATATCTGACGGATCAAGAAATCTCACTGATATCTGCCGTTAATATAACTTTATTTCTTTTTACAAAAAAAAAAAAAAAAAAAAAAAAAAAAACAGAAAAAAAAACAGACGTATTTTTTACATGTACTGATGTTTACAATGCATTTTTCAAAACCAATTGTATAAAATGTTTTTGGAACATTATTTTGTTTTGATAAATACTTTTAAAGAGTTCCAATCTTCTATAGAGCCTCTTTTGATTGTATAACATAATCTTCGATGCTTGATGGACAATCATCATTAGCTTCATTTTCACTATCGTGCCTCTCCTTCATTGACTTGAGTTTCCGACGAAAGTTTTCTTTCAGATGATTCTAGTTTTTCAATAGAGACATTTTTTCTTGTTAACTCAACATTCGTAAAACTGAAATACCTATTATTTAAGTTTCAATAAATTCGTAATATTAAGTTCTCAATAAATTCGTAATATTAAGTTCTCAATAAATTCGTAATATTAAGTTCTCAATAAATTCGTTAATTTGAAATATTCGTTAATATGAAATTCGTTAAAGTGAATATTTTTATAATGTGAAACCATAGGTATTTTTTTAACAATCCAAAACATATTCGTTAAACTGAAAATTTCGTTAAAGGGACATTCGTTGTAACGAGATTCTACTGCACAACTTTCTCTTATGCATGGCGGCAGGTTTTTTTCCCTCTCCCAAACTGTCCATACGGAAAAACTCCAACTTTAACAGTATTTCTTGAAGGATCTTTTACGAAAAAACGGAAAAAAGCTGTTCGATCACACAGTTTTTGAATAAGATCACCAGAAGCTCATGCATTTGGGAAGGAATGTGAATGTAGAAATGTATCAGAAAAGTAGCTAGTTTGGATTAGAGAACAACAGCCTTAAGGCTGTTCTCAAATCCAAACAGGCTACTTACTGACGCATTTTTTAATTCATTTTTTTCTCAAATGCATGAAATTGGCCTGTATTCTTATTCAGAAGCTATGTAATTGACACATGTTTTCCATTTTTTGGTAAAAGCAGAAGATCTTTTAGAAAATTCTGTCAAAATCGGCGTTTTGAACGGAATTCCCAACGCGGCAGCAGGAAAAATGTATCGTCACGTAGACAGAATTGCTTATAAACTCGATAAGTAATGTATTTATGAAAAAATGGAAAACTCATTTCAATTCCAAATCGCTTCCATAGTCAGAGCTGCCAATTTTATACTTTTAGGTTTAAAAATGAGCCAGAAAGTTGAGAAGATCATTTGAGAACCACCTTAAAAGTTTCCTTACCTTACGGGTGTCCTGAAGGTGAAAGTACATGTACAGGCAGAGTAGAGTTCGCATTTCAATCTTTTTAGGTTTTAATAGCTGAAATATATTTCGTAATTCTGACCGTGGGATATATACAGTCATTTTAATTAATAACTAATCTTTATAAAAATAAAATAATAATAATAATAACAAATATATTTTCTAATTTTCATTTCATGTTTTATGTTTTAGGAGTATTTACTATTAACACCATCAAGTAACTGTCTGAGATAAAACACTTATAATTTGTAGTAGTGTAAAAAAATTTTGAAAAAATATTTACACTCCAGTTTTATAACACCCAAAAGTGAAATATCCGCTAAAATAATTTATATATTATGGTTAGAATTTTTATGATAAATATATTTGTTGAATGCATATTTTAAAAAATAATAATGTGTATTTTCACGAAATCTGAATTAATGTTAAATTTTATTCCGCGGTGATTTTTGCCCTAAAATTTTGTTAAATAGGGTGTAAGCCCGACCGGTAATTTTTTATGATTATTCAAGTCATATCTATACTCTAAAGCAGAAACATGTCCGTAAGTAAAGCTGACGTCAGATTGATAGTGGCAACACCGGACCAATAAATTTAGTTTTTACTGCAAAACTCGTTTAGGAATCGTGGATAACTCGGAAGAGGTGAATTTTCGTACGTAGTTATATGTATTATATTTTTGTAGATTAAGAAACATTTGTCTTTTTTTTACACTGTAACTGACACAGATATATTTATTGAGGATTTTTTGAACTATACAATTTTTGGATTAATTTTAACACAATTATTTAAATTGGTAAAGAAATCATACGAGTTGTAATTTTCCAAATGGACGAAAAATGTCCCGGGCCAGGATTCGAACCTGGGATCTCTGGGCTGAAGCTGCCACGCTCTACCTACTGAGCTATCCCGGTCGAATCTGGAGGGCGTAATTCATCCAGTTAACCTTATTGATCATAGCATCTGGTCTGATATTTTAATCAGCTCAACAGAATAGATCGCAGGTAATGGAACTCCAGAAAACGCTGGATACGTGATTACACTGGATTAATTTTAACACAATTATTTAAATTGGTAAAGAAATCATACGAGTTGTAATTTTCCAACTGGACGAAAAATGTCCCGGGCCAGGATTCGAACCTGGGATCTCTTGGCTGAAGCTGCCACGCTCTACCTACTGAGCTATCCCGGTCGAATCTGGAGGGCATAATTCATCCAGTTAACCTTATTGATCATAGCATCTGGTCTGATATTTTAATCAGCTCAACAGAAGAGATAGGTTAACTGGATGAATTATGCCCTCCAGATTCGACCGGGATGGCTCAGTAGGTAGAGCGTGGCAGCTTCAGCCAAGAGATCCCAGGTTCGAATCCTGGCCCGGGACATTTTTCGTCCAGTTGGAAAATTACAACTCGTATACAATTTTTATTTAACATATTACTAGAGTGTGATTTTAATAACCTATAGTTTGAATTTAATCTAATTTGGAGCAGTAAAACGCATTCCGAGCTCTCAAAAGTGAGTAACTTATTTTTCCCGTATACATTGAAAAAAAAAAGGTATTTTTTTTTTATATTTAGAACCCATACGAAAATATACAATA